>OZ005650.1:108364563-108702063 GCA_963930645.1 Salticus scenicus | reverse complement strand
ATGAGCGTTTCTGGGAGCCTGATATATAAGATCATACATAATAAATATGAAACAAGTATAACAGAAATAAATAAATGATAACTAGAAGACGGAGCAGAGGCCCCTACGGCTATATATATATATATATATATATATATATATATATATATATATATATATATATATATATATATAAATTACTGTACTTCAATTATTTCTTTATTTTTGATCCTATGTATTTCATACTGCAAAGTTATTTCAATTGTAGTATATTGTAACAATTTTATTACAAATTATTAACACTACTATATAACATTTAAGGATTTAAATAACTATTTTAGCTTTAATATGAGGGCTATAACTGTAATTAATACATAACAAGTTTAAATTGTCATCACAATAATTGTATTTTTTTTTTTTAAGTAATGCTATTGATGAAGGTGTTTAAGATAGTAGTTAAATTATTATATCAAATTAAAATTCACAGGACGGGGGATCAGGGCAAACGACCTGTGCCTTCGAAAAAAGGGTAAGGGGAAACGACCCATTTTTTCTGTCAAAATATCATACATCAGGGGAATTGACCTCCACCCTAGTAAACTTGAATATAATTTTCAAATATAATTTTCAATAGTAATTTTCAAATATACTGTGTCAAATAATTATGCTTTCACTGTATTTGCATTATAAAGTAAAATTATTTATTTCAATAAATTGATTTATCTTTTGCATCACGCTATCCATCACGCTATCTAACTAAGTGAAAACTTGCACAAAGAGGTAGTGTGACGTAAATAAAACATTTACACAAATTTTACTTGCAGTTTTGGATAGCGTGACGACAAAGATAAATCAATTTATTGAAATAAATAATTTTAATTTATAATGCAAACTCAGTGAAAGTATAATTATTTGACAGTATATTTGAAAATTAAAAGCACTGTTTCAATGTGTAAATATACTTTATTAGACAAAACAAAAGTAATTTTAATGGAATCTAAAAACAAATCTTTTAAAACTAGTTGGCATAGGTGGACTCTGCTCAGTTCCCCATCATATGTATGTTCTCATAAATTTCTTGTACAGTACATATTATATTCATGTTAAGAGAAATGAATTTGACCAAACGCTTGACACAGTGACAGAACAAAATCCTCGCCTAATAGGCTACCCACAATCCAGTTCAATATATTTATCTTATTCTAATCTATTAATTTATTTTATTGGGATCAATTTCGTAGTTTACTTTCATGCTACTATTTTCAATGCAGCTTTCCCAAAAATGCATATTTATATGAAATATCGCCACATTTTGCTATGTTGATAAAATCTTAAATTTCGAATAACTTAAGAAATTTTCCTATTAGAATATTTGTAGTCAATCATGTTCATACAAGTATCATAAATGTTATTTTGAAATATTCTGATATATTTATGATCCTCAAAATGAACGTTTATGCTCGATTTTGCCTTATTCTGCCATTTTAAGTAAATCGTAAATTTCAAATAACTTACGAATTTTGTAAATTGGAAAATTCCTACTGTATGGTATTCATGTCAGTATCCTAAATAATTTCAAAAGTGGTCTGACATCTTTATGTTGAAAATATCCCTCAAGATTGACGTTTGTGTAAAATTTTGCCCTTTTCTGTTATGATAAGAAATTCATAAAATTCTAATAACTTGCGAAATTTTTATATTGGAAAATTCATAGTCAATAATATTCATGCCAGTATCCTAAATAATATTTCTAAAGTAGTTTGACATCTTTACGATGAAAATATCCCTCAAAATTGACGTTTATGTGAAATTTTGTCCAATTCTGCCATGTTAAGAAATTCGTAAATATCCAATAACTTGCGAAGTTTTTAAAGTAGCATGTTTATAGTAACTGATGTTCATTCCGGCATCAAAACTGATATTTTAACACTGGTCTGACATTTTTATAGCAAAAATTTTTCATTTAATGCAAGTTTAAGGGAAATTTTGCCCTATTCTCCTATGTTAAGAAAATCGTAAATTTCAAATAACTTACGAAGTTTTTTAATTCGAATGTTTCAAATAAATAGGGTTCTTGCCAGTGTCGAAAGTAATATTTAAAACTGGTCTAACCTCTCTGCGATCATTTGCTCGTGAGATATCGTGTAAACAGACTAACAAACTAACGGACTAACACACTAACAGACACCCTACAGACAGACACCATACAAATTTTGTCATTTTCGGATTCTTCACACCTGAAAACGTATAAAAAAGTCAAAAAACCGAGGTCGAAAATTTTCACGATTACCTAAGTTTCCCACACCTATAGTATGATGGGGAACGAATAACACCGAGGCGCCACTGGAATTTTTATATCATTCCTTTTAAAACTGTTATTTTGAATTTGAAAAGCGAATGAAAAAGCATCAGTGAGTGTATTTTATATATCTATCTGATCTTGAAGCTAAAAATATTACGTTTGCATTATAAATATAAATAAAAGAAAAAAGTAAATGATCAAATAAGAAAATCTATGTATATTTTAACTAACTGCAAAGCGTCACTTAAAATTTGATATAATTATTTTTAAGACTCATATTTCAAATTCTTATAGCCATAAAGTAGCGGCGTCACAAACTTTTAAGCCGTTAAGGGTTTTTTGTACTGATATCATTACTTTTTAGGGGTTATTGATCAAAACTAGTTGGCATAGGTGGACTCTGCTCAGTTCGCCATCATATTTATGTTCTCATAAATTTCTAGTACGAGGCATATTATAATCATGTTAAAAGAAATGAATTTGACCAAAGCTTGATACAGTGACAGAATGAAATCCCCGCCTAATAGGCTATCCACCGTTCACTTCGATATATTTATCTTATTCTAATCTATTAATTTATTTTATCAGGGTCGATTCCGTTGTTTAGTTTTCATGCTACTATTTCCAATGCAATAATCCTCAAAATTCATATTTATATGAAAAATTTACAATTTCGCTATGTTGATAAAATCGTAAATTACGAATAATTTACGAAATTTTCCTATTAGAATATTTTTAGTCAATCATGTTCAAACAAATATCATAAATATAATTTTGAAGTTGTCTAATGTATTTATGATCCTCAAAATGGAAGTTTATGCTCAATTTTGCCTTATTCTGACATGTTAAGTAAATCGTAAATTCCAAATAATTTACGATTTTTTTTTTTAATTGGAAAAATCGTAGGATATTCATGCAAGTATCCAAAATAATATTTAAAAAGTGGTTTGACATCTTTACGATGAAAATATCCCTCAAGATTGACGTTTATGTGAAATTTTGCTCTATTCTGATATGTTAAGAAATTCGTAATTTTCAAATAACTTACGAAATTTTTATATTGGAAAATTCATAGCCATTAATATTCATGCCAATGTTCTAAATAATATTTCAAAAGTAGTCTGACATCTTTACGATGAAAATATCTCTCAAAATTGACGTTTATGGGAAATTTTGCCCTATACTGCCATGTTAAGAAAGTCGTAAATTTCCAATAACTTGAGAAATTTTCAAAGTAGCATATTTATAGTTACTGATGTTCAGTCCGTCACCAAAACTGATATTTTAAAACAGGTCTGACATTTTTACAGTAAAAAGTTTCCATTTAATGCACGTTTAAGTGAATTTTTGTCCTATTCTTCCATGTTAAGAAAATCGTAAATTTCTCATAACTTACGAAGTTTTTTAATTCGAATGTTTCAAATGAATAGGGTTCTTGCCAGTATCGAAAGTAATATTTTAAAACTGATCTGACCTCTCTGCGATCATTTGTTCGTGAGATATCGTGTTAACAGACTAACAAACTAACGGACTAACACACTAACGGACTGACACACTAACGGACTGACACACTAACAGACACCCTACAGACAGACACCATACAAATTTTGTCATATTCGGATTCCTCTCGCCTGAAAACGTATAAAAAAGTAAAAAAACCTAGGTCGAAATTTTTCACGATTACCTTAGTTCCCCATACCTATAGTATGATGGGGAACTAAAATTAAAATAAGTCCTTCTGGCTCCTAGGAAGGCTAAACTGATTTATCTTTTCTTATGAAGTTGCCACCATTTTTTTTTTTTTTTTTCAAAATGGCAGCTACAATTTATTAATGGACTTAGTGGATTTATAAATGAAGGCCATGTGTATATGGAGTTTTAAGTAAGTAGGTTCATAAAACCTTTCTAATGTAAATTTGAAATTTTCAGTTTTCTGGCACAGGGAAACATAAGGAGGGATTAAGTTGACAAACATATCAAATACATTTCTGAGATAAATCTACACTACAGATTTAGTGTGAATTAATTCAGTAATTTTTCAAGTAGCCTGCCACTTGGAAACAAAATGGAGAAGCTTCGCACTAAAAAAAATTATTGACTGGGATTCTCAAACTCTTAAAAAAAAAAAAAAAAAAAAAAAAGAAAGAAAGAAAGAAAAATAAGAGGAAATTTTCAAATTTAAGTTTGAATTACGTAATTTACATTTTGCAAGTTTCTTTTTAGAGACTTACAAATACAAATTAAGCAATTAAAAAAAATCAAGTAAATGTTAAAAATAGAAATTTATTTATATATTTTCTTTCCCTTTTTGAGGCTAAGTATAGATACTGCTCCAATATTCACTATTTAAATTTTCATCAAAAGCGCAGGTAAAAATTACTTCATATATATATTTTCATATAAAATATTTGGGGAGAAAAAATAGACAAAATATAAATTAAGCTTTACATTTCTATAATTTTAAAAATAAGATAAAATCATCTGGAGAAAAATTTTATGGAAAATATAAGTTAAGCTTTTTAAAAAAATGAAATTTCTGCGTAAAAATTCTATCTCATAAATATATTTACAACTACAATAAACAAAAAACCCTCCTTTAATTTTAAATACTTATTTTTACATGTTTCTAAGCAATTAAAAGTTTTTTCTTTCTTTTTTTTTTTTTTTTTTTTTTTTTTAAGAAAAATATATTAAATGTAGAAGTGTATATGGTTTTAATATAAGCTACTAGATGGCGTCATCTAGTAGCTTGTATTAAAATCATATGCATACATATTTTTTTATACATAACTTTTTTTTCCTTAAAAAAAAAAAAAAAACTTTTAATTGTTTAGAAACAGGTAGAAATAGTTATTTAAAATTAAAGGAGGATTTTTTGCTTATTGCTTCAGATTTTTTTTTTTTTTTTTTTTTTTTGCCACTGTTTTAGGAAGTTTTCGTTTTTAACCGACTTCAAAAAAGAAGGAAGGTTCTCAATTCAAACCGTATGTTTTTTTTTTATGTTTGTTAGCTCATAGCTTCTGAACGGACGCTCCGATTTTGATACTTTTTGTTTTGCTGAAAAGGTCTTGGTCTGAAATAGGTCCCATTGTAATAGCTTTATGATCAGAAGAAAATACAAGGTGCCCAAAAAAGTCAGTCGCGACTCGTTTAACTGCTAAACGGCTGCAGCTATAGTGATGAAAATGGCATGTAAGTATAGCAAAGTGGCCATGCAGTACAAGGTTAAACCGCTTGCCGCACCACCTGGTGGAAAATAGCGGAGTTAGTGTTCTTATCTCGAAAACGGTTCTAGAGAAAAAGTGAATTACAAAGTTGAAGAGTATCACCGATTTAGTACAAAAAGATAGTTTACACATTCATGCTAGCGTTCTTATCTCGGAAACTGTTCAAGACAGAGGGAAAAAGTGAATTATAAAATTGCAGAGCATCATCGATTTAGTACGAAAAGATAGTTTAGACATTGATGCTAAAAATACAATGATAAAAACGTGCATTTGTTTGTTCGCAATTTCTTACATCATGCACACACTTGAGCTTTCAAGATGGGAGAAAAGTTAATTTCGAAGTTGTAGAGCATCATCGATTTACTACGAAAAGACAGTTTTTAGACATTATTGCTAAAAATAAAACGCTTAAAACGTGCAGTTGTTTGTTCGCAATTTCCTACACTGTGCACACTTGAACTACGTTGCACACTTTGCAGCGTAGCGGATGACACGTATACTCTGTGGTTCAAAGTACTGTTACTGTAAGTGGTCACATCGATTAGCGCAAAGTCGTTTTCAACCAACTTCAGAAAGGAGGGTGTTCTTAATTCGAGCTATGTGTTGTTGTTGGTGTTTGTAAGCTTATAACTTCGTAATAGATGCTCTAATTAACCGATTTCAAAGAGGAGGAGGTTCTCAATTCAAAGCGTATGTTTTTTTGTTTTTGTTTGTTAGCTCATAACTTCTGAACGGATGATCCGATTTTGATACTTTTTGTTTTATTGTAAAGGTCTTGGTCTGAAATAGGTCCCATTGTAATATCTTTATGATCAGAAGAAAATACAAGGTGCCCAAAAAAAGTCAGTCCCGACTCTTTTAACTGCTGAACAGCTGCAGCTATAGTTATAAAAGTGGTATCTAGGTATAGTAAAATGGACATGTGCTACTCGATTCAACCGCCTACAGCGCCATCTGGTGGAAAACCGTGGAGTTAGCGTTCCTATCTCGGAAACGGTTCAAGACAGGGGAAAAAAGTGATTTATAAAAGTGCAGAGCATCATCGATATAGTACGAAAAGATAGTTTAGACATTAACGCTAAAAACAGAACGCTTAAAACGTGCATTTGTTTGTTCACAATTTCCTATTTTATGCACACTTGAACGACATTGCATATGTTGAAGCGTAGCGGGTGACATTTATGCTTATTGTAACATTTATGGTTATTGTGACATTTATGGTTATTGTAAGCGGTCACATCGATTAACGCATAGACGTTTTAAACCGACTTTATAAAGGAAGAGGTTCTCAATACAAACCATGTTTCTCATTGTTGTTGTTGTTGTTGAAATTGGTTAGCTTATAACTTCGTAAGAGATGATTTAATTTTAATACTTTTTTTGTTGTCGTAATGATCTTGGCTTGAAATAGGTTTCATTATGATTTCATTAAGATATAAACAAATTACAGGATACTCACAAAAGTCTGTTCTCACTCTAATTGCTGAACGCATGCAGCTACACTGGTAAAAGCAGTATGTAAGTATCGATGTTGAAACTTCTGTCCGGCAGCTTCAGTGCATATTTTGCCCTTCGTTTGAACTTTACGCTGCGCAGTTTCCAGCGCAGCGGTTGACACGCATTCACTGTAAAGTTCAATATATATGCCTAACAGAATTTTTGGTTACGAATACAGCGTATCCGTTCTTTGTATTTCTAAAGACTTTTTAATTTTACGTATGTTCATTCAATAGATAGTTTTTTGCACATATCCGATAAAGGCAAGAAAAGTGATACAACTTCAAAATGAAGCATTTGAGAAAAATCAACTTAAAAATAACTTGACTAGAATAAAACTGGTGCAACTGTCTCTCGAGTGGATAACTTTCTAGATGGAGATGTAACTTTTTTGTTCACATTGGGTGTGTTTCATGTATTTTTCAGTGACATAAACAATTTTTTGAGTTATGTCACTTTTCTTGGAAGTTGTGATTTGTGAAACTGCCGTCGAACGTCTTCTGATGTTCTGCTATATGAATGAGTTTTCACTGAAAAGAGAAAAATAAAATCTTTTTGTAAAAAAATAGAACAGATTCCAAAAAGCAATTACTATTCAAACAACTAAAAGAAGAAAAAAAAAAATGGGTATAAAATGAAACTGTAAATTGCACCTAAAATTATAAAATAATTTCCTTCGCCAAAAAGCCTATAACACTACAATTAATCATAACTTTTGAAGTCGGCGCAAAATTAAATAAAAATTGTTGCCTTTATTCAATACAAAAATCAAATCCTATTCAAAATACACATCTCACATCGTCACCTGCAAAACGGAGCCGAAAACTACTTTGATTCAAGAAAACAAATAAGATTTCGTAAGCAGCAAAAGTTGGTGAAGATGCTGGTACCTGACGTTCTTGGTGATAGAAAAATCGCAAAATTATCTGGCAAACATATTTAATTTCCTTCGGATATCATGATTATTTTGCTAAGGTACATTAAGCGAGTAATCAAGAATATGAAACAATGCTTCGTACAATATATATTATGAAAATATACATCTTGCGTGTATATTTTTGCATTCCGTTTTGATCGCCAAATCCAAAAGCCACCAAGGATGATAGTTATCAAAGTTATACCAAATTTGCAAAGGAAACTCTAATTTCGTAGAAACACAAATACCGCATTGTGAAGAATGTTCACTGTTCTATGTAGATGCTACTAATGGACCAATTGTATACAGTGATGAAATAATAAAGGAAACATGAAAATGGATCATTCGAGATATAGACAACAGCATTTGTTGCTACCGATCTAAAAATAAACCTTTAAAAACAAATTTAATTTTGCGCCGACTTCAAAAGTTATGATTAACTGTAGTGTTATAGGCTTTTTGGGGAAGGAAATTATTTTATAAGTAGTATATAACCCCGTCAAAAATGACGGAATGTGAAATCAGTTAAGGTAGTGAATCAACGAATGCTTTACCAGCTTCGCTGGACACTATATTTTTAAAGGGGACTAATGTGCAAGTTTCACCTGACGGGACTAAAAGTAGCACCGAACGAACAAAGGGTGGAGGTCGATTTTCCTGACGTATGATATCTTGACAAAAAAAAAAATGGGTCGTTTCCCCTCACCCTTTTTTCCCAAGCACAGTTCGTTTGCCCTGACACAGCCCCTTTCCCGTGTCCATTGTCCATGTTTATGACCGACATGTACTGATAAGCAGGGGGGGGGGGGGGGAATGTGTCCTTCATTCCCTTACAGGTGGGTTAAATAGTACACACTCTCACACACACGCGTGCAAAAAGAAAAAATAAAGAAAAAAGAAATCTGTGACACATTTATAGCTTTTATAAGTAATCTCTCGGAAGAAAATAGTTTCATTTGCATATGTATACTGCATAACTGGTCTTCATGTACATCGTAATTATTTAAATGCGTATATGCTGTACTTTTATTTTTATTTTACCAAAAATTCAAGTATTGATTTATCAGTTCATGATATTAGAATATAAATTTATTATTTTTGTATTAACAATAATTTTCTTATTTTTAAGTTTTAAAATAAAATTTTTGTTTGTAATAATTAGCGATAAAAATTTGAAAACTGGGTTCAAGAGAAAAAATATCTTTCAAATGTGCTTCTTTCTTTCTTTCTTTCTTTTAATTATCACTATAAATAATCATTTATAACCAACTAGTGGTGAAAGAAGGGAGAAAGTTTGAATAAATATATGTATGTATATAATTTATATTACTGTGATCAAACATAAGGAAAGAAGGCTTGAATTAATCAATAAACAGTTACTTATAGAAATATAGCCTTTTACACGGCAGAAGATATTGAAAAAGTTAATGAGTTGTATCTGCTATATTTATTGATGAGTTATGTGTAACAAATATAAACAAACCATAATAGAAAAAAAATAATTACTAGAAGAAGAATAAGGAGCAGAATTCACCACAGACAAGTGGAGACCTTATTGTAGTAAAAATGAAGATAATAATTACTGTAAATTTAAATAATAATAATAATAAGCAAGGGAAAATTAAAACTTGACGAGATATCTTTGAAAAATGTGATTAATTAACATAGTAATTTTATGATCGTAATGTAGAAAAGTTTTTTTGTTTGTTTGTTTGTTTAAATGAGATTAGAGACAATTATAGGATATCAACAATTGTGTTAGATAACATTTAATATTATGTTATTGAAAGACACTCGTTAAAAATGAATTTTAATTTGATTAATAATTTAACTATGTGTAACACTCACTGTAATTTTTTAAAAGAGTATGTGGTATATACACAAAGTTTTTTAAAAATCGATATTAGGTTAGTTTAAAGAAGAATATATTTTATTTCTGTCTCCCCCCCCCAGGTATATAATACACTCATTGTGATCTTATAAAAAATTAGTTATAGAATATACCATTAAAATCGGTAAAATAGTGATGTAAAAAAATTATTTTATTTTTCTTCTCCCCCTTTTAGAGTCCCCTCCCAAATATGTCTGATACTTACTGTAATGTTTTCATAAATTGTACGTGATTATAGAGAGTTTCATAAATATCGGTAAGAAATAATACAAAAAGAATTATTTTCTTTCGATCTGGTCCTAGCCCTTCCCCCAGGTATATGCTAAATGAATGTTGTACCAAATCAATTGAAATCTCTAAAAATGTAATTTGAAAGTCATTCTTTAAATTCCTTATTTGATATTTACTATTTTGCGATTTGCGAATCGGAAAAGTGCCCTTTTTACCGGGATCCGAGAGAATACTCTGATTACGATTTGTAGGCAAACATTTGGTATATTTTTTTTTTTTTTTTTTTTCGAGAAAATTTTCTTTCTTTTAGCGCCAGTTCATTTTTGCACCGAGCGAGCGCCCCGTGCGACCGCACATTTCGCACACCCGTTGGTCCGCCCCTGAAACACACTTAATATAGTTTTGTTAAATAAATCCTTGTCGAGTTCTGTTCTTAGTCAAATAACATGAGTGTAATTTTTTTAATATAGGAAGTTTTGCTAGTTCTTGGATACTTTTCCTGCTGACTGTATCATGTTAAAAACATGGTTGGCAAATAAAAAAATTTTCACGTTTGCTGCATCAAGTGTAATTCGTATTTGGTGCAGCAAGTATACTGTAAAATCACTTATTTTCGCGAGGCTTTAATTTTCGCGAACCCATCATAATCGCGAAAATTTAAGCCTCGCGAAATACTTTTTTTTTCGCCTGAAATAACAACCAATAAAAAATCAGGAATTACCAAAGCTCACAGCATGGACGGTCCGAATCCGAGAAAAGCGAAGGGGGTGGGGTGATTACATTTTCGGGGCTAGAAATCCTTTAGTAAACCTTTAGTTTACTGAAGGATTTCTATTCGGGGCAAAAGGGGGGTTTAGAAGGCTTCACGGAAAAATGGGTAAGGGAAAAATGGGTAACGGAAAGATGGGTAACGGAAAAATGGGTAAGCGGAAAAAAGGGTAATGGAAAAATGGGTAACGGAAAAAAGGGTAAGCGGTAAAATGGGTAATGGAAAAATGGGTAACGGAAGAATGGGTAAATTGCGAATTGCTACTTGCGAATCTTACACTGAAATTGCCCCAAATTATGCCATAGAATTAAACTATGTTTCGAAAGCATTTCATCTTTGTTAGTGATTATTTATTTCATCGTCAGTTAGAAATTTAATCTTTTAAGAGGGCTGAATATAAAAAATCTTTCACAGGACCTTTTTCAGTTAAAAAAATAAATAAATAAGCTTTTATTTATTACTTTATTCACATATTTACTATTTATGGTATTTTAATTATTTTTTAAAAGATATCATAATGTTAAAATAATAATTATAATAATAATTATAAAAAAAAAAGAAGAAGAAGAAGACAAGAAATAATGGAGGCTATTTTTATTTTTCGGACAGAGATAAATTGAAGAGCTTTGTTTGAGTTAAAAGTGATGGCAGGTGTTTGACAGGAATTCTTTTTCTTAGAAGCGTTCTCTAGTTTTTATCATGCTTGGGGAAGTCATTGAGTTACGCTCCCCTGTAGCATGTGTCTGCATATGCGGAAAATCTTGTTTTAAGAAATACTAGAGGTTTATTCGACTTCAGGTTTCGTGGAAAATGGACAATGAACGGGGAAGGAATAGAATTTAGGTAAAAA
Source organism: Salticus scenicus (assembly GCA_963930645.1). NCBI lineage: Eukaryota > Metazoa > Arthropoda > Arachnida > Araneae > Salticidae > Salticus > Salticus scenicus. Next base: position 108,690,401 of record OZ005650.1, on the reverse strand, counting down.
TGGCAACGGAAATAATGGCAACGGAAATAATGGCACCGGAAAAAATGGCAACGGAAATAATGGCAACCGGAAATAATGGCAACAAGAAAAAATGGCAACGGAAATAATGGCAACGATAAATATATAAAAAAGGGTAACAAAATAAAGTAAAACGAAAAAGGATAATTTGAGAATTTTTACTAGCGAATTATATGCTAAAATATCTCAAGTGTAAAATATATTTCATCTTTGGTACTGATAACATTTTTCGCCATCAGATTAAGTGTGTATATATATATATAATTTTTTTCCCAAGGAGCTCTGAATATTAGAATCATTCATTTTCCAATATTTTTCAGTCTTAAAGAAGGAATTTTAGCCTTTATTAATATATTTATTCACGTGTTCAATTTTTATATCAATGTTAATTATTAAAAAAAAAAAAGAAAGAAAAAGAATAAAAGAAAATAAAGAACAATAAAAAAATTAATGGTTAAATAAAAAATAAATAAATAAAGAGTTGAGGATGGGAGGAGATTGGAGACTAATTTTACTTTTGAGCACGGATAAACAGAAATGCTTTCTTTGTGTAGACAATGAGGGAATTAGGAAGGAAATGTTTTTCCTAGAAGCGTTCTCCAGTTTTTTCTTTCATCAGGTAATGTCATGGAGTTACCCTCTCCTATTCCAACCTCTGCTTTTGTATTCTCACTTCACAGTTCACAATCATAATCTATACAATGGTCCTTCCCTTTATAGTCCTACTCTTTGAACATTGAATAGATAAGAAATATTTTAAAAGGCCAGAATTTGTGATATTTCCTTCTTTTCAGATACAGAAAACTCCCTTTACCTTCTTTCCTTTCTAGAAGAATCTTGTTGTCGTATAAAAAGATGTAAAGAAATGAAGACAAAAGTATATTATGCAATACACCTCTTTGAAAAGTTTGACATAAAATATTAAAAAGACATACAATCGACATTTTAATACACAATTTTGATTCGTGCAAATTTAGTCTAGACAAGTGATTTTTTACGTAATATTATTACATAAAATAATAATTAAGAATAATATTTTAAAAATTTTAACGTTTTTAAAGGTAGATTCAGTTTGTTATTTAATAGTAGTATTTAATAAAGCGTTATGAATTTACATTTTTCTAATATAATAATTAAATTTTAATATTTATTATGATTGCTTACGTTAAGTACAATAATAATAATAATAATAATCTGGTGTGTCACTCACTCGACTTTCTCTTACCCTGAAATTTAATACTATAAATACAGGTTGCAGATTAAAAGGTAAGATAACGAGTACTGTTATGTAAACCTGTGTTAAACAATTCAAATTAGGCTTCGGAAGAGTTTTATATGATAATTAGTTCAGTGTGAGGGGGGCTATCACCCCCCTCAACCCCCGGTTTCATTAATGCACCTACATTTATATAGAATTGAATTCGGTTATTAAAAAATAATTCTGTTTTTAAAAATAATTTATTAAAATTATTATTTAAAAAAATTATCTTTTATGATAATGCAGGCGATTTCCATATTAGAGAAGTAGTGTAACACTAAATATATATATTAAAAAAAAAAAAAAAAGAGTTGAATTTATTCTCAATATTACATATTTTTCTTTCTTTTCTTTTTTTTTTTTTTTTTTGTTAAAAATGAAAAAAAGGTCGATAACTTTATTTTAAATTATCGCAGATCGATGGTTCAACCATTCGTTTTAAAGGTATTGGCGAGCTCTTTTGAAAGATACTCATCATGAAAATTTACTCCCCTCGCGGGGGACTTCCCCCTAGGGGGGAGGCGAGGATCCCACATTCACAAATTTTTTTTCCCAGTTGACTATCTCTATTACAAAATATATATATTCGTTTCATTTGGTTTAGTGCAGTCTATAGATGTTAAACTCTACTTACCTGCAATTTCCCCCACAGACGTAATGTATTTGAATACTTTTGAGTGTCCCTGTACACGAACCATTTGCTTCATCTCAACGAAAAGCTTACTGTAGCATCCCTATATGATACACATTTAAAATACCGAGTTTGGAATTTCTGCTACTATATGTTCTTGAGATATGCTGATAACAGACACACAGACCATTCGCTAAAAACATGATTTTCGTATTCAGGGGACCTTAAAAAATGTAAAAATAACAAAAACTCACGTTAAAAAATTTGACCCTAAAACAATTCCTTCTCGACCCTATGGGTAAGCAAAAGTAATAAGTGATGATTACATTGAAGATAAGCTTTAATTACAAAATATCTTTTATAATCAATCATCTGAAGCATCAAAAATTAAGTTATGGCATTTTTTAATTATTATTTATTCAAAAGAAAGTATTGGATTCGAAAAAATTTTCAACTTCCGGTTTTCGATGGATTTACATGTTTTGAAAACTTCAAAAAACGATGTCACCATTTTTAGAAAATATATGTGGGTCTGGGATCCCGAAAAAAAGTCACCGGAAAAAAGGACACCGGTAAAAAGGGCACTTTTTCACTTCGCAAATCGCAAATAATAAATATCAAATAAGGAATTCACAAAGTGACTTTCAAATTACATTTTTAGAATTTCATTTGATTTGGTACACCATTCACTTATTTTATATCTGAGAAAAGGGGGGGGGGGAAGGAGCTAGCAGCAAATGGAAAGAAAACAATTGTTTTTATACCACCTTCTTACTGATTTTAATGAAACTTTGTATAAGCACGTACAATTTCTGACTATCACAATGAATGTACATATTATATACCTGGGGGGGGGGGGGTTGCAGATGGAAGTAAAATATATTATTCTTTAAACTGCCCTATTATCGATTAAAAAAAAAAAAAACCTTTGTGTATATACAACGTACTGTTTAAGAAAAATTACAGTGAGTATTACACATGTCTGGACGGTTTACTAGGGGGGGAGGGTCAGAGTGACGAAAATGTTTTTTTTTTTTTTTTTTATAACACTATGCTACTTATTTATATGAAACTTTGTACTATCATTTGTACTTTCATTTCATTAAAATTATAGTGAAAGTTACCTACGGTTGATAGGGAGGGGCTAAGGGGGGGGGATAGATGAAAAATAAAATAATCTTTTTAAACAACACTTATTATCGCTTTTTTTTTGATTGACATTTTGTGTAAATATCACTTACTATTAATGAAAAATTACAGTGAAGTTAGATATGTCTTGGGGGGGGGGGAGCACAGAAGGAAAGAAAATGAATGTTTATGTCACTATATTTTGCATTTTAATAAAATTTATTATAAATATCATTGAACGATTTGGAAAATTTACCCTGATTGTTATGTATATCTTGGGGCTATCTGGAGGGGCCAAAAGAGAAAAATGATTGCATAAGTATCACAATGTTACCAGTTTTAATTAAAATTTCAAAAACTATTACCTGCTTTTTATAAAAAATTCCAAAGAGTGTTACATATATCTAGGAGGGGGGGGGGATATTGTTTTTAAATCACTTAAATAGGAAAATTTGCCTAAATATTTCTTATTGTTTATCAAAAATTGAAGAGAAGAGGAAAATTGAAGAGACACTACCCGGTGAGAACTAAGGGCTAATATGTTTTTGTACCATCTTGTTGCTCGTTTAATGAAACTTTGTAGAAATATTACTTACTGTGTATAAAACATTACAGTGAGGGTTAAGTATCAGTTTCTTTCTCTTCCTGAGTTTGTACGCAAAAATTCAATGTATGATTTAAATCTGAAAAATGTTACTCAAAAATGAAATTTCTTCTTTTAATCTGTCTCTTTTACCTCCCCCCCCCCCTAGAAATAAAAAACTTATGCTCTCGTTGATGTTTAGCATCAGTTTTACGAGGAGAAATTAAGAGTAGTGCCTTTTTAATACGAACGATAGTATTTTTTTTTTTTTTCTGTTTCTACGAGAGGGGTGTGGGAAATGGGACAGATTAAAAAAAAAAAAAAAAAAAAAAAATCTGCTTCAGAATAATCTTTTACCAATATTTGATATTAACTTTTAATTAATGTCTGATATGAACATTGCATTGAATTTTTACCTACTAACTTAGAAACTGAAAGATACTGCGATACATAGCCCTCCCTAAAAATTTTCATAAACAATAAAGGGCATTTATACAAAATTTCCTATAAATATGAAGCAGTATAATTTAAAAACAATCGTATTTTTTTCTCTTCCTCCTTGTCCCCCATGTGTAGGTAACACTCGCCGTAATTTTTCATTAAAAGTAGGTGATAGTTGTTAATATTTTAATTAAAATTGGTAACATTGTGATATTTATACAAGCCTTTTTCTCCTCTACCCGTATAACCCCCAAGATATATTTAACAATCAGCGTAAATTTTCCTAAAAATTAAATGATATTTATAATAAATTTTAGTAAAATGCAAAGCACAATGATATAAAACATTATTTGTATCTTTATGTCTCCAGCACTCTCCCCCCCCCCTCCTCACCCAGACATATGTAACAATCACTGTAATTTTTCATTAACAGTAAGCGACATTTGCACAAACTGTCATAAAAAAAAAAAAAAAAAAAAAGATAATAAGTGTTGTTTAAATAGATTTTGTTTTTCCTCTGCCCCCCCCCCCCCCACCATCACCACACACATACTCGTCCCCCGTTTTAACTACAAGTAACTTTCATTATAATTTTAATAAAAAGTAAGTGATAATCAAACAAAGTTTCATACAAATGGCTAGTAATATAAATACATAGTGCATAAAAAAGTAGCATAGTGATATAAAAACAACTCCTTTTTATATTCTGTACCCTCCTGAGATCTGTGTAACACTCACTGTAATTTTTCTTAAGCAGTAAGTGGTATATACACAAAGATTTATTTAAATCGATACTAGGGTACTTAAAAAAAAAATATTTTTCATTTTCATCTGCAACCCCCCCCCCCCCCCCAGGTATATAATACACCCATAAAAAGTAAGTGATAGTTATAGAATATATCATTTAAAACGGTAAAATAGTGATATAAAAAGTCATTTTATTTTTATCTGCCTTCTCCTCTCTCTTTAACCCCCCATCCCAAGTATGTCTGACAATTACTGTAATATTTTCACAAATTGTACGTGATTACACAAAGTTTTTTTTTTTTTTTTAATCGATAATACAGGAAAATATAGAAGAATGTCTTGTGGTGGCTACAACATATATATATATATATATTATTAATTAATTAATTTATGAAATTGAAAATTTTTTGACAATTTAATTTCTCATATTGGCATGAAGTATGTTTAATCATAATATGCACCGCAGAGTATTAGAATTTATTAATTGCAAGACAGAAATGGCTTAGTCATTATCTATAAACAATTTAATTTTGAATGGAATTATACTTATAATTTATAATAAAAGTTTGGTTATGTAGCTAAAAAAAATTGATTTTGCACTGAAACTATAAAAGCGGAGTTAAACTATTTTATATCATAGGATTACACTGCATTAGTAAAATTACAACAAACTAATTAAATGTAATATTTGTTATAACATTAAGATTATTATTTTTATATAATCATTCATTAAAATAACTTTTTATTTTAAAAATAATTTGATGGAGGTAGTTTAGGTGTTAAAGCCGTTTGAGAACATGAGAGTCGACGATTATGATCTGGGATCGAACCCGGCACTTCCTGTCTACCAGTTTGGAGAGCAGAACTGCTCGGCTTATTACTAATTAAAAGTCCAAATAATCTTATTCAGCGATTTCAACTAAGTTAATTATAATAAATTATATTTTTAATAAATAAGTTAGTGTTCTTAATTGGAATATTTCATTAAATATTTTTTTAACTAGCTGTATATATATATATATATAATTGTTCATAGAAAGTAAATCTTTTAATATTAAAAGTGTTTTAAAATAATTTTTTCTACTAAAAGCAGAAAAAATTGTAGTAATCTCAGCTAATTTAATTATTAAAATTTATATTTTTGTTAATTCTTTTAGTTTTTAGATAATTAATTTAGTCATTCTATTAAAATTTTTAAAATAAAATAATTTTAATTCGATCCTTAACTACCTTTTTCCTCATAATTATTCACAGTAAATAAAATCTTTTAATAATAAAAGTATTTTAAAATAATATTTTCTATTGAAAGCAGAAAAAGTTGTATTAAGGAGTCACACCTAATTTAATTATTAAAATTTACGTTTTTGATAATTCATTTAGTTCTTAGACAATTACTTTACTCTTTCTTTTAAAGTTTTCTAAATAAAATAATTTTAATTAGATCCTTATTCCTATAATCAATTACAGAAAAAAATATTTTTATGTTTAAGAACATTTTGAATTTATTTTTTCATTTTAAGGCTTAAACAACAGTATTAAGCAATTTGAACTAATTTAATTATTAAAAATTTATATTCTTAATAACTGAATTATATTTTATAAATATGTATTATTAAATCATTTTTTAATTACTATATTTTTTTATATGTAATCATATATATATATATGTATATATATATATATATGCTTTTTAATTAGAAATATTTTGATGGTTGTGGTTTAAGCTTTAAAACCTATTGACAACATACGGGTCCTAAGTCTGGGTGAAATGACTTTCATAAGAGTTCTTTCTAAGGAGCCTGTCCTTGATGTATGCGATTTTCAGAAAAAAAAAAAAAAAAAAAGAACCATGGAAAATTCTGAATGTCTAGGATGACAAACGAGACCTTGGATCGAACACGCAATTCCAATCTATCAGGGCCCATCAGCGGCAGAGCGGTTCTGCGCTCAAAGTTGGTTGACGTGAGGTGCCGGGTTCGATCCCAGGTCCCCACTCGTCGATCTAGCCGTTCGGTGTTTTCCATGGTTTTCTCGGAAACTTGCAAAAATATGGGCTAGAACCCCTTAGAAAGACCTCTACGGAAGGTACTCCCCCTCGGGCCAAGGACCGTAGAATAGTCAATCGGCTTTATTCAAAAACACCAACAATAACACCAGTCTATCAGCTTGGAGAGCAGAACCAGTCGGCTACTGTAATAGGCATTGTAATTAAAAGTTTAAAAAAATGTATTAAGTAATTTCACCTAATTTAATTATAAAAAATTATACTTTTAATAAATAAATTATTGTTTTTTAATTCGAATATTTTAATGAATGATGTGATTTTTTTTAAACTAGCTATTATTATTATTATTATTATTATTATCGTTCAGAGAAATAAATTGTTTTAATAATATTAAAAGTATTTTAATATAGATTTTACTATTAAAAGCTAAAACAATAATACTTTCCAAGTTTTTTAATTTTTTCCTTTTTTTTTTTAATTATTATTTTCAGGGGGAAAAAATATATTTTTATATTAAAAGTATTTAGAAATAGATTTTTCAATTAAAAGCTCAAATAGTTCTATTGAACAAATTAATTTTATTATAAATCATTTTGATTTTTAGTAAATGCCGTCATTTTGAATTATATTTTTATATTAAATAATATATATATTTTTTTTCCTATAATCTGATATAGAAAAAATATTTTTACATTGAAAGTATTTTAATACAGATTTTTCAGTTAAAAGCTACCACATAATATCAATTTATATAACAAGCAGTAACAATGGTTAAATCTCAGCAGAAATGTAAAACGTGTTAAAAATATTGGAGAAATGAAAGTACATAGCTATTTACCCCACCTTTTGCCTACATTTTAAAGCACGTGCGGAATCATTTGTCAATGTTTATCTCAGTGACGCCACGTGCGCCTGCTCTATTCCATAATTTGAAAGCAAACAAGTAAATCTTATCTTCAATTTCAAAATATACATGACTGTTGATGATATTGTAGGGATTTTATTAGGAGTCAATTGTATTTAGTAGTTCGAAAACTACTTTTTTCCGTTCAGCCCACACATCAATCACTCACACACACACATAAAAACAGTTCTCTTTATTTACATAGATAATTGCACCCTTACCCATTTATCAAGTTATTGTTACCAATTTTATCGCTGCCTTTTTCCTCCAGTTGCCATTATTTCCGGTTGCCATTATTTCTGTAGCCATTATTTCCGGTTGCCATTATTTCTGTAGCCATTATTTCCGGTTGCCATTATTTCCGTTGCCATTTTTTCCGTTGCCATTTTTACCGAGCACCATTTTTAATCGCATTAAAATAAAAATTGCAATTTCTCTGTCTGTCTCTCTAAAGAACAATCAAAAGTAGGATAGAGAGAGTTAAGTACATTTGATTAAAAAAAAAAGTGCGAAATGAATTAATAATTGAATTAGAATGAATGAATAATTTTGCCCAATTATAATACCATTACAAGAATCTTAAAATAAAATTTTAGTTAAAAGTAGTTATAAAAAATTAAATTAAAGTGACTGAAGTTTTCACAGAACAAAATGTTACGAATGCATTTACAAATACATACATAAATAAATAAAATAAAGTAAAATAAGTAAAAATACAGTGTACATATTAATTTTGGGTAATATTTCGAATAAGTAGTCATATAATTTAAGAAAGGAAAGTAAAAAAACTAAACGTATATAAAATTTTACTTCATTCCTCTAAGGCTCTAGCCCATCAGCGGCCGACCGGTTCTGCACTCAAAAATGGTAGGTGGGAGGTGCCGGGTTCGGTCCCAGGTCGCGCGCAACGATCTAGCCGTTCGGAGTTTTCTATGGTTTCCTCCGAAACACGCGTAAATACGGGTTAGGACCCCTTAGCAAGACCCCCATGGAGGGCATTCTCCCCATAGGCGTAGTACACTTGCGGAGTTAATCGGCCTTAAAAATCCTACAACAACAATCTCTAAAGCTCTCTATATATTTTTAATCGCATTAAAATAAAAATTGCAATTTCTCAGTCTGTCTCTCTAAAGAACAATCAAAATTAGGATAGAGAAAGATAAAAAAATTTGATAAAAAAAAAAAAAAAAAAATGCGAAATGAATTAATAATTGAATTAGAACGAGTGAATAATTTTGCCAAATTATAATACCATTACAAGAATTTTAAAAATAAAATTTTAGTTAATTGTAGTTATAAAAAATTAAATTAGAGTAACTGAAGTTTTCACAGAACAAAATGTTACCAGTGCATTTACAAATACATAAATAAATAAATAAATAAAATAAAATAAAAATACAGTGTTTACATACATATTAATTTTGGGTAATATTTCAAATAAGTAGTCATATGATTTAAGAAAGAAAAGTAAATAACTAAAAATAATGCAATTGTATTAAATTTTGGGGGCAAGCTATCAACACGATCAGATTTTGTAAAAAAAAAAAAAAAAAAAAAGGTTAAAGTGTAAATTGCACTTGTTATTGAAAGATTATAAAAGAAATATTAGCCAATTACAAATATCAAAATTTTAATTAATAAAATTCCCAAATATATTATTATTCTAAAAATAAATAAATCCTTAATTCATTAAAACAATTCTGTAATAAAATAAAATTAGAACAAGAATATATTTGTGTTAAACCTCCAATACGTAAGTATAATTTTACTTCCTTCCTCTAAGGCTCTAACCCACCAGCGGCCGGCCGGTTCTGCACTCAAAGCTGGTAGGTGGGAGGTGCCGGGTTCGATCCCAGGTCGCGCTCATCGATCTAGCCGTTCGGAGTTTCCCATGGTTTTCTCTGAAACACGCGTAAATACGGGCTAGGACACCTTAGCAAGACCCCCATGGAGGGCATTCTCCCCATAGGCGTAGGACACTTGCGGAGTCAAACGGCCTTAAAAATCCTACAACAACAACCTCTAAAGCTCTCTATATATTTTTAATCGCATTAAAATAAAAATTGCAATTTCTCTGTCTGTCTCTCTTAAGAACAATCAAAATTAGGATAGAGAAAGATAAAAATTTTTACCATTTTAACAAATTTAAGTTAATATAACTATTCCGATAAATTTTAAATATCGAACTTATCTAAGTTCGCTAGTTACCTAATCGGCTTTGTGGAGTTTTGTAATGAATTATTCAACTGTTTAGCTTCCGTTCTCATTCTTTTCAATATTATCATTAAAAATTATATATATATATTGTTCGTGTGTAGGGGGAGGGAGGTTTTTTTTTTTTTTTTGTACCTAAATTGCAGAGTTATTTATTTTATTTCTAAAACAGTTGTTTTGCATATTTTATAAGATCAATACTGCTCAAGTAAAAATAGATATATGTAATGTTTAATTCCGTACTTAAAGTAATTTTAATAATTAAAAGATTTTTTACGTGCAATTATTTAACAATTCATTTAAAAAACAGCAAATTATCAGCTTAATCTTTATCTGTAACCAACGTATGTAGCCGGGAATACTTGAAAAAACGCTGTCAAACTTCTTTCTGCATTACCATTCTAGAAAATACCACCCTTTCTTTTATGCTACAGGGGAGCGTAACTCAATGACTTCCCCAAGCATGATAGAAACTAGAGAACGCTTCTAAGAAAAAGAATTCCTGTCAAACACCTGCCATCTTTTTTAACTCAAACAAAGCTCTTCAATTTATCTCTGTCCGAAAAATAAAAATAGTCTCCATTATTTCTTGTCTTCTTCTTCTTTTTTTTTTTAATTATTATTATAATTATTATTTTAACATTATGATATCTTTTAAAAAATAATTAAAATACCATAAATAGTAAATATGTGAATAAAGTAATAAATAAAAGCTTATTTATTTATTTTTTTTTAACTGAAAAAGGTCCTGTGAAAGATTTTTTATATTCAGCCCTCTTAAAAGATTAAATTTCTAACTGACGATGAAATAAATAATCACTAACAAAGATGAAATGCTTTCGAAACAGTTTAATTCTATAGCATAATTTGGGGCAATTTCAGTGTACGATTCGCAAGTAGCAATTCGCAATTTACCCATTCTTCCGTTACCCATTTTTCCATTACCCATTTTTCCGCTTACCCTTTTTTCTGTTACCCTTTTTTCCGCTTACCCATTTTTCCATTACCCTTTTTTCCGCTTACCCATTTTTCCGTTACCCATCTTTCCGTTACCCATTTTTCCCTTACCCATTTTTCCGCCTCCCGTTTAGAAGTCCCTAGTTTGATAAAGCGCGAGGGGAAAAAAGCGATTGAGAAAAGAAACTTGTTTGAGTTGGAATGCGTGCGTTGAACCAAGGCCAAAGTTGATGTATAAAAGCCCCGTTGTAAGAATGAATTGTTTACAGAGCAATGGGGAGGGGGGGGGGCGAAATTTTCGGACAAAAGGAAGTTTCTTAAAATGCCTTATGCAAAACGGGTTCTATATTTAGGTACTTTTTAACTTTAAGATTTTTCAACTTTCGGTTCTATTTCTATTCATATAAAGTTCGCGAAATTTTCAGCTCGCGAAATCACCGATATCTTCATTTTCGCGAAAATTACGGCTCGCGAAAATAAGTGCTTTTTCAGTAATTCATACTTGATTCGTGTGAGCTGTGGCAAACTTAGTGCATGCTTGATACACATTACTTGATTCACGTTTGAACTATCAAGTCTAATGTAAGTGGGACAAGTGTAAACTAGGATTCTTGATCCTGACTTGCATTAAACTTACAGGTAGAGGTCTGCACGGGCCAGGCTTACAGCCCGAGCCCGAGCCCGGCCCTCGGGCCGAATTTTTCAATCTGTTCTTGGGCCGGGTCGGGCTCAAATTTTTTGTGTATACTCGGGCCGGGCCGGGCCTAAATGGAATTTTTTCCGGGCCGTGTCGGCCCGAATCTTCTTCTGTTTTCATCGTTAATCAACGAAAAAGGAAAATGATAAACTATTTCTTCAGTCATTTATTTCACATAATTTTACAAGCTCGTGTATCACATAAAATTTTATTTTGTTAAAAAATGTCTGTAACTTTAATTTAATTGCTTATCGAATTGCTTTCAATTGTCTGTTCGCGATCTGATTTTCCGCAAATATTTTTAGCATGTCTCGAAATTAATATATTTTATTTCAAGTAATATTAAATGGTTTCCTATTCAAAATAGTATGCATGTCACTACTAGTTTGCGCACATGTTCAAACAAAATAAATTAGATACGTTACTGTGTATAAGGCTTTGTGCCCTATGGTCTGTAGAGTTTAGGTGGTATGAAGGCTATAAAAATCCTGCCGCTGTAACTTTTTCTCTAAACTCCTTTTTCTTTTCTCCAGTCCACTGAATGAAAGTAGCATAATTTTCAGCATGTACAAAAGCCTCTTTTCTATAGAATATGGTTGGATTACCCTTAAAATTTTGTTTATTGGATCACATGAAAGATTCGTATACATTACGGTATATAAGAGGAAATGGTTGAACCGAACGTGCATTTTTAGTGAGTAATAACCATTTTAAATACCGTCCGATATTATTTGATGAGAGTTAATATTTTCGATTTGACTTTCTGTCTGCCTTTGTACCTTCTGTACGTCTGTAATAACGAGCTTCTGTTTATATATAATTATCTTGTAAAAGTTCAGCAGTTTTGTTAAAGAAGATTCTATTGTTTCGCTATATAAAACCTCTGAAAAACACATACTAAAAATTTATTTCATAGAAAGGCATGCATTTTTTATTTTTCATATTTTTGAATCGAGCCGGGCTGGGTCGGGCCTGATTTTATCGTTTCTTGTCCGGGCCGTACACTGGCAAAAAATAAACGGATCGGGCCGGGCCTCAAAATTCCGGCCCGTGCAGACCTCTACTTACAGGCTTGAAATGGCTAGCTTGATGCAAGTTTCTCGACTTGAGTAGTCAATGTTGGTGATAGCTTAATGCAAGTTCTCTGTGCTGTCTTGTCTGGGAATGACTTTAATGAATCTTGTTCTTATACACAAATAATAATATATACATATATATATGTATATTAATTTAAAAAAGAAATCAAGGTGCGAAGTTAGATTTTTTTTAATACTATAATAATAACGCAACTATTAAAAATTTTAAATAAAAATTATTACAGAAAGATTTATTTTCCCGTTAATATAAAATGTAATAGATTTTTATTGAGCAACTAAACGAAATGAACATGTTATCACACTTCAAAATGTGTAGAATAAACAATTTATTACATAATGTAAACAAATGTGCATAAAATGAATTTTTTTTACCCCACTGAGGGATTAAAAAAAAAATTAACATTGTCAAAGTTTTCTATCATCTAGCAAGGCAGACTGATGCAATATCTTTAACAATTTCCTTTACTACCTTAAACATACGTGTAACAATTTGATTTTTAAAAATTGTACTCTCCGATCCGAATCCGACACTCCTAACTTCGTATGATGTAATCATAAACGAACTTCAACCAATAACATTGGTTCCCGTGAAACCAGCTAGTTGGCTCCACCTACCTTTAAGCTGCTGCCAGATCTAAAAAAAAAAAAAAATCCTTGATTATGAAATGAATCTTTCTGATTTGGTTGTTGTTGGTAAACAAAGGACAAAAATATTCGAAGTATGAATAAGACTGCGATTCATTGAAAGGTTTAAGAATTGTTTCGTTAAGTAAGTTATTAATAAGCAAGGTAAAATTTATATTTAAAAAATTGATATGTAACATATAAATTCAACAGTGTTTCATGTTATTAATGCTATTTTTAATTATACTTCTAATACCTTGAAATTATTGACTACGTTTTGAAACTTCGCTTCTACTGTATGCAATTATCTGAATTTTAAGATGACTACTTGATATAAATTATGAAATATATTTTATTTTCTTTCATATTTAACTCGTTTTGTTTATCTGGTTTTCTATGTTATCCTGGGCTTGATGCTTGATATTTATACATTTGTATAGCTCTAGTGAATGTTTATAATGCCAATATATGCGCGAGTATAATTTACAATACTTGTTAAATGACAGTTTTACTTTTATACGTTTATTTAAATCATATTTGTGTGTAGTTTATTTGCATTGGTTCTGTCATGCTGCTATGGACTTATTGTAAAAATTTTGTTTGCTTCTTTATATTGGTAAAAATGTATTTTTCTTATTTAACTTTAAACTTTAATTAAACTCTGATACATATTAGACCTGATTAAATGTAGGCTAATTGTCACTGTTTTGATTTCAGTTTCTCCCACCACTTTTTGAGACACTGTGTTGAATCAATACACCATTAGGGGATTTACATATCTCCGTGCTTGTTTAATGCTGAACCGTTGTGTTGGTGTAATGATATATCATTGCCAATGGTGTATTGGTTTAATGATGTTAAGTATAAACAGGTGTTTCCTGATGTATACAGAAGTGATATTTTATAGTTTCAATTTTAATTCCCCTATCCTTCCCCCACTGCTTTTAACTACATTGTCATTTCCTCTCTCATTGTCATACATGCCTTTTAAAAATTTGTTAATGATGAAATTAAATGGTTTTCATATCTTTCATGGAATTTTTTACTTTCTGAAAATACATAGGTGAGGAAAGTACTGTAATCATGACAAAACTTGGACTTTGTGATGTTGGTGTATTTATATGTTTTGAGGTCCCATAAGTTCATTTTTGCTATTTTTACGACGATGTATGTATGTCTATGTACATGAGTGAACAAAATATTTTCTAAATGCTTTGTTCAAATGAACTAAAAGTTGGTACCTATGTTATAGGTACTTCCTTGTAGCACAAACTGTATACATCTTGGAAAATCTAGCACTTAGTTTTTTTTTTTTTAGGTGGAATGTGCTTTATGGCCAGTGCTGGCCCGAGCAAATTTGGCACCCTAGGCGAAAATTTTTTATGGTGCCCCATTAAAACAAGTTTTTTAAAAATGTAAGGCACACAGACAATTTATACACATACAAATACTGTAATAAATAATCAACTATTTATTTTTATTACATATTGCATATTATTGTTTTTCCGGCGCTACTTTTAGCGGTAGTAGAAACAATATCATTCAAATGAATTGTTTTAACTTCATCTTGATCTGTTGATAATGGTGATAGTCCTACAAATCATTCTCACATCACTATAGAACGCTGGTAAGTTTTTATTAATTTCAATTATATGAAGCTGGAGTCTCCACTGGCCACAGACACAGGAAGTGTCAGCAACAATTTTATTGCTGTTACTAAATTCAGTACGCAATGTACTAGTTCGTTTTCACAAAAATTATTCAAAACTTCCTGTAGTGTACTTTCATCAACATCCTTAGAGTCTCCTTGAGTCAGGTAATCTCCTAATCTTCTACATAATTTCAAAATCACTTTGAAAATTTTTTTTACGACTTACAATCGTTAGAAAGGCATCAGAAAACATGATTTATCTTTTTGGTCTGTTTGAACTTCTCATCATTCGAATTTCTTGCTGTATCAAGAAAAGAAATATAAAAATTAATGTTAAAATGATGTTTAGCATCACTTGTTGATTTATCAGCTGACTTCATAATTAAACTTCTTTTTCATTTTTCGCAATCGGGCTGGCTCTACCTCTGATGGGAATGATACCGCAATATTAATTTCTTCTAAAAATGCCTCCTGTTTATCAAATCCAAAATCACTTTTATAGTTTCAAAGAAAAAAAAAATGTTTTTAGTAGGGCATTAGTAGTGGAGTTTGGGTCACATTTTCACCATTGGAGCGTTGATTTTTATTATGTACTGACGAAAACTTTCTTCACTTATTTTCTAATAGGAAATTAACATTTTTTATACATGATATACATGATCTGGCTTGTGTTCGTCGAGAATGGACAACTAGAACGAAGCGAAGCTTTCAATGTTTGTGGCAAAAAGCTGTGCTATGATAGGTTACATTCCACTGTTTGTGGGTTAAAAGAAGACTCCTACAGGTTAAATAAAAGAAAATCACCAGGACTTTGAATGACGTCAGAAAGTCATGTTGTTTATTCGCTGCAGATTACCCATAGAATTTTCTCACATTGCAAGGATACATAAACTCAAAGTGAAACCGGAAGCATTTTCCATGTTCTGTTTATCAAAGCTTAAATCTTTATTTCTATCATATCAAACTATTGTTTATTTACTAATTATTTTGGAAGATGAAGCAAGATTTTTGCTTATTCAGATTCAGGTGGAAAAATCTTTTGTTTTTTCAAATTATTAATATTATTATCCTGATAGTATTTCTGTAGGAGTCGGACGAAAATAACTTTTCAAATGAGCCTTATTTGCTTTGCTAATGATATTTTTTCTCTAATTTTCTCTTACAAAATTGTACTCCAGAATTTTTTTTTTCTGTTAACAGCTAATCTCAAGTATCAACTATACTAAAAACGAAATTTCACATTTTATTACTAAGTTGAGCTACTAGAAAAAGAAACTATAACAGAATCACTTTGTAAAATTCCAGAAAGCCCCCATGCATGGCCCCTACAAAGTCATCTAGTCTAAAGAGCTAAAACTTCTTTCTAGTTAGAGCTAGCTTCCTTCAAATCTTATTATTATTATTATTTTTTTTTTTTTTTTTATGTCAGTTCAAAGTTATAAAATTAAAATATTTATAACTTTTCGTATATAAAGTAAATATAAACAAAAGGTAATAAGATAAATAATAATGTAATACTTATACACATTCTTACTTACTTTTATAATATTTTTCAATTAATCATCTGCATCAGACGTGTATACAAAGGTAATCTGAAGTAATCCTTTTTTCTTTCGATTGCTATACCCTGGTAAAATTGCTTTTCTACGAGCTGAGCAACTGAGAAAATTCGAATCAAAAAATACCTTTTGCATGCAAAACACACTCAAAGTTAAAAAAAAAAAGGCTGAAGTTTCATCCTTTTTGTCAGTTTTTATAATCATTAAACTAAACATTTTGCCAATACATTAAACCTCTTCGCTTCATAAAATGTGCTCTTGCAGCAAAAGCAAATTTACAGTGAAACTGGAAACAAAAATGACTGTCTATACATTTCTATTAAGGTCGAACTTAACAAATTGATGAGTATTCAGTAAAAAATAGTAGTTTTGAGTTGCCAAAGTTTCGAAGTTCTAATTTCAATAGAAACCGAGTTCTGTAATTTCGAGCTACATTTTAGCACAGAATTAACCCGATATTTACCATTTGTAGTCAAGAATTTAAAAAGAAGCTGATTAAGTCTTGAGAAGTCGATTGTATTCAGTAAATTGTTCTGAGCAATCGTCTCATAGAGATTGCGCTTCAATCATTTGATTATCATTCCTGACCCTGAATAAGTGAAATTCCTGCTCTATAGTGTAATGTAATTAATGCTCTTTACTTTACTTTTGTGATACAATTGACTGCTTGCCCCAGGAATCGAAACAGTCCAATAGGACTATTTTGAAAATACTCTTTAAAATGCTAGTTTTATTTGTTTGTTTCGAGAATATTCATTGGATTGACAGTTTTGCTGGACTGTTTCGAGAATATGAGTTAAATAAAGCTCATTCATCAACTTGAACCTATATGTGCATTTACGATCTTCTTTTAATGAACAAGAAAGTCGCTGTTTCGTAACATTTGATTTGGCACCTGATGTAAGGCAGATACACTTAATGATTTTGACTAGAAGTATTGCAGAAGACATGAAAGAACTTAAAGCTTAGACTGTCTAGTTAAAAGAATTGAAAGCTAGACAAAATCATACGATAGCAGGACAACATGAGATGAAAATCGGACATGAAGAGATGAAGAATGGATAAAAGAAGATGAAAGCTAGACAGCATGAATTGAGAGAATAGCTGAAACCCTGACGAGGAGTTAAGGATAAAATAGAAGCCATATAAGAAGAGATTCGTTGAAAAGTTAAAGTAATTCAAGAGAAAATTCAAGAGCGAGAGAAATTTTTGAGGAAAAAATAAAATTTATAAGAATTAAAGTTGAAAAGACAATTCAAGCAAAGTTTCTAGAAATTAAAGGTTCCAGTTGCCATACGTAGCACTAGTGCAACATAAAACTCACTTTCCTACCCTCCAGAAATAAAAGATAGCTTTTAGGGAAAGTACCTTAAAATCCCGAAAGTAACCCCCCCCCCCATCGAATATAACCCCCCCTCCCTTTTCTCGCTGAAAGTGAAATGTCTCGTTATCCTGAAAGTACCCCCCCCCCCTTTTTTTTTTCTCCATCCAGCAAAGCTACATCCAATCTTCGGGCGCACTTACGGTACGTCGACATTGCAAGTTAAGTTTGGCATTGAATTAAGTTTTAATATTTATATATTATTTCTAATTTAACTAATTTTTCATAAAGTGTAGGATGCATGTTATCAATGGAATCATTAAACAGTTTTTTTACCTTTAATGTAAGAAATTACCTTTAATATTTCCTTTTAATTAAATACCGTAAAATCCCGAAAGTACCCCCTCCATCGAATATAATCTCCCCTCCCTTTTCTTCATTTTTTTAAAGAATCTTGATTATAACCCCCCACCTGAAATTTATCTGTTTTGCTTTTCAAAAAAGGGGGGGGGGGTTACTTTCGGGATTTTACGGTATGTAAAAATAAGAAAAGATGTACAAAGAAAAGACCGAAACATAAAAGATGTGCAAGGGATGACTCATGAGATGAAACATGATGTAAGTACAATTTAGACCCTTGAATGGAAAGTCAACACTTTATAGTTCTAATAAAGTACAGCCTTAAATAATGACTCGGTGACTTTTAGATTTAGTGTAAATAAAGCTGTTAACAATTAGATGGACAGATTTAATGACGGACTGTTTTCAAAACTCAATTCGACGTTGTAAGTTTTTGAAATAAATAGGTCGTTATTATGGTAAAATTAAGCCAGTTGTTTGTGACTCTTTCTCTAGCGCTTCTCATCAGATAAATTAGATTGACTTTGATGCCCTGAAAAGTCAATTCGAGGATAGTCCATCTACTTTATTTTTACACGTCCAATTGGAAACGCGCCAAGAAATGTTTCCAAGTCATAGCAGCAGACTTGTACCTTTTAGTCCTTTCTAGACAAAGATTGTAAGTGCTTAAAATTTTCACACAGCATAAGTGCTGTGTTTCCAAGACTACATTTTATCTATTCTAAAGTGCCGTTAAATTGTAATAAATAAAATAGATCTTGTTGTCTGGATTGTGCAGCCCTCTAGATTTGAGCGCGCTAGGCCATCGCCTAGTTTGCCTATATGGTCATGCCGGCCCTGTTTACGGTACTGCTTGGCAACTTGTTTCCGATCGCGGATAAAGATGCCAACCTTGGTAATCACGGTGTTTATGTGCCGCTGAACGATCGATGTTTGAAATGTGGTAACCTCACCATGATGTTTTGAAACTATGATTTTTGTGTATGTTATTGTTGCCAAACGAAATTTCGTACGTTTTAAAGATTCATGGAGTTTGTGTGAGACGTATTTAGAGATATTTCTTTGGTTTTTATGTACGTGTTACTGATCGATGCGAAACGAAATTTCGTATGTTTTAAAGATTCATGCAGAATGCGGGTGAGGTATCCAGTGATGTTTTTTTTCTTTGGTTTTCATGTACGCGGAGTGTACAGACATGCATATTACTGGTCGCTGCAAAACAAAATTTCATGCATTTTAAAGATTCATGGAGTTTGTGTGAGACGTATTTAGTGATATTTCTTTGGTTTTTATGTAAGCGTTACTGATCGATGCGAAACGAAATTTTGTATGTTTTAAAGATTCATGCAGAATGCGGATGAGGCAACCAGTGATGTTTTTTTTTTTTTTTTTTTTTTTTTTGGTTTTCATGTACACGGAGTGTACAGACATGCATATTACTGGTAGCTGCAAAACGAAATTTCATGCATTTTAAAGATTCATGCAGAATGTGGCTGAGGTATCCACCCTAACAACACACACTTGTCCATAATACATCCTGAAGTTATCCACAGGACATCCTTTTGTCCATAAGACATCCGGAGGACATCATTAGGAGAAAATGTGCTTTTAAGGCAGTGGTTTTTTTTTTTGGGGGGGGGGGGGGGTATGTACGCGGAGCGTACAGACGTGCATATTACTGGTCGCTGCAAAATGAAATTTCATGCATTTTAAAGATTCATGCAGAATGCGGGTGAGGTATCCACCCTAACAACACACACTTGTCTGTAAACACAGCTGTATCAAGTGACATTAATATTCATGGCATAGCACAACTCACAACTAAAGTCGAAGGCCCGGGTTCGATTCTCGGCTCTAGTATTTTTCACATGGTTGGTATAAAATCAGCCTTCCACTGACTACAAAATTTTCTGAAATGAACTTTCAGGGTTGATGAATAAATTTCTAAATTAAATTAAAATTTTGTGGTCTGTTGGAGTTGTGCCATGAATATTAATGTCACTTGATATAGCTGTGTTTACAGGCTCGGTGACTTTGCCAATGAATGTTATGTGAGAAATGCCTAGCAGGTAATCAGCCAGCCAGGGTAGCTCAATGGTTTGAGCATCCACACATAGAGCGGAAGGCTCGGGTTCGATTCCCGGCTCTGGTATTTTTCACATAGTTGGTATAAAATCAGCCTCCCTTTCCAAAATTTTCTGAAATAAACTTTCAAGGTTGATGAATAAATTTCTAAATTAAATTAAAATTTTGTTGTCTATTGGAGTTGTGCCATGAATATTAATGTCACTTGATATAGCTGTGTTTACAGACTCGGTGACTTTGCCAATGAATGTTATGTGAGAAATGCCTAGCTAGTAATTAGCCAGGGTAGCTCAATGGTTTGAGCATCCGCACGTAAAGCGGAAGGCCCGGGTTCGATTCCCGGCTCTGGTATTTTTCACATAGTTGGTATAAAATCAGCCTTCCACTCCAAAATTTTCTGAAATGTACTTTTATTATTATTTTAATTTTACCTTTAATATTTATTTTCAAATATATTTTTTACTGTGAAGGCTATTACAAACTAATGATCTGAGAATGAAAGGGAGTTGATTTTATGTTTAAATTCAAAGCAAGTAATGAGCTATTTTTTTTTCTAAATTTGTCATCCCACTTTTCATGTGTGCTACTTACCTCCTAACCCCCTTCTTTTTTTTTTTCTAAAGTAATTATACCATGAATTTATTATATTAATGTTTCCAAGAGTGTAGACAAATGAAAACACTCTACACACAAATTGCCTTTGTTTATTTATATTTTGTAATAGTTGGCAAAAAAAGTGACACAAAAAAGAAAGAAAAAAAATTAGTGTTTGAGAAAAATCAACTTAAAGATAACAATAAACTATTGACTAGTACAGGACGCGAAATTTCCGCTCGTCAGCTCGTTATTGGCGCGTGGAAATTTTACTGTGGCGAGTAAAATTTCGGTCTAAATATAGAGACAATTCTTACAATATACGGTGCTACCAAGAAAAAAAATGTATATACATATATATGTCAGTTTAAAAACGTGAAAAAATGCTTATCTTAGGTAGTGTGACCAGACATTCTCTTTTTAAGAGGACAGTTTTCTTTTTCAACGCTCTGCCCACCTAAACGAAAAAAGACATTACAGGACTAAAAAGTCCTCTTTTTTATGTTTTCAGTCCTCTGTTCTCTTTTTCAAATGAAAAAGTTTGTCCTTTCAAAAATTTCGCAAAACCGGGAAGCTCAATCGGCTGTTGGCTGTATCGAATGGTGAGCACTAACTTTTTTCTCCGTTAATGTTTGCAAAAGAACAACTTTGTAATAAACTTGCCAAAGCATATTATGGTTTATGTCTATTCAAATTCTTCGAGTTACGAAGAAATAGAAGTATTTCCTATATTTGTACAGTTCTTTGATCCAGAACACGGAATCACTATTGAAATTGTCTTGAAATCATTAAGAAGGTGGTGCTCAGGTTGATATGCATGTGTTCTCCATTTTGTATGAATAATATTCCTCATAAAAATAGGCCCACCAGTGACAGAGAGGTTCTATCTTCGAAGCTGGTATTCGTGATGTGCTGGGTTCGATATGCGGTCACGCTCGTTGGCTTAGCTGCTAGGAGTTTTCCATGGTTTTCTCCGAAAATAGCGTAAATATGGACTAGGACCTCTTATAAAGACCCCACTGATGACTCTTACTCAGACCTAGAGCCCTAGTGCAGACAATTAACCTTAATGATAACATACTGCCACCACCTCACAAAAATGTGCAAAAGTTAGTTGAATTCATTTTATGTCTTCCTGCCAAAAATGCTCCCACAAAGTGACTGTTTTCTTCAATGAACAAAATGTAGACATGTGAAAAAAAATCCCCTTTATATACCTATTTTTAAAACTTATTAACTACTAAGACTAATTTAGGTTATGCTTGTGAGAATTTTTATAAAATGTTGATAAAGAATGACTGTTCGTTAAAACAAATCGTTTCATCTGCCGAATATTAATTTTATTTTTTCATTTGCCAATTTTATTTTTTCTTTTATGATTATGATTTTAATAAAATAATGTCTACCAACATTTTTGTGTAACTGCATAAATGTATCACAAATTTTTTTTTGTCTATAGCAAAAAAAATAAATAAAATAAAATAAATAATGAAAAATCTATATTGTCCAGTGTCACCTATAAAACTTAAGGATTTTTCCTCTCGTATCCGTATATTATTAATTTAAATTAAGGTGTACTAATCCAAATTCATCATTTGAGATAAAAATGTTTGCACCACTTATGTAAAGTAGCTTTTGAATCGGTGTTTATAATCAGTTACATTAAATTTTGTGTCCTCTAAAATGACCTCTTTTTCAAAATAGAATGACTTCTATTTTCTTATAAAATAAAAGACATTGCGTAGTTTCTCCTCTTTTTCCAATAAAAAATTCTGGTCAACTTATACGTAAAAAATAGAGTAAGTTAATCATATTTTGTGGCGAGTAACTTTCTTTTTCAGCGAGTGTAATCTAAGTTGAAATTTCGGGCCCTGGACTAGTATTCACTTAAAACTGATAAGTAAATGACATTAAAAAGTTATTAGCAGAGTAAATGGAAGCATTTAAACAAGCTGAAAGTATTTGGCTAAAAAATATACCCAATTCAAGTGTTTTAAATGATTCAATAAGGACTCATAAGTACAATAAAATCCAGCTTTATTTTCAAACTAAAAACAACAACAACAGAATATTATTCTAACAAAAAACATTTCCAATTCATCCAATATATTTCATGTTAACAGAAAAGACCCTTAAAAAGAAAACTATTCAATCATTTCTAATTTAATTCATTTCAAAAATTCTAAACAACATAAGTATGTTACCCTCTATTAAATGAATATAACACCTAAGCCATGACCCGGGGGATGAAACCAGTTACTTTAAAAATAAACAGTTAACAGCCATTTCCCTACACAACCTGCTTAGACAAACAGCAGGTGCTGATGGAAGGAAGAACACAAAATCAAAAGTAAGCAAAGTTCTCCTCAAATCTCAAACTATTTATACAAAGCATATGCTGTTAGATAGGTCAGATAACTGACAGATGTTGACCTACAATTGGATGATTCAAATTAACCGGAAGTGAGATGAAAAACGTCATCAAAACAGGTGTTGTCAGGAAAAGAAAAACATCATTAGTGAAAAAGTCTGCCGGGAGTAACGTTTGAAAAAAGTAAACAAAAGAAAAAAAAATAAACTGAACTCTTAGGAATCTATCAGTAAGTAAATATACTAAAGATTATATAAACTTATTTTAAACATGTTTTATTTATTAATAAATTATTTCAGATAAACCTTTTGAACTTGAAAGTTACTATTTAATTTAGACATAATAAGATCAAACTAAAACTAAAGTTTTATCAAATGAGTATTGTTTAAAATAAAGAGATTTCTTTTAATTTATCATTATATTTAACCATTATTTAAGATTAAGAAATAGCCAGAATAAAAATAAAAATGTGGTGAGATAATTAATAAAAAAAAAAAATAACATTTTGTCATCAATTTCCCCCCCTCTCAACCAGGGTTGGCAAAAACCCGGGTTTTTCTAGAAAAACCCAACCCACTTGGGTTTTTCTGGGTTTTTGCGGGTTTTTCTGGGCATTTGTGGGTTTTTCTGGGCTTTTGTGGGTTTTTGTTTGAATACATTTGCATTGCAATGTTAGATATATGTTATTTAGCATATTAGTTGTAATACACCTAATTATATTAATATAATTAATATATTAATAATTAATCTAATATTTATCTTAGAAATAAAAATTGGTTTGATTCTAATATTAAAATAGTGTTAATTAGTAAGATTAAGCTATATTTTATTTTAACGTATGCTTATTCAAAATAAATATTCTTAATGACAATAACTGATAAAATAAAATAATTTAAATTCTTAAATACAATACATATCATTTAAATTTTTTAGTTTCCCATCATGCTATAGATGGAGAACTTAGGTAATCGTGAAAATTTTCAACCTCGGTTTTTTTACTTTTTTACACATTTTCATGTGTGAGGAATCCGAAAAATGACAAAGTTTGTATGGTGTGTGACGTGTGTTAGTTTGTTAGTCTGTGTACATGATATCTCAAGAACAAATTGTCACAGAGAAGTCAGATCAGTTTTAAAATATTATTTTCGACACTGGCAAGAACCCTATTCATTTGCAACATTCTAATTAAAAAACTTGTAAGTTATTAAAAATGTATGCTTTTCTTAACGTGGGAGATTGGGCAAAATTTTACTTAAACGTGTATTAAATGGAAAATTTTTACTGAAAAAATATGAGACCAGTTTTAAAATATGAGTTTTGATGTCAGAATGAACATCAGTAACTAGAAACATGCTACTTTGAAAATTTCGCAAGTTACTGGAAATTTACGAATTTCTTAGCATGGCAGTATAGGGCAAAATTTCACACAAATGTCAATTTTGAGGAACATTTTCATCGTAAAGATGTCAGACCACTTTTGAAATATTATTTAGGGTACTGGCATGAATATCATAGAGTATAAATTTTTCAATTTAAAAAATTCGTAAATTATTTGGAATTTACGATTTACTTAAAATGGCAGAATAGGGCAAAATTGAGCATAAATGTCCATTTTGAGGATCATAAATATATCAGACAACTTCAAAATAACATTTATGATACTTGTGTGAACATAATTGACTACAAATATTCTAATAGGAAAATTTTGCAAGTTACTCGTAATTTAAGATTTTATCAACATAGCAAAATGAGGGGGGATATCCCATATAAATATGCATTTTGAGGATTGTTGCATTGGAAATAGTAGCATGAAAACGAAACTACGAAATTGATCCTAATAAAATAAATTAATAGATTAAAATAAGATAAATATATCAAAGTGAACGGTGGATAGCCTGTTAGGTGGGGATTTCATTCTGTCTCTGTGTCAAGTGTTTGGTCAAATTCATTTCTCTTAACATGATAATCCTGTTAAGAGAATGTCCTGTACTAGAAATTTATGAGAACATATATATGATGGGGAACTGAGCAGAGTCCACTTATGATAACTAGTTTTAATTATAAAAATAAGTTGTACTGCTTTATCCTTTTTTTAATTTTTTAATAGTTGAAACGGTTATAGAAGAAAATTTTATTTTATTAGATTTATAATTATGTTGGTACTAAAATTAAAATAAAATTATTATAAAGTTTTAAAACTAAACAATTTAATTAGTTAAATATTGATTCTGGACAACATTTATGTCCGCTGTTTAAAAAAAATATCATTCGGTTTTACAGGAAAAGGAAAATTGAACCAATTATAGAAGATAAACTTGCGTTTATTATATTTATAACTGTAATTACTTTTTTGTTTAATACTATTTTCTAGAAAATAAAAATAAAAGTTTTTTCTTTAAAGGTAAGGTGTTTTCTATACTTTATAGATGGGATTTGTAAATTATAAATAATTTTTAACAAAAACCCGCTTATTTGCAAAAACCCAGTGGGTTTTTGTTGGTGGGCCCGCCCAGAAAAACCCGGGCGGGTTTTTCTGGGCTGGGCCCACTTTGCCAACCCTGCTCTCAACACATGAAAAAAACAAGGGTCTTTCCTTTACAATATAATAACATTTGAACAATTTAACAAGAACAATAAAAGAAAATTAACATGTATTAAATTTAACGTTAACTGTTCCAATCCAAAGTTATCCAACATAACAAAAATCTCCATCAAGTCCATTTCACAATACATGTCATATATTTAACGACATACCTCAGATCACGTGACTCTACAATATCTTAAGTACCTTAACCTCAAGCCACATGACCCTACAAGTTACCTTACCTCAGATCACATGACTCTACAGTACCTATAATACCTTAACCTCAAGCCATGCAACCCTACAGATTACTTTTACCTCGGATCACATGACTCTACAAAGCCTTAATACCTTAACCTCGAGCCATATGACCCTACAAAAAAAACAAATTGAATTCAGCATTATAAATATATATGTGTGCCCCTTGAAAGTACATTACTCTATTTAAACAAAATGAAAAAAAAAATATATATATATTACCATGATATATGAATAATGAAACGAACGATTACTGAACAATGCAAAAAAAACAAAAAAAATTTCCCAGACATCCATCCACTTTCCGCATGGGCCCATGCAATTCACATTCATGCTATGCATCTACAAGAAAAAAAAAGAAGTTAATCTATGCACAATGATAATGTAAGCTATATACAATGAAATGAGTAATGAATATATATATGAAACAAAGCAATATTAACTATATACAATACTAGACAAGTTTTAATATATATTTACTAAAAAAAAAAAATATTTACTATATACAGGTTGCAACCCTTAATAAGCAATTCAGACAGCAATGCAAAAAAAAAAAACGGCACACCATACAGATAAATAGGAGCAAGAGTGTCAGCATTACACAGTAAAAAAAACTCAATTCTATTTACGAGTAGATATATAATCAAGAAAATTCTTAAGTTCAACTTTGGTAACGGGCTTGGTAAAAATATCAGATAAATTTAATTTACTTCTTATAAACCTTAATAAAAATTTCTCTTGATAAATTAAATCTCTAATAAAAAATAGCTTTACATCGATATGTTTAGTTCGGTGATTCTCTATTGGCGATTTTACAAAATCTATCGCTGCCTGGTTGTCCACAAACATAATTGCTTTTGGTAAATTGTCAATAATAAAACCATTGTTCATAGATTCTGTAAGAACTCTATCGACCCAAATTAACTCTTTGGCAGCCTCGGTCATCGCAACGAATTCAGCCTCCATAGTTGACAAACTGACGCATTTTTCTTTGAATGTGCGCCAACTTATGGGGGACTCGTCTAGCAATACCAACTGACCACCAATAGATGCACGGTCGTCTTTACTAGATGCAAAATCAGAATCTGAATACACTTTTAAACACGGATTATTACAACGTAAATGCAATTTAAAAGATTTTGAAAAATAGACATAACCAAGCAAACGAAGTAACCCATGCCAATGAGATAAACCAGGATTAGACTGATATTGAGAAAAAATATTAACGGCATACGAAATATCCGGATGTGTTCTACTTGTTAAAAAGGATAAACATCCAAGAACATTTCGATATGGTAATTTAGCCATTTCACTTCTCTCTCTATCAGTACTTGGACAATCAGCTCTAGAAAAAACAACTCCCTTACTAATAGGAAGCGAGGAAATAGGTATATTGAAATCTTTAAATTTATAATACACTTCTTCAATATATGAAGTTTGGTGTATACAAAGATCATTATCCTCAATAGAAAATTCTTCACCTAAAAGTCTTTTAGTTTGTCCTAAAACTTTAAGTTCAAATCTTGTTTTTAAAAGTTCTATGGCACCATCAATTACTTTCTGATTCTTACCGAAAACCACCATATCATCGACATATAAAAGTAACAAAACTTCTGAATCAAGAAAATAAACACAATTACAACTTTCAAATTTTAGAAAACCCAAATTCATCAAAGTCTTATTTAATTCAAAATACCACTCTCTACCGCTTTGATGTAATCCATATATAGCTCTATCCAATTTACAATACAGATCTTCAAATCCCGATTTAACAAAACCTGGTGGTTGAGCCATATAAATGGCTTCTTTTAATGGGGCATACAAGTAAGCACTTGTGACATCGCACTGAGTGTGTGACCAACCTCTTTGCGAAACCAACAGTGAAAAAAATAGACGGATTATACTAAAATTCACGACAGGGCTAAAGGTCTCATCATAGCTGTCACCTTGAATTTGTTTATAACCCTGGGCAACTAGACGTGCCTTATACTTAGCTACTCTGCCTTGGTCATCCTTTTTTAATGTATAAACCCATCTGCATTCCACTGGAGTCACATCTTTAGGAAGCGGTTCTAAATGCCAAACACCCCTTTTATTCATAACTCCAATCTCATTTTCCATAGCTTTCCACCATTCATTTTTGTCTTGGGATTTAAGCATCTGTTTATATGTATTTGGTATGATAGGGCCATCTAGTCATGCTTGAGTTAAATTTACGGAGTTTATTTCATCACCATCATCCTCACTATTTTCAGAAACCGAATCAGAACCATCAGAGTTATTATTGGAATTTATATTAGATACTGATATTTCACCTGAAAAATTATTTTTTGCAGAAAAATCATAAATGGTTGGATCAAATTTTAAACTATTTTTACTACAATATGCTTCAATATCTTTTAATGATTTTAACTTTCGTTTATTACCCTTTTCTTTATAATAAATGTCTACTCGAGAACCATCCCTTCTCTTAACAGGACATCTCACCCACTTGACTTCTTTTAAAGACGTATCCCCACTAGGCAGACCTTCGCGGGAGGTTCCGGATGGGCCAGGCTGCAACTCATCAACAGAATCTCCACCGCTATATATCTGCAAAGCAGGACACGAAAAAGGATCATCAACGGGCGCCATCACGCTTCCGCTGTTATTCGAAGAAATATAATCCTCGTCAAATGACACATTTAATGACTCAATGATTCGGTTTTCATCAGGGATATAGACTCTATAACCTCTAGTCTTTATAGAATATCCCACCAGTTGACCTTTAACAGCTTTAGGGTCTAATTTACGACGTAATTGTCGAGGAACACCGACATAGGTTATTGTTCCAAAAGGTCTTAAATGTTTCACTAAAGGGTTTAAAACAGCAATATTTTTCTAAAGGAGTTAAAGATTGATTACCATGACAGACACGGTTCCAAGAATAAACAAAATGGCGCATGGCTTCTGGCCAAAAAGACTGGTCCAAACCACTTTCCGCCAATGTTGCTCTAGCCCCGTTTAATACTGTCTGGTTAAATCTTTCAACTATTCCGTTCTGCTCTGGGGTATATGCATTTGTAAATTCATGCTTAATACCCTGAGAATCAAAAAAATCAGTTAAATATTTATTAAAAAATTCTTTCCCATTATCAGACCTAAAGCTTTTGACCTTCTTACCGGTTGATCGTTCAGCCCTTGTTATGTGGCGAATGATTATATCGGGTACATCAGATTTAACCTTCATGGGATATAAGGAGGCTTTTCTGGAAAACTCATCAATAATGGCTAAGTAGTATCGCTCACTATTTCGACCTTCAATAGGAGATGGTCCCCAAACATCCGCCACTAAAAGTTCTAAAGGCTCTTTGGATCTAACTTCATGACCAGATTTAAAAGACCGTCTCCTAAATTTATTTAGCTTACAAGTTTCACAATTAAAATTAGTATCTTTAACATCAGGAAGACCTCTCACACCATTTCTTTTTAAAGTATTCACAATCAAATATGGACTTACATAAGAGAAACGTTTATGCCAAATTTGCATTTTATTTTGGTTTTCAACTGATGTAGTATTTGTTTCACTAAAAGTAACGTGTTTA
This sequence comes from Salticus scenicus, assembly GCA_963930645.1. NCBI lineage: Eukaryota > Metazoa > Arthropoda > Arachnida > Araneae > Salticidae > Salticus > Salticus scenicus. Next base: position 108,660,733 of record OZ005650.1, on the reverse strand, counting down.
TTTCCTACAATTTTTGGAAAAGTTTGATATACACCATTAATAAGAGAAGCTTTAAAATAAGTTTCGTCCTGATATTTGACTTTAACCAACCCGTTACCACCAATAAAATAAAAACCATATTTATCTAATCTAGGGGCAGATATTAAATTTCTCCTTAATTTATCAGAATACATAACATTTTGAAGTTCTATTATTTTATTACCAAATTTTAATTTAACATTTCCTTTCCCTAAGATTGGGAACTCAGATCCCTGAACAGCAACTGACATTTTTTCATTAGATACAGGATAAAACTTTGAAAATAAATTCTTATCACGACAAAAATGATGTGAGGCTGCTGAATCGAAAGTCCAAGCAGCCCCCCCATCTTCAATAGAATTACTAAAATTAGCTTCAGTTAACAAAAATGCACTTATATTTTTAACATTATATTGAAACTCATCTGAATCAAAGTTTATAAAGTCAGGTAACTCACACTTTGGACTTTGAAATCTTCTTTGATGCTGTCTGTCTCCTCTGCGAAATCTAGGCCTCCGAGATCCAGTCTTAAAATCTGTAGAATCCACGTTTCTGGCAGGTGATGATGAACGGTTATACCATCTTCTAGATGAGGCTGCACCATTACGGCTCGGTGATCTTTTACTAGACCTGTTTCTTGCTACATTCTTTATGGATGACTTATTAAAAAAGTTATTTGTTTCATCTCCCCCCAGGCCATAGCGGTGTTTTTCAAGACCATTACCTTCAATAAAATTAACATCTCTCATTTTCTCCCCATTCAAATCCATCTCTCGTAACTTAATCCTAGTATCCTCAGCCACCAACTCATTCACTATATCATCAAAAACAAATTTACTACTCTCCCATCTCAAAATACATTGCACAATGCTATCAAAACAAGATGGCAAATACCTCAACAATTGAAAACTGACATATATTTCCTGAAACTCTTTATTTAAACCTTTCAATTGTTCAAAAATCTGTCTCAATCTAGCAGCAAACAAGTCAACTGGCTCATTTGGATAAATTTTACAATTACATAATTTAGAAAAAAGTTCCATGTGAAATGATTTTGAATCTGGATAAAAATGTTTTGAAATGGCATTCCATGCTTTAACAGGATCTGAAAAACCTTCAATAATTTTTCTGTAATCTGACTCAATGTTCAGATAAATAACCGACAGAGCCACATTACTACGTTTTTTAAACTCCAAAATCTCCTTTGCAGCTTCTTCAGTCTTATCTGCAGGGTCAGGTTTGGGTGAAACCTCCCCTCCTGACACAATTTCCCATAAACCACGTTCCATAAGTACATATTTAATGTCTGACTGCCAACTACAGAAATTTCTAGAGTTCAATTTAGGGATATTTGTCAAAGAACTAGCCATTTTTCTTCAAAAAACAAACTTTTATGTTCAACCAATAAACCATTAAAACAACTAAACAAAAGTAAAAGAAAGCAAAACGATTAAACCAATTCCACATTTAAACCATATCCCCCCCCAAACACAAGCACTTATAACAACATGCTATTGAGGGGAAACATACTTTAAGTAAAGTCACTTTTAATTGGGCATTAAGCATTCAGCCAAACAAAATAAGCCCATAACCTTGATAAGTAAATGACATTAAAAAGTTATTAGCAGAGTAAATGGAAGCATTTAAACAAGCTGAAAGTATTTGGCTAAAAAATGTACCCAATTCAAGTGTTTTAAATGATTCAATAAGGACTCATAAGTACAATAAAATCCAGCTTTATTTTCAAACTAAAAACAACAACAACAGAATATTATTCTAACAAAAAACATTTCCAATTCATCCAATATATTTCATGTTAACAGAAAAGACCCTTAAAAAGAAAACTATTCAATCATTTCTAATTTAATTCATTTCAAAAATTCTAAACAACATAAGTATGTTACCTCTATTAAATGAATATAACACCTAAGCCATGACCCGGGGGATGAAACCAGTTACTTTAAAAATAAACAGTTAACAGCCATTTCCCTACACAACCTGCTTAGACAAACAGCAGGTGCTGATGGAAGGAAGAACACAAAAACAAAAGTAAGCAAAGTTCTCCTCAAATCTCAAACTATTTATACAAAGCATATGCTGTTAGATAGGTCAGATAACTGACAGATGTTGACCTACAATTGCATAGGCGCCGACTTTTGTTTTTCACTACGGGGGCGAGATTTATTGCTTACAGGCGGCTGAAGATAGTGTAGGAGGGGGGGGGGGGGAAAGTACCGGAATAAATTAAAAAATCCAATTACTAGAAATTAATAACGATACTGACGCTGCTAATTATATAGTAATTAATTAAATTTCATTCTTTTACAATTGCTTTAATACTTTCAAGGAATATCATAATTTAAAGTAAACTAAGTTAATATAATTACACTTTAGCCCCATACGTTTAAGGGAACCCACCACTTTTTAATTTTTTTTCCCCTTATAAACTTATATTTATCTCATATTCATATGTGTATTATGAAATTTTATTAACAAGCAAAGTGATTTTTACAAGAAAAATAAATAAATAAAATAAAAATAAAGAGAATCGCATATATATATATATATATATACTTAAAATTTTTTACATTCTTTTTCTACAGTTTTCTGTATTTTTTCACCAAATTTTTTGTTGTAGCCATAAGAATATGTGTTATAACTGTAGGGCTGAATTTTGAAGTTCACTAATTAGTTTTGAGACAAAAAATTAAAAATAAATGTCTACGCAAAAATTTGAAAAAAAAAATATATATATATATATATATATAAATATTTTTCGTGTGAAAATGTTACAAAAAATTCATCCCTAACCCTATTAATCATTCAAATATATGCATTAGATCTGTTCTTAAATATCTGTAGAAATTATACCATTTTGAAGATCATGAATACAGAAAATTGCAAACTGAGAAAACGCAACTGAAAATTTTAAAAGCGTTTTTACTATCTTTATAAAGATCAAATAAATTTTAAAATTCAATTGAAATTTTTCCTCAATCATATTAAAGATGCCAAAGTAAATTTTTAGCGAAAAAATGAAAAATTAATATTTTCACTGATTTTTTATTTTTGAAATGTCCAGAAACAATCGTAAATTAGTGTAGAAAAATGCACCAAAATGCTGTTCAGAAAGGTAATGAATAAAATCTCTACGATCACAATAAAATTTCAATAAGTCGTTGTAATCGTTTCGAATCGAAACAACTGAGCACAACTTTTCATTAGGCGAAAATATATAGAAACAGGGCAGGATGAAAGCAGAAAAACATTACCTTTAGAACATCGCGTTCAGCCCATTCAGAGGGGGGGGGGGAAATATCCCGAAAGAACTTGTGTTTATTGCATAATGAAGCCTGATTAAGGGTCAAATCTAATTATTTCGATTCGAAACAACAGTTGCTTGTTTTTGTAATTCATGGTGTTAGCGTACATGTACAATGCTTTCTTTAATTATACTAATTTAATGCTATTTCTAAAATTTTCTCTTTGGTGTCTTTTTAAAAATTATAAAACTTATAATTTAGAATAATGAAAAATTATTTTAAAATAATGACAAATAAATTTTCTTGTGCACATATTATATCCACTCATTATTTTACCACTGACTCATTTATTACTATCATAGATCTATTTTTTCATATCTGTGAGTTTGCGACATGTCCAATTTTGAAGATCATGTATTATTTTTTTTAGTTTATTTTTCTATTTTTGTTATGAAGTTCTAATGAAGAATGAAGTTCAAAATTTACGATTTATAAGATTTCAAAAAGAAAAAACTCATATGAGTTATTCTATATTTTTGTTTTTATTTTTTATTTTAATACACATTTCCTGTACAGGAAATTAATAACAAATAAACTGAATTTATTTATCAATTTACCGTTCTTAAAAATAACTTTTAAAAAATGTAAAAATGTCAGATTTTGAAATTTAAATTGAATTAAAAATTTTCCAGTATTTTGAGTTTTCCACCAAAAGTCATCTTTTAAGAAAAATGGAACATAAGGAAATAAATATAAAACATGTGACAAACTTATTGTGTTTTCTCTAAAATAAATTTCTTACTACAGCAGCAAAATTTTAAATTTTGGGAATAGAATTTTCTTTATTTTATTTCACATTGATAACTCAACAATTTTCATTTATTAAAATATTTTCAAAATAAATTTATAGCCACAAAATTCAAATTTTGTGAGGGGAAAATAAATCAGTTTATATTGATTAACTCTATAATTTTGATTCTCAAAAAGCTTCAAAATACTTTAACCAAATTTTCAAAATACTTGATTTTTTTTTTCCCCTGAAAATAATAACATTAATAATGACTAATAATTAATAAGTGTATAAGTAATTCAAAATATCATTTATAAACTTCCTTAATAATTAACCTGCTGATAATAATGCACTACTTTTTTTTCTAAATCCATTTTGTAATTCTGACAACTTTAAAAGCGTTAATGAATTTTTAAAAAATTTAAAGGATGCACAAACCCCTACGTTTGCGTCTAGAATTCCTCAAAAAAAAAAAAAAAAAAAACATTGAAAAAGCTTACCTTGTTTTTCAACTTTATTACAAGTCTCCGGTTTTTCTTTAAAAGATCCTAGAATACACTCTTAACTGTCGATGCAGTAGGAAGACACTCGCAACTCTATCTTTTGGTTCAGTAGTAAATAAATAAATCGAAGAATATAAAAATTTTTGAATTCATTAGATAAAATTTTAAAATAGTTTCCACTACTTAGAAAGAAGAGTTAAATTTCAGTTAGTCTTTTTGTTTTAGAAGTAGGATGAAGATTCAGTGATTGAGACTTACAATGAAGATAATTTCAAAAGAACCGTTGCCCGAATTTGTCTCCATTAGATATAACCGAATAATTTGGATAAGCTAAAAGCTAAAAAATAAATAAATAAAACACGGAGGCTCAGGTTTAAAAATTTCTCAACTGAATTCTTCTTTTCATTCTTTCCATCCAAGTAAACTTCTTTGGGATGTGTGTGTGTGGTGGTGGGGGTGGGGAGGAGGTAGACATACAGACGATTCTATTGTAGTCCTCTTCTTTTATCTATAGAATTTATTTCGATTTCGAAGGTCTTTGATGTGTTGTGTTTAACACTTTAGTTAATCCCCATCCTTAAAGAGCAAAGAGCTTATAGTCCCACCAGCCTATGTTAAAGATATGAAAATTGAAAACTATCCCAGATCCCACCCCTTCTTTGTGTGTTTTATGGTTTACACTTTCCAGCAAGGACTAGTACTTAAAAAATACATGATAAATGATATACCCATAGTTACAGAAAGTCATAAAGTTAACAAAAGGAGACGTACAAAAACCTTAACAAAAGTTGAAAATAACTGTCGCCGATCGGAGATATTTTTCAGGGAATTAAATCACATATGTTATTGTTTACTTTTGTTATACGTTTAACTTGAACAAACTGTAGCAGACTCATTTTTAAAAGGTGTCGCCGGCTCTATTTTGCGGCGAGATCAAGGGTTGAAAATTGAAAAAGGCTTAAATTCTCAACTCATCCTGTCTGTGAAGAGATACACCCTTTATAAAATGTGAAGGTTAGCGTTGCTTTTCAAATTTTTAACAGGTGCATTCCTAAAAGGTCAATGCATGCACCTTTTAAGAGGAATGAGACAGCAGGTACATATTGCATTTCCCTATTGAAAATACATCTTAAAAATATCCTGAAACAAGCAAAAGGAGGGTGGAGTAAACGGAAATTGGGAAAAAGATATAATCACTAGACATTTTCTTGTTTCATGACAGTACAAAATTAAAAATTTTTTAATCATAAAATTAAATCCCGTTAAAATTTTTATCGACTTTATAAAATTTCGTAATATAGGCATCTTTGTAATTTGTTTTTAAATTGTAATTTTGTTTCTAAGTTCATTAAAAATAATAATAATTATAATTCTCAATGAATATGAAGCCCAATAAAATCTGTCATTAAAACAACTTTATTTCACTACCATTCTTTTGCTTTATCTGTAGTTAAAAAGAAAAAATCTGGAGTGACTCCACTCGACTTTCCGAACATTGAGTAACTAACTGTTTTGTAGATAAAATAAAGAAAGAGGAGTTGCTAAACAAAGAAAAAAGAGAAAACCATAACAGAGTGTTTGAGTATTTTTCTCCATATATCACACGAGGTTTTATTTAACGCTACTGAACTTTGAGCCCTTAGATCATAAGGATAAAGAATTTTTCGTTGTGTCCCTGTAAAAATCTATAAATGCTAGATTCACCAAAATGCTTATAGTTAGTGCAACAGTGATTTATAATATTCATACAAATTTTCAGCTCAATTGAATAAGGCGTTTAGATGCTATCGCTGGTCTCATAGGCCATAAAGATAAAGAATTTTTCTTTGTGTCCATGTAAAAAAACTGTAAGTGCTAGATTCACCAAAATCTATACAGTTGGTTCAAATGTGACCTATAACATGTGTACAAATTCTTTGCTGAGATTAATAAGGCGTTTAGACGCTATCACACTTTTAAAAATTTGGCAAATAATTTTTCTTTGTGTCCCTGTAAAAAAACTATAAGTGCTAGATTCTCCAAAATCTATACAGATTGAGTATCTGTGACCTATAATATGTGTATAAAGTTTTTGCTCAATTGAATAAGGCGTTTAGATGCTATCGCACTTTTAACATTTTGGTCCCTTGGCCATAATGATAAAGAATTTTTCTTTGTGTCCCTGTAAAAAAACTATAAGTGCTAGATTCACCAAAATCTATGGGGTTCGTACTATGGTGACTTACAATATACGTACCAACTTTCAGCTTATTCGAACAAAGCGTTTAGACGCTAGCGTGTTCACTCACAGACATACACACATACATATATCATCGTAAAAATAATGAAAACGGACTCGTTGGACCTCGAAACGTATAGAAACATCAAAATCTCGAATTCGGATTTTTGACATGATTACAATACTTTCCTCACTATAGTGTTCGGAAAGTAAAAAGAATTGCTAGAATATTGTAGCCATCTCAAAATTTTCTATACCAATTCACACAGTAAAAGTTATTTATTAAATTTATTTTCCATGATGAATGCAGACGATTTTCATCTCAAAGAAGTATAACACAAAATAAAAAAAGAAATCAGTTTTGTGCTGATATCTAAAAACCTAAAACAATATATTTTTTTTAATTATCACCAATATACGGTTAAGCAATTGTTTTAAATGTATTGAAATGTTCTTTAAAAAGGTATCTATGTTAAAAATTCATGCTCCCGAGGGATGTCGGGGACGATACCCCCACATAAAGAAAAATGTTTTCTTTAGTTAATTATTACTATTATATATGTAATTTTATATTGAAAAGTTAAAAAAGTAATTTCATTAAATTAATTTATTCGAAACTTTTTCCTATACTGCCATAAAAAAAAAAATGAAAGCAATGTTATAATTCGATTAAAAAAAAAAAAAAAAGTTGTGCCTCAAGGGACTAATGTGCAAGTTGCACCGAACGAACAAACTATTTCTTTCAACGAAAATGCCTACTAACCCTGAACGATAGGTTTAATATATCGTATCGTTTTTATCGTAATATAACTCAATACTTATTTGGCTTCCTTCTTTGACTCGTTTTAATACACATTTTTGATATACATGAGCAGCCCCCGAAAAACAAAAACATTAAATCATTAAATTCATTTTTTTACTTATTTTTATTTCATATTATTTCATGGGCACTTTTTATTTCCATGGAAGGCATTCCACCTATAGCTCTAGGAATATAGTGTAGTCAATCGACCTTAATTTTAACAACTAACCTTCCTCTTCCCCTGTCTCGTGCAAGATTGTTAATAATCAACATCAATAAATTCAAAGATTTACCAAAAAAAAAAAAAAAAAGAAGAAGAAGAAGAAGATACATACACAAATACCGATAAATTTAAAATAAATAGAAACATAAAATTCTGTGTTTTTAACAGCATTATAATTTTTGTGTTATGAATAGCAAATGTTCAGAACAAAAGCTTTTGCATTTAATACTTGTCAATATGAACACTTTCTTGAGAACTGGGACTGTCGGACTTCAAATGGACATAGACATTAACATGAAAATTAGTCTTTCTGCGTCAACCTACCTTTTGACTATAGAGGGACTGGGACTGACTTTGAAAAGTTGTTCTCTCAATCTCGGTCAGTTTCTGTCGCGCAAAAAGAGAATTGTATAAATTATATCCTGTTTTTTGCTAATCCGTCAGTAAAGAAAGGAGGAGAGAAGAAAACAATAAATTTGCAATGTGAAAATGTTCATTAAAATTCAAATTTGTGATAAAAATTTTTTTTTTCGTGTTTGAAAATCCCGTTGGAAGCACGGGGGCGAAAAGATACTTTCGCCCCCGTGAAAATCGCCCCCGCTGCCCCCGTTAAGTCGGCGCCTATGTACAATTGGATGATTCAAATTAACCGGAAGTGAGATGAAAAACGTCATCAAAACAGGTGTTGTCAGGAAAAGAAAAACATCATTAGTGAAAAAGTCTGCCGGGAGTAACGTTTGAAAAAAGTAAACAAAAGAAAAAAAAATAAACTGAACTCTTAGGAATCTATCAGTAAGTAAATATACTAAAGATTATATAAACTTATTTTAAACATGTTTTATTTATTAATAAATTATTTCAGATAAACCTTTTGAACTTGAAAGTTACTATTTAATTTAGACATAATAAGATCAAACTAAAACTAAAGTTTTATCAAATGAGTATTGTTTAAAATAAAGAGATTTCTTTTAATTTATCATTATATTTAACCATTATTTAAGATTAAGAAATAGCCAGAATAAAAATAAAAATGTGGTGAGATAATTAATAAAAAAAAAAAATAACATTTTGTCATCAAAAACTAACTTAATTGCTTCTCGGGCAAATAATTTTTGAGATGATACATAATACTTTTTGTATGTGTGTTGTGTGTATACAAAATATTTTTGTATCTATATGAGACACATTTTTCAATGACATAAACTCAAAATTGCCGTTTTTTGAGTTGTGTTACTTTTCTTGCCGAGGTGCGATTTGTTGTCATTTCTGTTACACAGATAAGGCCTATTTTGAAACCTACCATAGTTTATACATAATATTAATAGTATGATGCATTGTGAATGAATGATTTGTTTTTTATTTGAGTGGCAGACAGATGTAAAAAAGCAAGCATACTTAAATGCATTTAATTATTCTTATCAGAAAGTTTTATGAATATTAATGTTAAGTATATGCTTTTAAACAGTTATAAAAGTGGGAAACATAAACAAAATCATTAATTTAGGTTATAAGATTTAAAATTTTTAAATTATAAACGTACACTAAGCGACAAAAGAAAAAAAGCCGCACTTGGATATTTTCCTTTTCCTTTTTTGCAACCGCGAATTTTATCATTTAAAAAGCCAATTTTCGAACAGATTTTATTACGTCGCCCTCCACGAACACTTTAGGATTGAGCCCAGTGTTAAAAATAAAATGTAACTGTCAGGTAAATTATCATTTTAGAAAGTATTTCGAAAATGGCAAGTTTAAGGCATTTAACGATGCCACAAAAAGTGTTAATTTTAGAATGAAAGTCAAAAAATATTTTAATACGGGAGATGGCAAATTAATTAAATGTTAACGAAATATTCCTGAGATGATTTTTAGGAACATAAAATTTTTTGGCTGTTTAAATAGAAAATGTGTCTTTAGGCGGCCATGTTGCCCATCCAAGAGAGATGATGGCAAGTTAAGAAACAAAAGTTTAAAAAAAAATCAATATGTACAGAAGAGAAAAGATAAAAAAAAAAAAGAAAAAACAGAAAAGATAAAAAAAAAAGTGCATAGCAAAATAATTTCTTCAAAAACAGTGTGGGAACAATTAAACAAAGTATGTTAAAAACCAGAAGATCTGCAAAAAAAAAAAAAAAAAGCCATTACTAAGGAAAAGAATAAAAAAAAACAAGACTTCAGTTGACCAAAAATTTAAAAAAAATATCAGTCAATTATTAGGCTGAACTGTTTTTCTCTGATGAGCCAAGTTTATTTTATTTCGGGCTGATAAAAAAAAAAAACTAGTAAGATAAATGTGACTAAATTATTGAAAATTGCATTCATAAAACAATGACACATTCTCCGTACATTATGTTACGGAGGTGCATAAATTTTCAATGAGTCAGGCAAATTTTTATGCTCAAGGGATCAATTAACTCGAAATAAAATGCAGCCATAAAAAAATGGCCCCTGACCGACTATTTTGAAGGTATCTCAGACTTTCCCGCGAACAGAATTTCAAGATGATATTGCACCATAGTAAAGGGCGTCTGTGGTGCGTTTATTCGATTCAAATCGTTAAAACTACCTATCCTTTCCCATGAGCACCTATAATTCTGTAAGAAATTATATCTTTTTTAACTTTAAGTTAAATCCCACAAAAAATATCGTAGAATTTCTTTTTCATCAGACTTGGAAATAGCCCGAATCTCAATCTGCTCGAAAATGTTTAGTCTAAAAAAAAGGGTGAGGATTAAAAAATTGCAGCCTACAACTCTGCAAGGACTAGAAAAAATTATTTATGATATATGGCACAGAGAAATTTCTGATATTTATATTAAAACACTGCATAATACTATGCCATTGCACATTAAAGCAGTAATTGTATATAAAGGTGGAATAACTCAATGCAGAAATACATATTTTTATTAAAAAATTGCTTAGGTCTAACAAATAAATAATTTTATTTCATGTATTAAAATATAACTTGTTTATAGCATATAATAAATCATAATACAGTACAAAATATATGTTTATTATATTACATTTAAAAATAATGTTTTATGTATATTTTTAATAATTACTTCGTAGAATGTAATAAAGTGAATTATTAAATCAAAAATGTACATCGTTATCATTTTATCTCTTTGATATTATGCAAACATGACAGTTTTATTTGTTTCAACCATTAGTTTTGAAGTTATTACAAATGAAAAAGGTATAAGTCAATTTTTCTGCAGTGCGGCTTTTTTTTTTTTTTTTTTTGTCGTTTAGTGTATTATGAGCTTCTTTTCAATTAATTAGTATTTTTATTTTCCCTCCCTCAAAATTTAAAAAAGTTTATATTTATTATTCAGATTGAGCATTGTTAATTTTACTTGCTACTTATTATAATATAATTGAAATAATTCTGTAATTGTTTCTTCACAGTTGACTGTGAAAGAAAGTTGAAGCAATGGATAAGAGTGAATCCGAAATTTTAGAGGAATGGGATTTGGTGTCCTCAGTATATGTAAGTATATGTTTCCAAATATAGTAGTGTATCTTTCATTATTAATGTGTTCTGTTTTTCCCTCAAAGTTTCTTTGCTGTTGCTTGTATATAAAGAGATTCTTCTTTCTAAAGAATGTTTCTAGAATTTTGGAAGTAGCTGGACTATTTTATTATGTTTGAATAATCATATGACAATGTAATATGTATACAACTGACTCTTAATTAAATAATATTGAATTGTTCAAGTCAACCTAAAACATCATTAAAATTTCTGTACTATGTTCTTCCTTTTTGTGTGCACAAATTTCTGTGCATTTGCGCTTCCTACATTCATTTCTTTCATTTTATTTAAATTGTTAATATCCAAATGTGTGATAAAGAGCGAAATAAAAAAAATATTTATTGATCACTACTACAGTTGCCTCTTTCTGTGATTTCTAAAAATTTTTTTAAAATAGCGACAACAATAGTGATCAAATGCTCTCGTGGAAGCCTTGTAATTTTCCATCTTTTTCCATCGAGAGCATAAATATCAGTGGTCATTTAAAACTTGATTTGTTAGACTCTAGAATCTAAAAAGAGATAGATTTGTTCAATATTTCTCACTCCTCCTCCTGCTAACAATCAGCGCTCAAATACATTGCAAAAGCCTTGTGATTTCCAATCTTTCCACATCCACAACTTAAATCTTAATTTTCTTTTTAAACTTACTTACTTTATTAGATTCTAGAATCTTTAATATGGCTTGCATATGGCAATGTAATGTGGATACAACTGACTCTTAATCAAATAAGATTGAATTGTTCAAATCAACCTAAAACATCATTAAAATTTCTGTATGTTCTTCCTTTTTGTGTGCACAAATTTCTGTGCATTCGTGCTTCCTACATTCATTCCTTTCATTTTATTTAAATTGTTAATATCCAAATGTGTGATAAAGAGTAAAATTAAAAAATTATTTATTGATCAACACTACAGTCGCCTCTTTCTGTGATTTATAAAAAAATTAAAAATATAGCGACGACAATCGCAATCAAATGCCTCGTGGAAGCCTTGTAATTTTCCATCTTTCTCCATCGAGAGCATAAATATCAGTGGTCATTTAAAACTTGATTTGTTAGACTCTAGGATATAAAAAGAGATAGATTTGTTCAATATTTCTCCCTCCTCTTTCCGCTAACAATCAACGCTCAAATACATTGCAAAAGCCGTGTGATTTCCAGTCTTTCCACATCCACAACTTAAATCTTAATTTTCTTTTTAAACTTACTTACTTTATTAGATTCTAGAATCTTTAAAGTAGACTTGTTCAATATCTTTCACTTGTGCCCCTGAAAATGTTTGAGCTAAAACGACGGAATTATGTCCTAGCTGACTCAGCCAATCAGAGATTGAGTTTGGGCATCCCGTCTGGAGGCAGCAACCTGACCTAACAAAGTATAAAAAATGAATAAAACTTAATAAAAATAGCCAAATAATAAAAAATAAATCAGGCAGCTCATAATTTTGATAAGTAAACTTTAAAAATTTAGAGGAATTCATAAGTAGTATAAAAACTATTACTATTTCAATCCTAAAGAGATTTTAATTTAGGATGAGAGGCCTATTTTTAAAACATGGATAATGTATTGTAACAAATTACAATTTCATTGTCCATTTGTTTATTTTATTATTATATGTGTTTAAATTAGTCATATTTCTTTTCTTTTTTTCCTATGGTCCGCAAAATAATGAGAATGCTTTTTGCTGTCTATAAGAAATAGTCCTCTCCTTCTCATCCTAAAAAAAAATGGCTACTAATGAATTGATAGTACTACTGGCCACTAGCGAATTTTCTCAGTTTTGCTCTTTATTGTGTGATAATTTTACATTTTATATAATTTTCTTTATAGATATTTGCTTAAATTGGATTATCTTGGACAAGGCAACAAGGCATATCTCAGATAATTAAGAGTCCACTGTGTAATTTTTTATTTATTTATTTTTAATGAATATTATGAAAAACTCGTAGACTTTCCTTTGTAAAAAAGTAGTTTATAAAGAAACAGGCAGGTTCTAGTTGATGAATGTTCTTTATTCAACAAAACATCTCATATCAGTACAATAAAATTATGATTACAACAAATATTCTCAAAAGTCAAAACTATCCAGTGATACTGTTATTTCATCGAATATTCTAGTAGCAATTCAATGATGCTGTCACTCATACCACAAAAATCATTATTGGATGAATGTTTTGGTATAGTCCAAGAAAGCAGTAATTTATTCCACATGAGTAACGCAGATAACATTAAATAGTCCAGAGCAGAACAAAGTTTCTCATGAACAAAGTTTAGTCTCTGACAGCACAATCTCCAAAGTGTAATCCCTCAGACTAGGTCTTTGAACAACTCTGAATTGCAGTAACTACACACTCTCCTGCAGAACTAACTCATTTCTATTTTTACCTTCTGGTGATTGGGTTTTGTGTTTATTGCATTCAGAATGACACAAAAAGTTCTAGAACTTTTCTTCCGTGTATCAGAGAGCTTCAAAACTTCAGAAACCCTGAGCCACTATTTTTCTACAAATTTGTTGCCAAGGCTGACTTCACTGAAAGTGAATGAACTGCCTGTTTATTTTCACTTTGCCTGTAAAACTACTTTCACTGCAGTAGAGCAATTTATGTAGGGGGAAAAACTTAATCCATTGTAACAATATCAATTTTAGTTTTAGTTATGGTCAATCACTTTTTTTGTGTGTAAAAAGTTGGAACCATCTCTGCTTTTGTGTTAAAATTTTAAGGCTTAAATTATGGAATACTGTTTTTACAATATGCTTCTTGTAATAGGCTATACAAGAATTTGCGTGGACCAGAGAGGCCCATATTCTTGAACTTTGTATATATGTATTAGGAAATAAAAGCACTTGGCAAATAAAAATGCAAGAGATATTGCTCATGAGTCAGTTTTTTTTAATTCCTTTTGCAAAGAATAACCGAAGCAACATCAGTCTTGAAAGCATATTAAAAGATTATTTAAACTGTAAATCCTCTGATTTTGGTATTCTAAAAATAGTGTTATATTTGAAATTTTGTACTTTATTCATGAAGTTGGTGAAACAATTTTTATTAGCAGAGATTTTCAAATATATTTGAGAGAAGATCAAGGGTGGCATCAGAAGTTCATGCCCCCATTGGGACAGATTCTCAGAATCTGTCGGGGAAAAATACCCTTCCCCCCCCCCCCCATTTGTTCAGCAATAAAATATTTTTTACATTTCATCATTCGGAGTTTGTCTTTCTAGAGTTTTTTTTTTCCTCAGAAAAACTAATGGCATGCAACTGCGATGGCTTTGCTAGCATTGATATACTATGTATTCTTCTATGTCAGTTGGTGGGAACGACAACAGGAAAGTAAAGACACCAGTGAGTATTATTACAAGAATTGACCCATTTCTTATCTTCTGAAATCTAACACTTGCGATGCTTCTGTGAAGAAGTCGCTTTTTTATTGCCTATTATCCAGCTCTCTTTGAAATGGACAAAAAGCATGTAGGGTAGGCTATGTATGTTTCCATTTCCTTTTTTGTCTGTGAACAGCAATTTAAAGGATTCTAACTAGACCACACACACACATTTTTTTCCTTCCCTGAAAATTTTTAAGAATAAGATATCTCTTAAAAAAGTACATCAGAAAAAGCAATCTTATTCCCCCCCCCCTTCCGTCCCCCCCTTAATAAGAACAAAAATGAAAGAAATTTCATTCACATAGATCACGAATATATAATTTTCATATTGATTTAAGTCACATTTCCTTTAATTCTACTAATTCTTATTCAGGATACAGTTTTCAAATATTGTGTGTTCATGTCGGTTGTAGGTGTAGGGAGGATCATACATCGAAAGAAAATATCTAAAAAATAAGATGAAAATGTGTCACTTTTGCTTTAGAACTTAAAGACAGCTTTAACAATGAGAAATGAAATAATTAAAGTAATTGAGACCTTTTAATAATATTTGTTTTTTGCATTCTATTTCTAAAGATAAAATTCTTTTAACAGGGTTCCCATGAGTCAGGGAAAACCTGGAATAGTCAGGGAATTTGAAATTAATGAAAAAAGTCAGGGAAAATTGCAAATATTGCCCCAAAACCTGGAAAATGCTTTTTGAGCATTCAGTTTATGTCACGAGTCTCGTTACTATGTTGTCTTTTATGTAGCGAACTTTGTTATGTTTTAAAGTGTGAGCTATTTTTTATGTCACAAATCAAGTTTTGTGACTGGAATTTCATAGAAATTGAACTGGAAAAGTCAGGGAATTTTATTTTTGAAATTGAGCGAGAACCCTGTTTTAACTACTTATTTGTGAAATTTTATAATGATAATTTGTTTAATATATGTCAAATTCAAAGCATTAAAATATTTCCCTGTAATTAATTGTCGTTTTAATAATTATATGAAATTAAAATTGCTATATTTTTATTTTACGTTGCGACACTCTGCATCATCAACAAATTAAAAATGTATTTTTCTTTTTTAAATTTATTTTTAATTACTTTTTGATAGAGATTTAGGGAACAAAAGGGAAGAAAAAAAAAGGCAATCTGGGAACAATACAACTTTTACCGATTTTTAATGCTTGTTTATATAAAAAACAAAAATTTCGGAAACAGTAAAGAATATTCTTGCTCTATTTTATCAATTCAGTCGCTCATGAATGTTTATATTTTATTATTATCTTCAAAAGTCATATTGCAATTTTTCATTCAGCATTTTTTTTTTTTTTTTTTACATAAAAAAATATATTGTCCCCACCCTCTGTAGAAGATCAAAATTGTGATGGCATGTTTCCGGGCCATCCTTAGGGATAGGGTGTGTCCCAGACTGTCACCAATTGTCTATTGAGCAGCACTAGTGCAACATTAAAACCCAACTAATTATAAAATATATTAATAATTATGAAATAATTCAGCCAACGACTGAAACATCTGTTAGTTCAATTTATAAGTATTAGAATAGTGAAAAACTACCTCAGAACTTGCAGTGCAGAAAGCAGGTTGCAAAATTTGAGGATTTTAGGGATTCACAGTGCAAGATCAAAGAAATTAGATTTAGAAAGAATAGTAACAATATTTGTTAAAACCTATCCCAAAAGCCGAATTCAGTTATATTAATACATAAATGGATTTTATTTTTTTAATTTTAAATTTAAATTTAATATGTATGCAGGAGATTCCCAGAAATCCACACAAATTGGAACAAAAATTATGTGTATTTGGAATTTTGTGAAAATTAGCTTTTATGAAACGAGATTTTGATACTGTAATGCATACAAAATGAGGAAAAATACAAATAAGTATGCTTGGAAAATAATTAACATAATTAAAAAATAAAACAAAAAATTTAATAGAGAATAAGCAACTCGGTAAAAAATATGCATATAATGAAGTTTAATTTAATTTTTTCTTGAATTAAGAAATTAAAATTTATCTAATAAAGTAAGATACAAAATTTTACACAACATGTAATACAATATAAGCTTCTATTACAAGTATATTACCTTTTATTACTTTTTTTTTTTTTTAAATATATGCAAAAATCGTTTTTTATTTTATTTATTTATTGTTATTTATGAAGAATTATTATTTCTTGTTTTTAACATTAATGCATTTAAAATTTATCATCAACAGAAAGTAATCTGCGTAAAATTGACTTTCTGTGTTTCATGAGATTCAATTTCTGATGAATCATTGTTAATATCAGTGCTGTCTTAAACTTTTCATGTTAAAAATTTTACTGTCGGTTTGATAGTTACATTGGTTACAATACAACATGCGGATTTCTGGAAGTCTACTGCATTTGTTCATGAAGTATTTAACATTATGAAGATTAAATAACGTAATTCTAATATTGATGTTTTATGATTATGAGAAAATTTATACCTTAAGTGCATATTTAAATCAGAATATTGTAAGTAAAATTTGAACATTTAAGAGAAATATAATATGTATATACTTGGTTACAAATGAAATGTATACCATGTTTAAAAAAAATAAAGAAAGAAAGAAAAAAGGGTATCTGGAGTTTTTCATTCTCTTTTAGTACATACATTATTCATAAAATTTATTTGCTAAATTATCTGTGCGTATTCCCGTGTCACTCGGGAAAAGATATCCGTAAGAGAGTAAAATGGCCGTCTTTTTCCAAATGAAAAGGCATTACTTTTCCCCCTCGATGATCAATCTATGTCTTATTACTATATCTGTGCTCCTGATATCCTACAAAGTTACCTTTTGTTTTTATTGGTACTCCATTTGTCATCTAGATGATATGTCAGCAATTTGTATATTTTTATTGATATGCTGTTGTAGAGGTCAAGACTTACAATTTTTGTAAGTGGCCAGTGGCCACTCGCGAGTTGACGTTATACCTGATATTCACACACATAATTAAAAAATATATATCTATATACATATAAAGGCATCAAACACAGATGATATGGTCGGGAAATTAAGAAATAGTGGCCTTTATTGTATTATTTTAATAATAAAAAATTATGTACTTCCACAGATTTAAAAAAAAAAAAATCCTTAAATATTGTTTGAATTTTGAATATAATATTTTTTTTTTTTAACTTTCATACTTCTCAAGCTTAAAATTTTTAATATCTGAAATGAAAGCAGCTGGGATAAAGACAAAATTGGCTGAGAAATCAAGTCATTGAAAAATGATTCGACTTTTGAGAGAAGATATGATCTCGTTTGAATTTCCTTTGAGTGTTTATGATTTTATTCTTATTAGTATTTTTAAGAGCGAGATTTATAAACATATAGGGTAGTTATAGTAGCATATAATGCAACTTTCAAATGCTATTAATAATTATAGTATTAGAAAGAAGATTTTAAAGTTTTAGTAATGAGGAGAAATATATGGACTTCGTAGTTAAGTATTAATTTCATTTCGATTCAGAAAATAGCAGGCTATAATGATGACACACTAACAAAATAATGTTATTTCTCATACACAATTCGTGTTTTGCAAGAATATTTACTTTGTCTTATTGAAAGAGAAATACAAAAATTTTATTCATTTAATAAATTTCACCTAGTGTGACATATCCATACGGAAAACAGATGTGATTAGCATTAGAAGAAAACAAAATTATTTTGAGTCTGGGGGGAAAGGGGGGGGGGCAAAAAATCTTTTTGGCATATTATCCGACATTTAATTATATTAACAGACATGCGATTGCTAAAATTAGAAATTAGCTGAAATTTTTTTACTAACATGATTGTTTGGTTAATTGATTGAACATTGATAATGTCACTTTTAATAAATTAACTACCTAAACAGTTATATATTTATAGCTTTCTATCTACATTAAAAATTTCAGGGTTTTTTTTCATTAGCACAAAACAATTCTATAATATTATTGCAATAAGTTTTATATCCACATAAAACCTTATTAAAATTCCATGTCAACAAGGGGAAAAAAATCAAACAAATATAAAATATGATTTTTATTTATGTACATTAATCATACATATTTAAAAAAAGCTACAGTAGTTATAGTTAATTATCAGTTTCTAATATGCATAAAACCAACTGAGTATTAATTTTCTTAAATTGATTTAGAAAAAATTTTCCTACCTGAAAAATTTAGTCTACATTTTCCCCTATGTTTAAGCATTTGAATAGATATTAAATATAAATATTTAATTTAATTGAGAAAAAATAAGTAGATTTATCAAGTTCAGTAATGAAGTTTAAGAATAATTACATATGTGAGAAACATTGAGCACTTCTATCTCTTTATAGTTTCTAGAATTAATCACTGATCACTATCTGGAGATGTTGGGGGGGGGGGGAGTAAAATTTAATTACATGAGCAAGAAATATTTAACTATTCTATTTGTTTATAGGTTCTAAAATCTCATTAAACAAGTTTAAAATGAATGTTGACATTTATGTTGTGGTTGAAGAAAGATTATGAATTGGGTGAAATTTGTAGCGAATTTAATCGCCGATCGTTAATGGGGTTTCTTTTTTTAAAACGGACGATATCCGCGATTTTTTTTTAAAGCAGAAGTTAATTCGCAATATTCCGCGAATTAGGGGGGGAAAATCGCAGATTTCCACGAAATCGAGGAAAAAAACAAATGTCTGATTGGCGATTTCAGCAATTTTTTGGGGTCGCCACTTTTTCAAATAAAGTCGCCACGTGGCGATTGGTGACCGCGAATCTTGACCTCTATGCTGTTGCAAGATACAGAAAGATTTAGGGGTTTTGGTCTAAATAATTTCAGTATCATTTGACATTTCATTTTGAGAAAATGAATGCAAAAATTGTGTCAATCTTCTATTTTTGAAATGCTAATGATCACTTTATAGCAGGTGCAAATATTTGTTGAATAAATAATGTAAAGTCTTTTGAAAATAACTACACACTTCAATATAAAAGATTTTTAGTGGCCTAGCACAAACTCACCATGTGACCAGTGATCATTGCTCATTCTCCTCTCTATGTAATCTTTTCTTCTTTTTTTAGGCATTTAAATATATTCTGTGTAAATTATCATGGAAGAATAAAGACTTACAAATTGAATGATCCATGTGATATTCTCATCTAAACTAACATTTAAAATTTTTAGATTTAACAGTCATTATGTGTAGTATGTCATCTATTATACTTATCCATGTATTAACCATTGTTATTAATTTAATAATGTAAGTTATATAATATATATATTTAAAGTTAAATTCTTTTGAAATACCATTGTAGAAATTCTTTATAAATAGCTTTTTTAAAAATCATTTTGATCTTTATGTATGCTCTAATTTTATTAAAGTTATGTTTATTTATTTATTAGGATTCAGAGCAGGAGAAAAATCAAACTGGTGCTCATGTAGACCAAATGGAAAATTCAACTAACGGCATTAGTGAGGCTAGTAATAACAATGTACCTGAAACTGACACGAATGCTACAACTGAGATGAAAATTGATGCCAGTGAAAAATCTAGTGTAAAGGATATTGAAACTAAGCAAGAAACTGATTCTGATACTGTGAAAATAGCTGAAACTGTTATTACTAAAACTGAAGAAGCTGTTGAAACTGATTCAAAGGCAGAGACTGAACTTCATTCTGAAAAAGAAACTACAGGTGAAGTTGAAGAAGCAGCTGCTGAAGGTGATACTGAAGAAATGTCTGAGCCTGATACTGAAGAAATAACTGTCATTGAAACTATTATGTATGATGTTAAGAAAATTTCAGATGTTGATTCGGAAAAGAACTTTGTAGCTAATATAGAAAAAAGTTCACCTAAAGAAGACAGTTCTGAGAACAGTCAGGAAACTGGTGACACTTCAACTAAAGATGACCATGATATCAAGACCAATGATAACAAGGAGAAAGACAGTGAAGATGCTGAACTGAAAGCTGATCTTATTAAAAAGTAATTTGTAATATTTATTAGTATATTTTATTTTTTAAAGCAACATTTTCCATGATGCTTAATGGAGCCAATGAATTGAGCCAGTTTTCTTTAAACTTGCTCTGCAAATTTTCTTTCATAAAACTTTACAGTGTATGTATTTGTTTGTTACTACAAGAAAATGGTAATAAATGATTAGTCAAGTGAATTGTATGCTTTCTGACCACATTATCTCCAAAAAAGGTTTATAACATATATACATAATTGTGGGTGATCTAAGTTGTATGGTTGTTATACCAGATTTTTTTGTTGTTCTGTTTATGAATGTAGCAATAATTGTTATTGAGCTGTCTCTTCTTGATAAAATTACTTACATTTATGTGTCTGTAATTGTATAGTAAGAAAAGAAAAAAATCTGGTGTGAAACAACCACATGACCTCTGTTACCCACTATTACACATGTTATATGCATTTTTTGGAGATAATGTGATGAGAAGACATAAAATTGATCTATTGAAGTAGAAACCTAAAATTTTTCTGGTAAGACATATAAAACAAAACTTACATATCAAGTTAAAAAATAAGACAAAAAATTGTTAGAGTTAATTTTTTGAAACAGTAATTTTCAAGATCTAAAACTGACCTACCTAAGCGGGATGACTGTTAATTTTCCTCTAATAACCACGTAATATATGAGAAAGAATATCTAAAATAGATTTATGTAAGAATTTTCAAAAAAATCATTAGCACCGTTTTTGAGATACCAACTTTTACCAAAACTTGGAATACTCAGTTATTGCTGTAATTACATACAAAAGGATATTTAAAAGGCAGTTAATATGCCGAGTTTGAAAAAAAAATTCGTTAAGCCGTTTTTAGAAGGAACATTCTTACGAGACCTGAAATTGAGCTATTTATACAGGTCGCCTATCAATTTTCTTGAACTAACAAACTATATCATTCGAAAGGGCATCTAATAGAGTGTTTATATAGCAACTTTAAAGAAAAACATTAGAGCCGTTTTCAAGATATGGACTTACAGTCCCACTTCCAATTTATCAATTTTCACCGAAATTTGGATAATCCATCTATACGCCAGACCTGTTTCAGTTCTGAAATTTTGTAGTTCTATCTATTAGTTTAGGTGATATGATAGCCAGAAGATTTCCCACTTACATACACACACACTGACCAATTGCAAAAAACTACTTTTTTAGACTCTGGAGGCCTTAAAATATGTAAATCAGGTGAAAACTTGATATTGAATTTTTGGACTGAATACAGTACTTCCATTATCTACGGTAGTAAGATAATGGAAGTAAAAAGATATTTTATTTAATTTTTCTGATAAGACTGTACAATAAAAGAATAATAATTTACTTGGCAACACCAATTATACATTTTTCAAACTTAAATTGATAAATTACAGTATATGTTTAATTGAATACGGTTTGTCACTGTGGCTAGTCGTTAAGATTTTTTTTTGTATTAAAAATGGTAGGGGCTGGCACAGATTACTTAAAATGTGTTGGCAGAAAACAAAGCATATTTGTCTTCATATTTATTATCAAAATATTACCTCTTAATTAATGAGCATTATTTAAATAATTATTTCTCTTTCTCTCTCTCTCTCTCTCTATATATATATATATATATTATTGAAACTTGGAAGTACAATTTTTGGAAAAAAAGAAAACAATTATATTTGACAATTTCACTATTTTTTAGTATCTCTTATTTATGTTTTTTGAAACCTTTTTATAGTTCAGTGGAGCAGACAGAAAGCATCAGCACTCTTCCTGGAATATATCCAGTGTTAACCGAACAGGAAACTGCATCTATTGAAAGCTCATCCAGTGATATTGATATAATAGATGAAAATATAGAAGATAGTCTCTCTAGTTCCTTTATTCATCCTTTATCATTGTCCATTACCTCGTCAATTGGTAAGTTATAAATTGCATTTTAATTCGATTTTTGTAGTTCATTATTGGGATTATTAATAATAGTAATGATAATTTTTACTCTAAGCAATATATATCTGTACAAATAATGTACTTTAATAATATTTTATTGTAATTTATGATGATAAAGTACTTCATCTTATTACATTAGAAGAACAGGGGTCAATCCAGACAATATTTGTGGCCTTTCAACTGTGCCTTTACACAATTCCACTGTATAAAAAGATTTCCTTCACAAAATTAAAATCTCCGTTAACATGATATTAAACACTACACTATAGAATAATTGTTAAAATGGAAGGTTTTACATGATATTATTGTTTTCACAAAGTTTTTTATTTATCACAAAAATAAATAAAAATTCCATAAAAAAAGGGGCCCAAAAATTAAAACCTAGATTGACCACTGGCAGCCCTTTACAACGATTTAACCATTCGTAAACATTTAGAAACTTTTCTTCGTAATATGCAACCTTCTGAATATAATTTCCCAGCATTCTTGCTGGAACATATACATAAAGCCTATATATTATTGGTAATTCCTTGGCAGAGGATAGTGTCACGCATATAAAAGGATGACATTCCTTCTTTTTTACTAGGGATAACCAGGGTAATTTTTAGACACAAAACTTTGGGGGTAATTCTTAGACGCACTTGGTGTTTAAAAGCTATTAACTTTTATTTTATTTTGTATTGGAATTTAAGTTTTTAAATGCATTTTCTCATTGTATAAAAATTTCTTAATCAGTAATCCACATATTAGCAAGTTTTCTATTTCACTAGAAAAATGTCTCTGAAAAATTACCTGCCAACTTTTACTTCCAATATTTTCAAATTTGTTTATTGCGTATATTTATTTATTTTAGTTTCAGATTTTAAATGGTATTAAAGAAGAATTTCATTACCTTCAAATTTAATAACAGAAGATTCCAAGATTCATAAACTGAGATGAGTATAGGCCTTTCTAAAAGGCGTTGTTGCATTGTTTCATGCTGGGGTAATTCTTTGACAATCCTTGGGGTAATGTTTAGACAATCAAAAAATAGGTTTAAATTAATTTTTATATGTTCTAGTCAAAGATAAATTTAATATAATATTAGAAAAAAGTATTTAAAGAGCCCAGTTACTGTTGATTATCCATTCATTGTTTGTATTAGGCACAATTTAAAAAGAAATCCACAAATATTATAAAGGTGTAAGTGTATTTTGGTAAAAAATCAAATATCTTAAACTGTAGTACATACATATATATTTACGATTCATAATAAAATAAAACTCAAGTAAACAAAAACGTTAAGTTATAGTCAAAAACATTAGATTATTACAATGAATATACAGATTATTAGAAATTAGATAAATTAAACGAGACATTACAATAATTAATTACATAAAAACCTTTAAACTTGCCTCATTATCGGGCCGTAAATTTTTCACCTGGGCGCCCAGGCCTCTTCGGCAGCTTCTTCTGTTGTGAAGTTTACTTGAGACTGAAATCCGTGGGTGGTCCTCTCCGTGAGGTGTCGCCACGCACCATCTGGGGCCATTGCACTGCTGTCATTGCACACATTAGGATTTGTAGCTATTTCGATGGATTCGCGGAACATTGCATAGTGATAGTTATTATACTCAGCCAATTTTTTAGTTTTGTTAAAGTTTATTTCAATATTTTCGCTATTATATGTTTTTGTGAGAGCGGTATTTACTTTGTCAATTTTAATGTCGTATTTATGCTTGTTGATTTGGTTTTAATTTTTCTTTTAGTGACGCTGATGTATGAACCTGCATTTTTATTTTGATTAATGAACGGTATTTTATAAATTCCGGCGGTTTCAACGGGTGAAATGGGATCTTTATCGCTACGTATTAGTTGAAAAATGTTTCTATTAGGTTTTATGGGGATATTGATACCGTATTTATTGTCTGAATTTTTAATTTTATTGGCGGCTCCACGATCATATGGGATTGAAGAGGTAAATCTAGAGGTTTTTTTTTTTTTTTTTGAAAATTTGGAGTATTATTTAGAGTTTTTAATCTGTTTTTAACAGTTTGTTGATGATTTTATTAGGGTATCCCGCTTTTTTAGTAATGTGTGAGGAAACTGAAGACTTAAACCAAGAAATAAATATTATTAAAGAATTTACTAAAAAAGTGGGATATCTATATATTAATAGGCAAGCATAAAATTTGTAGTCCCTTTTTAACAGATTAATTATGGGAGTAGAGGGTTGAAAATGGTATCATTCGAAAGGTATGGTTAGCCGAAAAGTGCGAATACAAATATTATTTTCTTACGATGTCAAGAAGGCATTTAAAAATACATTTATTTTTTTATGCATTTTCCCCCATTTTTCCCTTTTATACACATATTCCTTTACATTAAAAAATACCTAAAAGTAGAAAGTTGTTAAATCTGGCAATTTCATAAAGCTCAAATAAAACCATAGACACAGTAATTTGTATAATGTAGCATCACTATACGCAAGCGAAGTGATGACGTCACTGTCTGTCCATGGAGCCATGAAAATGATTTTCTATGTTAATCGTCCATTAGATTTTTTGTAAAAAATTATTAAAAAATAACGGAAATGATCTGCCGATTTTAATTCCGATATTTGGGTATAGTTATATGTAAGTTATTGTCTACATGTGTTTGATTGAGTTATTTTTTCTGTAAAATTGTTAAAATTTTAATTTAAAATCACAAAACTCCAGAAAAAAAAATGGCAAACTTCCAGTTTCTAATGCAAACATAAACATTTCATTTCAAAGGGTGATATTTAAACAATAAATATTCAAATAATAGCTTTTGTGGGTAGAAGAAGCAAGTAGAAGATACATAAAAACTTTTGATTTCCGGTTTTCGATGAATTTACACGTTTTGAGATTTTCTTGCATTTTAATTAAGTGAAATTGACTACTTATTTTTATTTTTTTAAAAGTGGATTTATTATTCTTTCCTCTGCATATATAAGTAGTAAATATAAGATTCAGAAAAGTTTTAGATTTTCGGTTTTCGATAAAGTTACACGTTTTGAAATTATTTCCCGAACTCAATTCGACCATTTTTGAAAAATATCTTTTTTTTTTTTTTTGTTTAAACACTGTACTTTATGAACCAATCGAATTAATTTAACAGAATTTGATACTTGGTTGGGCCTTGGTTTGACATGGTACCTATTAGCTTCTGGGCTGTAACACACAACAAGGGGTGTTTTCACGTTGCGATTTTCTCTCATTTCAGGAAAGGCTAACATCTACAGAGAGAAATAGTTTTATTAAGTAAAACTCTGCTGATTCATTTAGAGTGAATATCGGCAAACAATTGCCGCAGCTGTGTTGCAATTGCATTCCGTTTAGGACAAGGCAATAACTTTGCTTTGCTTCGCTTTGCAAAAAAAATGGTCGAGTTTCGACCACTGGGCGATACTAGTCCTAATAAAATCATCAACAAACTGGTTAAAAACAGATTAAAAACTCTAAATAATATTCCAAATTTTCAACCCCCCCCCCCCCCTCTAGATTTACCTCTTCAATCCCATATGATTGTGGAGCTGCCAATAAAATTAAAAATTCAGCCAATAAACACGGTATCAATATCCCCATAAAACCTAATAGAAACATTTTTCAACTAATACGTAGCGATAAAGATCCCATTTCACCCTTTGAAACTGCCGGAATTTATAAAATCCCGTTCATTAATCAAAATAAAAATGCAGGTTCATACATCGGCGTCACTAAAAGAAAAATTAAAACCCGAATCAAAGAGCATAAATACGACATTAAAATTGGCAAAGTAAATACCGCTCTCACTAAAACATATAATAGCGAAAATATTGAAATAAACTTTAACGAAACTGAAAAATTGGCTGAGTATAATAACTATCACTACGCAATGTTCCGCGAATCCATCGAAATAACTACAAATCTTAATGTGTGCAATGACAGTGGCGCAATGGCCCCAGATGGTGCGTGACGACACCTCATGGAGAGGACCACCCACAGATTTCAGTCTCAAGTAAACTTCACAACAGAAGAAGCCGCGAAAAAGGCCTGGGTGCCCAGGTGAAAAATTTACGGCCCGATAATGAGGCAAGTTTAAAGGTTTTTATGTAATTTAATTATACAGATTATTGTTTGTTAACTATAATCTGATGTCTTTATTTACTTTTTGTGAAAGAACTTGAAAGTGATTCTAAAGGTGGAACTCGGTTGTTTAATTAGTAACTAAAACATTTTAAGATAATAGATATGGATGCAGTTGTTATAACATATGATGATTATTAAAAAATACTACAAAGAATAACTTTTACCAGAAGAATGTGGAAGTTCTTCAGATGATGAAAGTTTTCCCAGTGATATGCATCCTCTGACATCAGTTTAATGGGATAATCAGTTTAATTTGGATTGGCAACTCTCATGCTACCATAAATCTGGCTTACCAAAAAATCCACATCAACTGAAGCTACATTTAACAAATGTAATAAATAAGATTGCTAGTGACAAATTTTTTGCTTATTTATTATGGAACTACATATTATATTGGGAAAGTGTTGGAGTTCTTTAAAGAAAATTAAAAGATTGAGCATATGGAAATGAAACTTTTGAAATTATATAAAGACAACAAATTTTGGTGGCCTTCACTATCAGATATTGAGAAAGTTCCTAAATCTATTTTATGATCCAGTTCAGACAGATTCTGAGGAACCGTTTAAAATTTCAAGCATCGATGAGATTGCTGACATTTATAGAACCCTTAAGAAGTTCCATGAGGATGTTTTTGTCAATTAATTAAGAAAAATTAATTGAAGTTTGTGTGTGTTTCAAACTGAAATGGAAAATAACTTCATGTTAATAAAGTCTGTTTTTTTAGCTAATTTACTTTTTAATTCTTCTGCTTTATCACCATAACTGACCTAGTACATCCAGATTTAATAATAAACTACGTTTTTAGTTATTGTCATGCTTTCCTGACTTTTATAAAATGTTGTAAAGTGTGAAATCAAACATGTAACTTTTTCTTTTTTTTTGTGTGTGTGTGTGCATTAAATTGCCAATTATTTTGCCCTATTTGAAGTACACAATACAACCAAATACTGACTGATTAGTACTGTTTGTAAAAAATCTTATTTTCTATTCATGAAACATAGAAATTCAGTGTCTAATAATTATCCCGTGCATTTCTAAGACTTGCCCCAATCACTGGGGTATTTCTTGGACATGTTTTTATTTATTTTTAGTTTTTCTTTATTTACGAAGACATTAATTGTGTAGTCTGATAAGGTAATTCATGTAATACTAATAATATAAAAATATAAAATTTGAACTATATCTAAATAAAAACTTTTTTTAACAAAAGTTTACTTTTTGTCTAAAAATTACCCCAGTTACTCCTACCTCTATTTCCATACAGAAGTCTTCATTGTATTTTTTGCAGTAATTTTTTGTAATTAAATAGAATAGGGATTATTTTTAGAAAATATTGGTGGAAATGGAAACATCCCTATGTGTTGTGTGATAGATTTACAGGTTTCCATGGCCCTGAAAGTAGCACTTGAATTTAATTTTTATTTTTAAGTGCCCTTGAAAGGGTTTGAATTTCTTGTGAAGTCTTTAAAAGTCCTTGATTTTTACTTCCATTATCCTTTTACTGTAGGCTGTAGGTAATGGAAGTATTGTATTCGGTCCAAAATTCGATATTGAGTTTTCACCTGATTTACATGTTTTAAGGTCTCCTGAGTCCCAAAAAGTAATTTTTGGCAATTGGTCAGTGTGTGTGTGTATGTTTGTATGTATCTGGGGAATCTTCTGGCTATCATGTCTCCGAAACTAATGAAGATAGAATTAGGAAACTTCAGAATTGTGACAGGTCTGGTGTACATATGAATTTTCCAAATTTTGGTGAAAACTGGTAAACCAGATGTGGGACATCGGAAACTGGAAGTGGGACCGTAAGTCTGTATTTCAAAAATGGCCTAATGATCTTCCTCAAAGTTGTTTTATAAATACTCTATTAGATGTCCTTTCGAATGATATAGTTGGTTAGTTCACAAAAATTGATAAGCATCTTATATAAATAGCTCAATTTCAGGTCTTGCAGGTGTGTTCCTTTAAAAACGGCTGTACTGATTTTTTTCAAACTTGGCATATTAACTCCCTTTTAAATGTCCTTTTGTATGTAATTATTGTTTTCTAGTGAATTGAGTATGCTAAGTATTGTTAAAAGTTGGTATCTCAAAAACAACTCTAAGGATTTTCTTGAAAATTGTTACATAAATCTATTTTAGATATTGTCTCATGTATTACGTAGTTATTACAGAAAAAATCAACAGTCATCCTGCTTAGGTAGGTCAGTTTTAGGTGTTGGAAATTGGTATTTCAAAAAAAAAAAAAAAAAAAAAAAAAAAAAAACCTCTACCAATTTTTTTTTTTTTTTTTTTTTAACTTGCTATGTAAACTTTGTTTTATGTCTTTACACATATATCAAGTTTCTCTTACCGGAAAATTTTTAGGTTTCTACTTTGTTAGGTCAGTTTTATGTCTTCTGATCACATTATCTCTAAAAAATGCATATAATATGTGTAATGGTAATGGAAGTCATGTGCTTGTTTCACTCCAGATTTTTTTAATTTGTAAAGTCTGAATTTTTCAGTTAGAATACATCATGACATTTGTCCTGTGTCGGATGTGGAATTTAGATTTCTGCCCAAGATTCCACTGTAGAAAAAACTAGTATGTTCTTTCTCTACAACCATGGCTGTGGAGTCGGTATCTGTCAGACGTTTGATGAAATTGAAGCCACTAATAACATGCCAACTCTCTCTTGAGTTTCTGTTAGACAGTTTGATGTGAAATAAAAAAAAATTTCATTGTGTCAAATTTATAAAAGTGATATATATATATTTACTATATACATTAATAAATAATATCTGGTTTTGTAAAAGTTTATTGGCATGTCTGTTAATGATAAATAGGTATAGGGAAGGAGGACAGATATGATATTTGTCATATCTTAGTCATTAATTATTCAATTGATTCAGAGCCTCAGCTAGAAAATGCTCAGATAGACAGTGTTATGCCTGAAAATATTTTTACTCATCTTAGTGTGATTTACTCAACCTCATTAATACAACAATATATTTCCATGTTTCTATTTTCCTTCTTTTTCTGTCAAAGACAAAATTCTAAAAAAAAAAAAAAAAAAAAAAGCCTCTTTCTACAAACTTAATTGAAAGAAAAAAAATTTTTTTTCTTCTTCTCTGTTTTTAACCTATGTATGCATTGAATATTTTTTAGCCTTTACTATGGATTGAAATAGTTAATGTTGGTGGTATTTGTTTTCTTGCAAACTATCACTGCCTGATATTTTTTTGTAAGCTGACATTGTTCATTTAAAACAGAGCTTTGAGATTAAAACAAAATAGCTTGCAATCTTGCGTGTCTAATTTAAATTAATTGTACGTATATCTCAGTTTCGCTATCATAAAACTGGTCAGTTTCATATTCCCCTCACCATCTCCAAATTTAAAATGTATGTTCATTGTTTTGGAGGTGGAATATTGTTTAGTTGATCACTTACACAAATTTATTTTAAAAACATTGGATTTTTGAGCTTGTTGCGCTCTAACTTTATCTCTAAAAAATATGATTATTATCCAAATGTTTATACCTTAACCCATTTTCTATTGCTTTTTTTAATAGCATACTTAACACATTGAGCGCCACGCAAATTCTTAAAATCCATTAAAATTCCATAATGATTCCTCCTGTAATAAATAAAAATTAAGCAATTTTTTAATAAATTTTCAATCATTAAATGTAATATTTTTAGTTTTATATCCTATTTTATATCCGCCACCGATGGTTGACGCGGCTTTACATCATATTTGACAATGTCAGCCACCGATGGCTGACAGGGCACTCAACGTTTTAATTTTTTATTGGTACTGCTTTTACTTTCGGGGTTAAACTTTCACTGAAATGTTTGAAGTATAACATGTTCTGCACACTCCTAAAGTTTCAAGATGATTCCTTCAGTACTTAGAGATATATGACAAAATGTCTAGAATCTAGAGTGGCTGACATGGCGCTTAACGTGTTAAGAAATAAGCTGTAATATGTGTATTTGTATGAAGCAGTTGGACTCTTTAAAACTTTAGGGGTCCATCATTTTTCCTACCCACTCCACAGCCTTATCTACTGCAACAGTACAATGTGAATGATTGTTATACTCTGCTGACATATTTTTTCATACCTTGTGTACAAAATCTTATTCTATTACAAGTCATACAACACTTACTGTTAGTTATCAATATGGGAAAATGCTATTTTAATTCAATTTGCTTTATAAAAGATTCTTGCAAATCTTGGTTAATGTCTACTGGAGAGTCACAGTAAATTCAATGTATATTATCCCAGAAAGATTTTTTATTTTTGCTTAACTAAAATGTTATGTGTTGTAAAAAGTTAACTTCAGATGATTGATCGTATCATTAAGTGTGTTACTGTTAATTTGTGTATAGTTCATTCAAGGTAATTTTTGTAATAATTTTACTGTAAAGTTTTATAAGTAACATTGTAAAGAGATTCTTTCTTCAATCTATTGATATTGCAAGCAAATGAATATTGCTAAATGGGAGTGCAAATTGTTATTTTTTTTACTGTATAATAAAAACAACAATAGATTAAAATTTAAAAAATCCTCCTAAAGAATTTTTTAGATTTAGGGGTATGATTTGTAATTTTAGAGGAAAATACGGTTAATAAATTTGTAGTTGAAAGTTCAATAATTTTATTTAATACCATGAATGTCTCAACCAGGATTTGAACCTACAACTTGCTCATTGGTGCTGCTGGTCTACCAGTGAGCTATTTTGGGCAAGTCACCGTTGACATATATTATTCAAGGTCAATTTCATTCATTTTTACATTTCAGATTTTAACAGGCTCGATCCAAAAACGAATACAGCACACAAAAAGCACAAATTCGTAGTTGCCAACTTTTACATTCTTTGGCTACTGGACAATTTTAATGAAAATTTTTTATACATACCTGTAATAGTTTACTGATTAAATAAAATAATTTTTATTAAAAAAAATTTATAGTAAAATATGTAAAATTTGACAACTATGCTAATCACACTGGATTGCAATAAATTAAGAATTGATTTTTTTTCACTTTCACATGATTATAAATTTTAATTAAATAATTTTATTTAGAAAAAAAAAAAAAAAATTCTTGGATTCAACATGCTGACATTATACTATTGAGATATGCCAGACATTAAATATAAGTATTGTTAATAAATAAAGATTTAATTTATTATACTATAAAAATATAGCCTACAAAAAGGGGGGGGGGAGGGAAAGAAGTTGCTAAATAATTTTGCTGCGTGTGCTTAGCCATTCTGCAATTGGGTCGTTCATTGTAAACGTGAATTACCTCCTTATAAATGGTCTTTGAAATAACAAGCTTTTTGCAAATTTATGTGTAGGAAAACAAGTCAAGATTCAGTAAGTGTTTAGTTGATTTTTAGTGTCTAATACAAATCAGAGTTATAAGAATTTATAAATTATAAAAAAAAAATAATCTGAAGTAACTTAGAAACTTCAGTTTTACAATGAATATTTAGAAATTTTAGTTTTCTGAAGAAAACAAGTAATGCCATTTATGGGATAATGCAATTATTGGAGTTTCTTCACTTTTATAATGAAAGATGTGACTAAATGTGATACAATTAGGCAAAAAAAAATATACACATTTAAAAAATATGGAGTTATACCACTTTTACAATGAACCATCCAATTTTCACTATAGTTCTTGAAATTTTATTCCCGATTTATCATAGAATTACTCATACACAATTAAGGCAACATTATCACCTGAAAACAAAACTATTCGTCCCCATGTTAATCTATAGGGAATAAATTTCACCTTCTAGCAAGTACAATTATTTATATTTTGGCTTCGTTTTTTTTACATTGTATGGATAAACTCAAGGCTCAGATGTTTCGCTTATTAAAATTTTTATATAGTTAATTGTAATTTTTTAATTATTAATGAATGGTCGAAAAAAGCCTATCTAATAACATATGCCATTTTAATCGTATAGTAAATATTGTTTAAATTATCATAGAGAAATTTTTAGAACATGGACCTTTTCTCTAATGTATGTAGTTTTGATTAAAATAAACAGTAATTTTTTTTTAATGGAAATTAAATTGATTATTGGTACAAATTAAAATTGTATCAAAACTGGCAAAGAAATACCCACAGCAAAACGAAGTTCCTAATCTGACAGTTTGATAAATCGCTTCACACTGTGGGAGTAGTGAGATAGTGAGTTTCCTTCACGCTGCTGAAGTCGTATGGTAGGGGGATTATGGTCAAATTTGTAATTTGAAAACATACAGATGTTGCATAGAAAAAGAGCAATATTTTTTGTGTTTAACTGAATATTTTTGAAAATAAGTCTCTGAAGGTGTTGTAGTAAAACATGTTTGTGTATAGATCTGTTTAATATATTTAATTTGCTTTAAATTTAAACTATTTAGATATTAAAAATTTACTTTTATTTTATATAATTATTATTTTATATTTTACACCAGAGAAACATATTTTATAGTAACAGATTTATAACTATATAATTTTGCTTTTTTTTTTCTTTCTTTTTTTTTTCCCTTGCCTCTCAGCTGTATAAAATAAAGTAAAAATAAAATGGTAATTTGTTAACATATTTACTTATAATAAAATATTGTTAAAAAATGGTGACAAAATAATACAAAACACAAGAAAGAAAAAGCATGCAGTATGCATTGATTAATAACACTTTCCAACTGTACGTATTGAATAACTTTTGATATCCTTTGCCTAGGTTATCACACAACAGACAGAAGGACTAAAAATATACAGATAGACTAATTGATTTTAAAATTACTCTTAGGCATTTTGGAAAGTGTTAAAAAATCTTAACGCAAAAAAAAAAAAAAAAAAAAAAAAAAGCCGTTAGCTAAAAATTACAGCTTTTAATCGCTCTGAATATTTTAGTGTATCCCTGTAAATCTGAAAATTAATCATATCATATTCTATACAAAACATTATTTTAGAATATTAACAATACATATCAATGTTTTTATGGTTCTTTAAGTATAATTTTTAAAAGATTCTGTCCTAAAACTTAATGCATTGGCCTTTTTTTTTTTTTTTTTTTTGTGGTAGTGTTGTCCCTGTAAACAAACGAGTTGTACAGAACCTATTAATGTAATCTTATTTAGGGAACATTCCATAGTGAACTTGATTGTATCATGTTTTAAAAATTCTCAAAATACTTACCGACGCTAAGAGCCGTGGACAAACAGATAGAAAGGTAGACAATCGGACAGGCAGATACATAAATTGAATTCCCACTAAAATTATAAGAAAGTGTTAAAACGATTAATGTAAATGAAAGTGCAATTTCAGCAAATTTTTATTAATAGCTCTTAATATAACTGAATATTCTTGTGTGGCCCTGTAAATCTAATGCTAATCATACTATATTATTTAGAAGGCACTCTTTTGTACATGCGAAGGATATATTTCAATTGCATTAAGCTTTGTGCAGAATAAAATTCTTAAAATTTGGTTTATAGAAATAATTCTCATAGAACACCATGCTTTGGAGTACTTTAAAGTGCCCCTGTATACAGACAGGTTAGAAATGTACTCTATTTTACATAGGAAACATCCGATAAGGAACTTGAGTAACATACTAAAATTTCATTAAAGTTTCTATACAGTAAAGGCATTAAATTAAGATTTATAGAAACTCCTCTCATAGAACACAATGCTTTCTAATACTTTTGGGTATTCCTGTACACAAACCAGTAGAGGCATAAACTCCATTTTCAATAGGGAACATTCGATAGTGAACTTGAATAATGTATACTAGTTTCAAAAAATTCCATAAATTACATCTAGGTATTTAGATTCGTTAAAATGACTATATTTGACAAAAAACTCGACTTTGTATTTGTTGTTGATTTGTTTTTCGATGGGAACTGAGCGTTCTCTTACTTACGATAACTTTCCTTACGTTCTTTTCAAAATTTATATTTTCCTATAAAAGTTAGATTGTTTTGTACACAAAACATGTTTTATCCCAAGCAATATTGATTAGATATTCTGTAAAAATCCATAAAGAAAAAAAAAAAGGTATGTAAAAGGAGAATCTATTACATTTTACACGTAAGATTTCTACTTTTTTAACGCACATTTGTAAAGAAAGTATTGTAATCATGATAAAAATTCGATTTTGAGATTTTCGTGTTTCTATACGTTTTGAGGTTGCCTGAGTCAATTTTTAGCATTTTTACGGGGATGTATGTATATAATTTTGTGTGTGTATGTATGCATTTGAGTAGTAACTATATGTTGTGCCCGCCACAACACTTTCTTTTATATTTCTTTACAAATTCACTAAGTGCAAATAACACTGCTCTGCAAAAAAAAAAAAAAAAAAGATTTGATACCATTCTTGTTGATTGATTTGTATGTAAAATGACCTCCTGAATGCGAATATGACTCCCATTTTGCCCAGGCACCCACCGTTTTCTAGATACACCACCCCTCAACTTTATGACCATGAATTTAATTCGAAGAGTGAAAAATATTTAATTTAACACCTAAAAACAAAAAATATATAAAGTTTAATAAATAATATTAATAGCAGATTAAAAAAAGTATAAGATATGTAATGCATAATTTCAGTGGCAATTCCCACCAAAATTTTTCCCATGTTTTAGAATTTTCCAACTCTGTAGCCGCTCAGAAGATATTTAACTTTTAAAATAATCCTCTCCCCTTCTAAAAATCAAATTTATAGTCATGAAATCACCGAAAAATGGTAAAAATAGGGGCCATTCTAAAAAACGGTGGGTTGTAGGGGAAAATGGGCGTCATATTCGGATTTAGGAGGACATTTTACATAAGACTATTCTGAAATGTTGTCAGAGGAAAATTTCATGCCGAGCAGTGTAAATAACTAAAAATATAATTTATTAAAATTATCCACCATGATGAATACAGACGATTTTTATCTTAGAGAAAACTAACACTAAATACACAAAAAAAGACAGTTTTATTCTCTATAAATAGCATCTTAAAAAATGCATTTTTATAATGGTTACCTCATACATCAAGTTTCGTATAATTATATGTCATAAAAGTTAAGATATAGACTTTCCGTTCTCCGATAAAACTGTAGTATAGCAGCACCACCTACTGCCCCAAATGAATGAAATTGAATCATGAATCCTTTTCACATATCAAGTTTTATTTGATTATACACTACAGAATCTGAGATATAGTCTTTCCTTAAATTGCAGAAATTGCTGTATATAAGCCTCTCCTGTTGAGATACTCGCACCAAAAGTTGATAGGCACTAATTTATATCAAAGTGCATCTACATATAAATTTATATACAATTCGGTGCATTACATCTTGAGGTACAGTCATCACAAAATTTTTTAACTCACCGATATAAACAGACATTTTCAAAAAATGTTCAAATCGTGTTCTGGATCTCTCTGAACATATAAATCCATCAAAACTAGAAGTCGAAAATTTTTACGAATCCAATAATTTCTTCTGTGGAATATAAAAATAAAAAAAAAAGAAAGAAAGAAAGGGGGGGGGGGAACGTAGATGCAATGCAATTTTTTTTTTCTGTTGTAGGGGAGAGTCGGGAGGGATGGGACATTGGGAAAGATGAGACACCTAAAATTAATCTTAAAATAAATATAATTTTTAATTTCTGACACTTCCACCAGTTGAAGTAACTACAACCCCATATTTGTTGCTATGTATCATTTTAGTTGGAGAATTCTGTAAGTTTATGTAACGGAAAAACTATTTTATAGAACCTAAAGTAAATAATTGTTTAATTTTCAAGGCAAGTTTTCAACGTCATTCACTGATGTTAGCATAATTACTTTTCCTATTTTATATACCAAATATAAAACTTTTATAAATTAATAGCTAAATTAAATCTAAAAGTAGCTTGTGTCTAAAAATATTTTTTTTTTTTTTTTTTTTTTTTTTTTTTTTTTAATAATGAAAAGGGGGGGGGGGGACAGAGCAGTTCAGGGAGGGATGGGACACGTAAGAAAAGGAAAAAGAATGAAGATTCTGATAATCCTTAAACAGAGATTATCAAGAGGCACATGATTTAATAATAGAAAGAGAAAATGCACGAAACAAATTCAAAATCATGAAAAATAATTGGTGTCGCACTCACACGAGTTTTGTTTACCCTTTTATATTTTAAAAATACTTTATTTACCATATAGTATCTATGAGAATTAATTTTCGTTCCTGGGCAGTTTTCCTGGACATGGTAAAATATACAAAAAAAATTGCATTCACCAATTACAGTTAGAATTTCTTGGTGATATTTGTTTTTGATGAATATTTGAACTAAAAAACAATACTTTCTCTGCTAGAAGTAAAAAAAAAAGATGAACTAATCAAGCATTTGAAAATTTTTATTTACGTGGTACATTATACTCTAATGGTGGATAAAATAGATGTTACTAGTAATTAATTAACCTTACATATATAGTGACCCACTGTTTTCCTCATGTTTTATAGTATGTCTGTATATTATGTACTTATTTTAACTTTATAAACATGCCCCATCCGTCCCTCATATAAGGGAGGGGCGGGACATTTTTATGACTATGTTAATTGGCTTATAAAATTAATATTTTAATAATTACCATCAAATTTATATTTTTAAAACGTGTTAAAATGTTTCAATTTGTTTCTCTGAAACTTACAGTGTTGTACCAGTAAAAGTAAATTTGCAGTTTCTTTTAGTTTTCATAAAAATAATAAAAAATAGAAAAAGGTTTCTATTAACTTACATTTGCATGATATTTTTAGAATACTTTTAAAAATATATAAAAGTTATATTATTTTCTTCACATATTTATAAAGTATTAGCAGGCTATGCTCACTTTGCTAGTCACTAAATGTAAATGAATTTTCAAAAGAATTGAATCACTGTTTAATTTTTATATCACATTTTCGGTTTTGTAACATAATTAAAGATTCCTTTTAAGGTCAAAAAGTCAAAATAATATATTACAAATTAAATTAAATTTTTCTTCAGTTTTGCACATGTTTTGCAACAATATTGTCGTATGTGAATAATTCTCAAGAGTGAATCAACAATTGTTTACAAATTTAATGGATTATGTATGGGAAATAAGTACGCTGTAATTTAAAAATTGCAGCTCTTAGAATTTCAAAACTGATAATTTTTAAAATGTTGTTCATTATTCTTTAATATTAGACTCTTATTTTAAGATAAAAGCAATCGAATGATATCACGTTGTGAAACTTTGCAACATAATATCTTTAAATCTAATAACTTGATGTATATAGTGTCCACAGGAAAAATGAACAGTTTTTAGAGCTCTTTTAAAAAAGTATAACATCTATGCAGTATAGTTTAAAAAAATTCATCAATTTTTACTCAAAAAAAATGTCACCAAAGTAGCTAAATCTAGACCAATCAAAAATAGCTGTGGTCTGCCCGGATGTGTTTTGCCGACAAACTCTAAATATTTTAAAAGTGGAATGTTATATTTCATGAAGGCTTTGCTCTCCAATTTATCCCCTTGTAGGGGATAGGATGTCTAATTCTATTATTATCTCTTACTGGTAAGGCTTTCATGAAATATTACATTCCACTTGTAAAACATTTAATTACAATCTTGTTGATATCCCTCCTTCTAAAATTACTAACACTGTAACTCATAAAATCGACCCACAACCAATTAAAACACTGTCTGGAATATATCAAATCCCTTTCCTAGATGAATTTAACCAACAGAAATATTACATGGGTGTGACTTGACTACTTGTCCTTTAAAATAAAGAATTAAAGAACATATTTATGATTTAAATAACTACAAAAAATCTGCTCTTGCAAGGTTTGCTAGTAAAAATCCCATTTTGGGAAAAGTTTAAACCGGATATTTTAACTTGAAATATGCACTGGGTGTTTATAGCATAGTTGACAACTTTTAAATATGTCTTTATATTGCAGCAACAAATAATTATATGGTAATTCTGATCAGAATTACCTATTTAGAGTTAAAATATGTGATTCATTGACTATCGTAATTAGTTTATTATGTATAGAATTTGCACATATTATTTTAAGGAGTTTATACAAATAATTTGCAGAATTATCGTTGGTATGTCACTACAGAAAAAAATTAAATTATGGATGCGGATATTTAAAAAAGAAAAGACATTGGATATAGATTTTATTCTTTTATAGTAATTTGACTCTTATGGATTTTAAATTAATGGCCTTATTTTTTTGAATATGTATCTTTGAACTTATATATATCTTAATGGAATCTTATTATGACATAACTCTGAAGAAGACTCAGTGAGAGAAGTCGAAAGCTAAGGATGAATATGTAACTAGTTGAAATGTTTTACTATATATATAAGAGAATGTTAATAGGTTTTTTATTCTTCATAAAGTCTTTTTTTAGCAGTTATATTGTGAAATATTTGAATTGGTTGTATTAAAAATGATACATTGTTGAGTATACATACTACAATTAAAATTAATTTATACAATGTAATCAAATCATAATTTCATAATGTTACATTAATAAATTTTATTTCTTCGATGTAGATACATCCAGCGTATTGACTTCACCATCAAGCGATGATGTAAACTCAAAGATTGAAGAGATTACACTTCCTGCAGTACCAGAGTTTTGCCCTCTAAAAACTGAAACCCTTCCAAAAATATCAGAAGTCCATACTGAGAAAACTATTCCTAAACAATCACAATATGGCTATGAACAATCACCTGAAAAGAAGGATGAGAATGTCCGTAAACAGTTCCAACAACATCATCATCGAGAATCTCATTCTGATACATCTGGTGGGATATTAAATTTTGTTCGAAATATGAAATGTCTTGAATGGAGTCTTCTGGGTAGTGTTGTATTAGGCCTTTATCTCACTATTATTTTCAATCAGACTAATATTTTTGGTAAGTTTTTCTTTTTTAATACTGATACTTTATTTAATTACTGTTATTTTCTTATTTAATATTGATAAATTAAGTATTTAAATAAAAAAATTTTTACAGCGGTCATTTAATTGATTCAGTAAAATATGTCAATTTTCTTTCTTTCTCTTTCCATACCGAATTCTGATACTTTAAACAATTAAAATAATGTAACAAAATAAAATTCCACTTTTTGTATAAATACCATGTTAATATAATTCCTGTCTGCATCTTTTGGTATTTAGAAATATCACTATTAACCACTTATTTTGAATTAATAATTTATGCTCTCTAAGGTATAAAAACAAGATTATTAGTAAATTGATCACATCCATTGCTAAAACGATTTTTTCCATGATGAATGCAGATTATTTTCATCTTCAAGAAGTATAATACTAAAAGCTGAAGTCAACTTTGGCTCCACAAACAACAGCTTGGGAAATGTATTTATATATATAGGTTATTTTTTCATTAATTTTGATAAGTTTATGGTTTTAAGTTAAGATTTGTTGTGTTACTGTATTGATTCGTTTGTTTTGCAGGCTGTTAATTAATTGATCTGGTTTCTTTACATTAGTGTATTTCATCCACTGATAATTTTTTTAAAAAATCTTATTGGTCATTGGTGTTTCTGTGATCTTGTATCTGTTGCTTGGCTTTTACTATGCTTAATAGATCATCTTTATTATATATATATATATATTTGTTTAAAAAAAAAAAAAAATCAATAACTTTGATCTATAGATCTGTGATAATTTAAAGCAATCATTCCATTTGATTCTTTCAGCGTTAGCTGTTTTTCAGTATCTGTGTTTAATGATTCAAAAAAAAAAAAAACAATACCATACACTCTTTAAATATGAGAAATTGGCAATGTGTACTACAGATACTTATTAATTTTATTTTCCTGAAAAAAGCAGTATTTATTCATAAGTCTTTTATTTTCATAATGCATGATGGAAAAAGACAGGCTTACGCTTAACACTTAAAGGGTTAAAGGCATATGGAAGATTTTCCTAAAAACACTTATATTGAAAATTTACATTCCTAGGGTTAAGGGGTGTAAGAAATGCTCCTACATGTACAAAAAAAAAAAAAAAAAAAAAAAATTCAAGTTGACTAATACCATGAATGCCAAGTTATTACAAATTGCGAATAAACTTAATACTGGAAAATAATTTTTGTTGTATTCTTTTTGATAATTATCTGCAATAAAATAGAGCAAGTTTTACAATTTTATATCAGGGTATGAAATTAATTTTTAGTTAGTAGTAACTTTCACATCTTTGTATTACAATTATAATTATTTTTCATTTCACAATTAGTTAAAAATAATGCACATTACTATGCACATTTATACTAAATTTTGCTCTATACTGCCATAATAAAAATTATGAGAAAACAAGGTGGTAATGCCAATGTTTGGCGATTTGCACCAAAAGTTGATAGGCACTAATTCATATTATGTGAAGTTGTAATTAGATATAAATTAATATGAAATTCTGTACTTTAGTTCTTGAGATAGAGCTGTCACAAAACTTTTATCATGTTTTACAGATGGATATGCACAGACATTTTCAAAAAATGGTTAAATTTTTCAAAACATATAAATCCATCAAAAATCAAAAGTCGAAAATTTTTACCAAGCTAATTCTTATGAATATAGAAGAAAGTAAAAAATCTTTGGATATTTCATTACTTTGGATTGATTAATATCAATCCCAATCTGTATCTTTTAACTATATATATATAAAGGGAAGAATTTAAGAGCATTATAAAATTTAGCAATTAATAGATACATGATTGATACCAACAACACTCAAATAAAAATTATTTAAATTCAATTTAAATGTTAGCACTCATTTTTTCTATGATTTTCATTTAGAGTATATCAGTTAATAGATAAATTCATTTTAAATTACTTATGCTAATGTTTGCAATTAGGACCATAACATTAAGGCCAGGAAGGTGTGATTTTTAACATGTAATATTCAATAAAGTTATAAAACAGAAACCGGGAATTTTATAAAAATATGAAAAAAAAAGGTAATTGGAAATTATCAAAAATAGAAGGATTTCATTGTCAAACATATAATATATATACATATAGTTTACATGTATATATTTATTTATTTCAAATAAAAATGCATATTTCCTGTTAAGTAGCCTTTATTGTAATCAGTGGTGGTTTTTTATAATAAATCAGCCACAAACAAAAAAGAATAAATGAAAATTTCTATTTGATTTATTTTGTTCTTGTATTTTGTTTGTTTCTTGTAAAAGTCTTGCAATTAATGAATTTGCGTATGAAAACTAAATGCATTGAACACTGATCAAAAATACAATTTTTTTTATAAAACAAAGTGGTACTTTTTCTTTAAAAAAAAAAATTATTAAATCTGTTCTTTTTTTCTCAATTACTCTTTTTTCAAAATTAATGTTTATTATTATTCTTTTTTAGTTTTTAAGTTAATACGTGTGACATCAAGAAATTACATTGGCATAGCTGCCAAGTTTTACTCCCCGGGAGTAAAATTTACTCTTTTTTGACATTTTTTACACTTTTACTCCTAGATCACTATTTTTACTCTTTTTCTACTATTTCAACATTTTTCTACCGATTTTTACTTTCTTCTATATGTATTATAGAGAAAGTATTGGATTCATGAAAATTTTCGACCTCTGTTTTTTGATGGATTTACACGTTTTGGGATGTCCAGAACATGAATTGATAGCTTTAATAAACTTTAAATACCTTTAACAATCCTTCAACTTTAGCAGCTTTAATTATTATATATTTCGACTTGCACTCGCAGTCATCCTCAGATGTTGGCTTTGCTGCACTACTGAAACATGTCTTCATCCTCTTACACATCACTCTCCTTCTTGCTTACGTCATTTTTCCGTCGGTACGTCTTTATCACCTGTTGCCAGTCTTTAGTTATGATGCT
The DNA here is from genome assembly GCA_963930645.1 of Salticus scenicus. NCBI lineage: Eukaryota > Metazoa > Arthropoda > Arachnida > Araneae > Salticidae > Salticus > Salticus scenicus. The sequence continues at coordinate 108,618,040 of OZ005650.1, read as the reverse complement.
ATGCTCTCTCTCATTTACTGCCATGTTAGAGGTTAATATCTCTAAAGCTTCGCGTTTCATGGCATAGTTGTGTGAGTTGTAAGGTGCTATTTTAACGGTTTTTAGGGTATTAGTTATTATGGGGTTAGTTTTATGTGTGTGTGATAAGGCAGTGGAGCTTCTATTGTATTTTAGATCGTTAATATGTTCTATTTCTCTGTCCTTAATTTTTCTCTTTGTCATTCCGATGTAGGTTGCAGGTTTATTGTTATTTTCTAGATCGAATGTAATTTTGTATATTCCCGATGTTTCTTTAGTGTCAATAAGGTCTTTTTCGTTTCGGATTCTTTGAATGATGTTCCTATTGGGTCTAATGGGTATGTGTATATTATGTTTGGAACCTTCGTTTTTAATTTTGTTTGCTATGCCATTGCAGAATGGTATGGAGGTGGTGAACTTGGGTTTTGTTTTTTGGGCGTCGTTAATTTTGTTGAAAGTTTTTAAGCGCTTTTTATAGAGTTTTTGAATCAGAGAGTTGCTGTATCCTGCATTTTTAGCTATGTTTTTTATGAATTTTATTTCAGTGTTAAGTAGATTTTTATTAGAGCAGATTAGGATGGCGCGATCTATGTATGAGCGTATGGTGGCGGTTTTGTATTGGAACGGGGCTGCTCTAATAAAAATCTACTTAACACTGAAATAAAATTCATAAAAAACATAGCTAAAAATGCAGGATACAGCAACTCTCTGATTCAAAAACTCTATAAAAAGCGCTTAAAAACTTTCAACAAAATTAACGACGCCCAAAAGACAAAACCCAAGTTCACCACCTCCATACCATTCTGCAATGGCATAGCAAACAAAATTAAAAACGAAGGTTCCAAACATAATATACACATACCCATTAAACCCAATAGGAACATCATTCAAAGAATCCGAAACGAGAAAGACCTTATTGACCCTAAAGAAACATCGGGAATATACAAAATTACATTCGATCTAGAAAATAACAATAAACCTGCAACCTACATCGGAATGACGAAGAGAAAAATTAAGGACAGAGAAATAGAACATATTAACGATCTAAAATACAATAGAAGCTCCACTGCCTTATCACACACACATAAAACTAACCCCATAATAACTAATACCCTAAAAACCGTTAAAATAGCACCTTACAACTCACACAACTACGCCATGAAACGCGAAGCTTTACTTAGAGATATTAACCTCTAACACGGCAGTAAATGAGAGAGAGCATAGCATCATAACTAAAGACTGGCAACAGGTGATAAAGACGTACCGACAGAAAAATGACGTAAGCAAGAAGGAGAGTGATGTGGAAGAGGATGAAGACATGTTTCAGTAGTGCAGCAAAGCCAACATCTGAGGATGACTGCGAGTGCAAGTCGAAATATATAATAATTAAAGCTGCTAAAGTTGAAGGATTGTTAAAGGTATTTAAAGTTTATTAAAGTTAATTCGTCCTTCTAAAGCTTTTCAACTATTTATGAATTGATAGTTTTTAGAAAATGTCTGTCTGTATCACTTTTTTGTGGACTCTGTATCTCACGAACCAATGAATGAAATTTAACCAAACTTGGTATTTAGTTGCACCTTGACATAAACTGGTGCTGAATAGATTTGGGGATCAGTTGCTCAACAGATGGCACTGTGATTGCATTTTATGCAAACTTTTGGCTGTATAGGACACAATTTTGTATAAATGTGCATAATGAGAGTTATTTTAAACTTGTGATTGTAAAATTAATATGAATTATTGATAATAGTAGTAGTTAACTAGGAAAATATTTTGTGCATGCGGGGGCATTGGTTGCCCCCACTGGGGGGGGGGGGGGGGGAGTAAATTTTCTAGATGGGTATCTTTCGAAAGGTTTCATTGATAATAGTAGTTAACTAGGAAAAAAATTTTGTGCATGTTGGGGTATTTTGTGCATGTACCCATCATTTCAAGATGGGTATCTTTCGAAAGGTCTCATCAGTACCTTTAAAACAAATGGTTGAACTATAAATCTGTGATAATTTAAAACAAAGTTATCGATTTTTTTTACTTTTAACGAAAAAAAAAAACCTAGTGGGGGTTTGCAAATTTTTTTGTTTGTGCGCTGTTTTACTCCTTGGAATTCTTGCAAGTTGGCAGGTATGCATTTGTGATTATCTGAATGTTATTTGCAAATTGTATGGCCTTTATCTAATTTCAGATTTAAGTAATTATTTTTTTTATGCTTTGGAAACTTAATTTTTGCAGTAAAAAATAATTACAGTATAACAAATTTAAAGACAGAAAAAATTGCTATATACGAAGTGTCGAGTAACTAGGAAAATCTGGAAACAGGAGATTTTGTGTTTAAAGAAATATCAGAAAGTTTCAGGGAAAATATATATATATAAATCAAGGAATTAAAAGAAATAAAATTTGAAAAAAATAATAAATTCTGTCAAACAGTGTGTAAATGCCAGCCTCAATAAAATAAAAAAAATAAATAAAAAGGCACAGTTTCCATTTTCTTTACTTTCTACAATTATATATAAGAAGAGAGTATTGAATTCGTGAACATTTTCTAACTCCAGTTTTCGGTGGATTTACACATTTTGGGATATCCTGACCACAATTTGACTGTTTTTAGAAAATGTCTGTGTGTATGTATCACAAATTTTGTGGTCACTGTATCTCACGAACCAATGAACGAAATTTAACAAAACTTGGTATTTAGTGGGGACCTGATCTAAGCTAGTGCTGATTAAATTTGACGATCAATTGCTCAACAGGTGACGATGTGATACCATGTTTTCTAAATTTTTAACATGGCACTATGGAAAAAATTTCATATAAAGTACATAATGAGAGTTCTTTTTAACGTGTGATTGTAAAATTATAATATGAATTATTGATAATTGTACAGCATACTTGCCAACTTTTCCGGTTTTCCCGGAAGACTTCCGGTTTTTTAACATATCTTCCGGTCTTCCGGACAAATGATGAAATCTTCCGTTTTTAAAAAAATCGCGGATATCGTTCGTTTTAAAAAGAAGCCCAAATGTTCTACGAAAACTCCTGAATCCCAATCTTTTTCCATCCATAACATAAATGTCAATATTCATTTCAAACTTGCTTTATGAGATTCTAGAACATTTAAAGAAATAGAATTGTTAAATATTTCTTGCTGATGTAATTATTTTTTGCCCCCCTCCTTTTTTTTATCTACAATTAGTGATCAGCAATCAAATGTTCTGCAGAAGTCTTTTCTTTCCTAATCTTTATCCATCTGCAACATAAATAATAATAATATTAATTTTAAAGTTATTACATTAGATTCTAGAAGTAGAGTTGAAAGAGTTTAAATATTTCTTACTCTGTAATTATTTTTTTATCCCCCCCCCACCATCCTTTCCTTGGATTGTGATCAATTCTAGAAACAATAAAGCAATGGAAGTGCTCAATATTTCTCACATATGTAATTATTTTTAGATCTTAATTGCTGAATTTAATGAATCTGTTTATTTTTCCTCAATTAAATGAAATATTTGTATGTCATATTTATACCAAATGTTTAAACATGGGGAAAAAATGAAGAATAATTTTTTCAGGTAGGAAAATTTTTCCCAAATCAATTTTAGAATATTAATACTCAGTTGGTTTTATGCACGTTTGAAACGGATAATTAGCTACTGCTACTATTTCTTATATGTATGATTAATGTACATACACAAAAATCATATTCTATATTTATTTAAAAAATTAGAGTTATACTTTAACTTAACTAAGTTTTTTTGTCTATTGTTAAATAAATTTCTTACAGATTCTGTTTTGTAGATATTTATATGTTGAAGAGGAATAACTTCATTTAAAACTTTATGTATTTAGTATAATCAATCTATAGTAAAACATTTTTATAGATTTCTTCTAAATATTAAAATTGTAAAACTGTATTGTTTAAGCGTCAAAGAGAAAAAAAAAAATCTTCCCTTTTTTTATGAAATCTTCTGGTTTTTCAACAAAAATCTTCCCTTTTTTTATCAAAATTGGTTGGCAAGTATGGTACAGTAAAGGCTCAATTAACCAGAATGGTCCAGAAATGGCAGTTGCCAGATTAAAAAAAAAATTCCGAATAGTTGAGTGCGTTGAAATTTGATCAAGATTCGGTCAAGGGGAAAAGGGCAACAGTAATACTGAAATAATAAATCTTTTTTTTTTTTTTTTCCTATTTGTTTATTTATGTTGCTGCTGTAATCATAAAGCTTTTTGAATAATTTTGTGTGCTCTATTTTGTAACATGCAGTATATTAATTTTTAAATGGATTTGTATTTTTCTTAATCTTTAGATAATCACATTATTCAGCATCTCCTTGTGATTTTAATTTAATATTACTAGTATTATCACCATGTGACACCAGAGCTAGATGATTTAAAATTTGAATAGAAACTGAAAAAAAAAAAAAAAAAAAAAAAAAATCAGTCCAACTTGCGGTTTATTTCATTAATGAACAAACTTTTAAAATAGCTCATTTAATAGTTAATTAATAAACACTTACAGAATCTGCTTTAAAAACACAATGGAAAATAAACTTGTGCAAGTCAAAAACAAGATAAATATTGGTGAAAGTTCAAGTAAGGTCATCTCCAAAGCAGCATAATCATTTTTCGGTATTGTACGCCAAAAACTTATTCAGTTAAGGACATTGATCAGTCACAGACATGATTTCATTTGATTATAGTAATAAATCAGTTTAGATTGCTCCATATGAAAGTCTCCCTCAAAAAAAAAAAAAAAAGAAAGAAAGAAAACTTTAACTACATATTGTAATTAAAAACTAATTATCTTTATCACTCTTTAAACCTTGTTTCCTTTAGGAGAAGTAGATGAAAGGAGAGAAAAATAAATAAAAAGAGCATTGTAATTTTTCATCTGTAACTTCCCATGTCTAATTTATCCAGTTATCCTTCTAAATGTTTAATTCGTCAAAGAAAGTAGAGTTATGTCAAAACCACAAAACAGTAGTGGGGGGGGGGGGGATGATGATATTGTATTTGTTTATCTATTTCTCCCCCTCCTCTCCTGCGCTTGGCTCAACCAGACCTGCAGACTACCACAAACAGGAAATTCTCTTTGTTGCAGTCTGATTCAGCACTGTTCCACTCCACACCTGTATTAATTAAAAGAGTAGATTGCATTTTTCAGTGGTAGATCGAAAATGCATGTGTTGAAAATAAATAAACACAAAGGAGGGGGGAAGAGAAAAGGCTGATCATCTGCCTTTTGTTGTTTTGGAAAAGAAAAGATTTTATCAATTACTCACCATTTAATGGTAAAGAAAAAAAAATTCGTCAAAATTTTCCAGATACTTGAGATTTCTGGTTAGTTGAATGTCAGACAGCAGAGCTTTTAATGTAGTAGCAAATTAGGGAAAAAGTTTATGCATGTAGGAGCTTCCTCCCCTAAGGGGATGTACATTTTCAGTATGGGTATCTTTCAAAAGAACTCGTCAATACCTTTAAAATGAATGGTTGAACCATAGCTTTGTAATAATTTAAAACAATTTTTTTTTTCATCTTTAAAAAAAAAAAAAAAAAAATTGGCATAAAGTTGACTTTCTTTCGGCATTTAGTGTTATAATTCTATGAGGTAAAACTCGTCTACATTTATCTTGGAAAATAATTTTAATTGTAAATTTATATCGAAGAAAGTCTTTTGGTGGCCACAGCATGCTAGTTTATCATGAAAAAAATCTCCAAATTACTGGGAAATATAGTGGTTTTTCAAAGTATTTTCCACCTGGATACCATGATTGTATTAATGTTCCTTTGTATTAGTTTTTATTTGGCAAATAAGAGATATTTTGTTATCAATCCTAGGGTTACTGCTAAGTGTTATTCCTTAATTTGTTTCATTTTATTTCTTTTAACTGATATTTAACATTTGTAAAATTATAATTAGAATAGTAACATACATCTTTGGCTGATTTTTGTGAAACAATCAAATCTCAAGAGTTGTATTGGTAAATAAGGTGGAAGTTACTTCCTACAAGTAAGGGGATTCTTTAAATAAACTAAAATTATATTAAGAGAATTTAGTATGGAATTATATATAACAAACCAGAATTCACAAGATATCTTGATGTCAGAATGGCTTTACCTAGAAGTTTCATTACAAGTTTTTTTAATATAAAATTTATGTTTCAATTTCATTAGTCTAAAACAGTAGTCGCCAATTGAAGGTCCATAAAATTGTGGTTCATAAAAAAATCTGGTTGATATTTTAAATTTTTATCGATTATTAGTAATGACACTGGTCAAATATGTTGAATTTATTTCAGAATTTTCAAAGTCACTCACACTCACATGAGAGTTAATACTTAAAGGATCGATAGAATTTATCTTCCCAAAATCACGTATAATAGATTCATAATTATTAACAGTGATACATCAAATTATGATTATTCCCAAGTTAAACAAATCTCGAATGAAAAAGGAAGCATAACCCACTCATGTTTTGACAAGGGTCTTAAAGCTAAATATCCATGTCAAAGTCTCATTTTTGACTCTGAATATCTATTAGTGAATGAAAAAGCAATGAAATATCAGTTTCAACAGCATATGTGTAAAAATTTGAAGAAAAAGAAAAAAACATTTAATATTTTCCATTAAATGTGTTTATTTCATATTTATAAAGTGGATGTTCTATGGTTATTATTTCTACAAATATATTTGAGTTTCTTATTCTATAATGTACATGGTCATGGGATTTTATAGAATGGTAATTTGGTGGTTTGCAAGTTATAATATTGTAAAGTTAATGGTGCTTCAAGCAATGTTAAGCCTAGCAAAAAATTTTCTTTACAATTTTTGCTAAAGTGCCCAAGCAGTATTTCAACTTTTCTTTCAGATAAGAAGGGTAAAAAGCCAGGGACTATGCAATAATATTATGAAAATTCTTGTTCTTAAATACTTTGAGAAAAATTGCACTTAAAATTGTGAATTATTGTTAATGTTATTTTAACATGTTACAAATTTTACGCACAATATAATATATAATCAACGCCCTCTAATCCAAACATGTAGTGCGTATTTTAGGTCATTACAGAGATTTGATTGGTTATCCATACATAGCTATCAACAATTTCATTTTCTATATCTTTTTGTTTCACTGATGGCTTTAACTAAGTATCCATACTTGTGATATAAGAAACATGAATCAGTGAAACCTTGTTTCGATTTTAGCAATAGTAAAAAAGGCAGCTATATCATGTGTGCAAAATGAAAAAGTGATTTAAAAGGCGAGTTAGTGGTAGTGGTAGGGGTAGATCATTATGCAGTACTAGGGCTTAGAATGGTTTTATGAGGCAGAATCCAAATTCTGACATGTTTAAATATTTTTGCAAAATATGATGTCCTTTAGAAAAAAAAAAAAAAAACTAATGGTAGTTTAAACCCTGCTTTCAAGTCAAAAAGGCTGGCAACCTCTGTTCTAGAATCAGTATCTCTAAAAGTATTGGTAATTCCTTTAAGAAGTTTTCCAGTTCTCTATCAACCCTGTTTATTACTCCAGAACAAAATTTTAATAGAACAGTGATGAACAATAGGTGAGTTGTTCAGATTGGTTCACACTTAAAGTAAAAAATCTCCCACTTTTTTTTTTTTTTTTTCTTTTCTTTTAAGTAATTGCTGTTTTTTTCTTCTAAAAAAGAAAAAAAATATTTTCAGTAATTATAAAGGAAAACAAAAATGCAAATCAAACAATAGTGAAAATCAAGTAACTGTTAAAAATATATCTACATCACAGCATGTCAATGTTAGCCAAGCCTCATGTTAACCAATGCGAAAATAATCTCCATTGTTTAAATAAATCCTTGTTTTCCAAAAAACATTTTTTTTTTCTAATTTTTTAAACTGTAAAATTCCATTTTGTAATATTTTGCATTTTTTACAACTTAGAAATACAATATTAAAAATTTTAAATATCAATTATTAGAAAATAAGAACTCATTTAATGGTCATAAATTTTCTGAATATGAAAACTGAATTTAAAAATATGTATTGTGTAATGAATAACAATCAGGATTATTTATTGTTTTCCCTATTTTGAAGGATTTAAAACAATTTTTATCTAAGAGCCTGTGAACAAGCCCATCACTTTTAATTCTTTAAAATGGCTGGGGAATTTAAACGTTTTACCTATTTGGTTTAAAATTTATTTTTAATTCAATATTTTCTTTGACTTTTTTTTATGTTTAACATTTCCTCTTTCATTCCTTCTTTATTAAACATTTCCCATTTTATCCCTTGTTTTTCATTCTTTTGTAATAAGTCACATTGCCAATCATTAAAAAAAAAAAAAATAATAATAAATAAAAATGTATTTCTTTCTTCTTCTTTTTTTTTTTTTTTTTTTAACTTCATCTCTTTACACAATCCGTAACTAGAGAAACTATGAATTTTGTTAATATTGACACACCTTTTTCAATAATCTAAGATTTTTTTAAGTCATTAGAGAGCTTTAATAAGCAATTAAGTAAAAAACTTAGAACAAACGCCAAGTTGCTGCTTTATTTGCAGCACCCAGGCTTGCTTTGTTTGCCTGACAGAGAGTTGTCTTTTATTTTGATCTGAAACATGTGTTATGAGTTTTTTATATATATATATATATATATATATATATATATAGTGTGTATTCAAAGTTTTTTACTTATCACTTTTCAATGCCAGTCATCTGGTGAATTTTTCTTAACTTTATTTATTTTAATAAAAACTAAGGATTGAGGGTTTTTCAGGATTAGAAATAGATTTGACAGATTGTACATATGCTACACATTAGTTTTAATAGGTAAGTTTTACTTTTCTGAAAAGAAAATGTTTCAGAAAACAAATGGCTTTAACTGTATTTTGATAAGTATAATAAATCTAAATGAATCAAGAAATTTTAAAGTATAATAAATCTAAATGAATGAAGAAATTTTAAATTTAAAATTGAAACAAGGCACATAAAAGAAAAAATCTTTCAGTTTATATGAATAAAGAAGAGAGGGAAAAAAAAATCTTTTGTGTAAATGATTCTAGGCTTCTGGCATTGATTTAAAAATCTGTCTTTTATTTACACTCTCTGCATCCAATACTACATCTTTAGGCAGGACATAGTGTGTGTTGGATTAAAAATTGTTTCTGAAAATTCCATGAAAGATAGTGAATTTTATTCTCCTGTTTCAATAACAGCCTCAAAAGTAGTATAAAAAAGTTTATTTTTCCCATTCTCATACTGTGCATCCACTACATCCTTAGGCAAGATGTAGTGTGTATTGGATTAAAAATTATTTCTGAAAATCCCTTGAAATTTAATGGATACTAGTTGGTACCCGTCAAAATTTGACGTCTTAATAACATTTAAAAGTACAACTGAAATCTTTTTATAGCACAACAGCCGATAATCATTGTTTTATACTAACTCTTTTAAATGAAGCTTAAAGTGGGTGCACTGGTTTTGTATGGAGTTGTCGCTCTATGATAGAATTTGACACAGTCACTTTTTTAAGATATTTCTAGCAATTTTCATATTATTTAGTCAAAAAAAAAAAAAAAAAAAGTAAGTTAAACATTTATGAAATATTTATTTTAAAATATCTGATATATAACAACCTCTTGAATTCCACTACCATCAATTATGCATACTGTAAACCAAAAGGTGAAAGTAACAAACATGTAAAAACCCTGAAATCTCCTACTTGCATGCAGATTTAAAAGCGAGCAGAGATTTAATAAAAGGTATATTATGTAGTTGATATTAAAAGTGTTTATTTATCTAAGTTAAAGTTTAAACTTTTCTTTAAAGATTTTGGTATTTGAAGTTGGTGTAGCCGTTTTCGCGAGGTGACACCCTCGATCATCAGCACCCTATATGTAAACAGGATTTTGTGCATACCTGTGATCTCGAAGGGGGGGGGGGGTAGATTTTTGTTGCTTACGAATTATTTGATAGATATTTTGGTTGGGTTTAATACATACAATTACATTCTATTTTTCCGCTGCATTTCTGATTTTAATTAAAACTTCTATAAAATAATTTTAATGACAAATGTCCCCTCCACCATTGAGACCACATGTATCTACAAAATCCCGTCTAACAGTTAACAAAGTTGTTACATCGGAATAGCCAAACTAAATTGACTTTTCACAATTATAATATTTTTTGTGGTGGGGCAGACAGAAAATTCCCCCTTCCTCCCCCCACCCCACCCTTTTTCAACCAATACATACATATTATCCAATCTTTGAAAAATAGGACTAAGGAGACTTAAAACATATAAATTATGTAAAAAAATTATATGTAAGAAAATATGTGAAAAAGTATATAATGTATGAATGAATTACGACAATGTTTTCCAATTTGGTCGCAAGTATTGGCTTAAAGGTTCATAATTTCTTTTTTTGGAAAACAGCAAGGTGTGTAATATATATTTTTTCCTTTTTCTTTCACTTTGTGTAAAGTATACACTTTTGCACGAGTTCTACAATATTATGTATAATTCATCTTTTTTTTTTAGCATTGGAAATTCTGCTTTTAATTTAAATTTTTTATTTTTAAACCTTTTTTCTGCTTACGAATTATTTGATAGATATTTTGGTTGGGTTTAATACATACAATTACATTCTATTTTTCTGCTGCATTTCTGATTTTAATTGAAACTTCTATAAAATAATTTTAATGACAAATATCCCCTCCTCCATCGAGACCGCAGGTATCTACAAAATCCCATCTAACAATTAACAAAGTTGTTACATTGGAATAGCCAAACGAAATTGACTTTTTGCAATTATAATATTTTTTTGTGATGTGACAGACAGAAAATCCCCCTCCCCCTTTTTCGACCAATACATACATATTATCCTATCTTTGAAAAATAGGACTAAGGAAACTTTAAAACATATAAATTAAGTAAAAAATTTATATGTAAGAAAATATGTGAAAAAGCAACTAATGTATGAATGAATTACGACAATGTTTTCCAATTTGGTCGCAAGTATTGGCTTAAAGGTTCATAATTTCCTTTTTTGGAAAACAGCAAGGTGTGCATTATATTTTTTTTTCCTTTTTCTGTCATTTTGTGTAAAGTATACACTTTTGCATGAGTTCTACAATATTATGTATAATTCATCTTTTTTTAGCATTGAAAATTCTGCTTTTAATTTTTTACTTTTAAACCTTTTTTCTGGTTAAATTTTTATTTCTTATTGAAATAAAATTTACCTAATTCAAATAGACAAACTACCAATAAAATTTTTGAACTACTATTCAGTAACAATTAATAGTTTACCTCATTTTGTTACTTCAAACTGGCCTTTTAAATGTAATACTAACAACTTAATTTTCCATCACTTTTTAGTTTTATAAGTGTTTATAGTGAACTATCTACTCACATAAATATAAGAAAATAAATAAAATAATCATTTTAGTCTAACTTTATTCATACCATTAAAATAAAAGTTGAAAACTAAACTAAATAAATAAGTGGTAATTTATAATAAAAACTCCTTTCCAATACATATTTAACATGAAAAACTTAGTACATAACACATTTATAATTATCAAGCAACCAATTTACATGTTTACAGAACAATAACAGATTTTTTTTTTTTTTTTTTTTTTTTTATGCTTCTTTTGAAAGCATGTATAATCGTGTAAGTGATCCGAATCATTAACTTGCCATAGATTAAAAAAAAATGAATACACTTCTTTATATACAAAATCGAGTGTTTTGTTAATTTTTAGTACGATGTGAACATTAAAATTTTGATTAATCAAATTTAATAGCTGGGCTAAGTAGTAAATAAATACCATCATTGAAATATACATATAGATACAGTGCAGAAAAAAGGTTAAATATTTATATACAGGAATATTTTAAATAAATGAAGTAATTTACACAATGCAGAAAAAAAAAAAAAAAAGTTTAAAAATTCAGTTTCCTGTGCTAAAAGATAAGGAATTATACACAATAACGTAGGGCACCTGCAAAAGAATAAGCTTTATACAAAGTGGATGAAATATATACACAACTTGCTGTCGTTCAAAGTACGAAATTGTGAACTTTTTAAGCTAATACTTACAATCAAATTGAAAAGAAACGACGAAAGAAAGCAGTCGCTCGATGCGATAAAGTAAACACGAACGATCGTCTTTACGGTTACGGAAAGGAATAGAGCCTGCTTCGGTTGCTTCTCATTGGTTCAAAGCAAAGCGTGCAAATTTCAGCTATTGGTCTCCGATTGCATCTAGGGAAAGGAATAGCCTTCTGCGCATGCCCAGATCGTGCGATTTTGGTCTTAAAGAAATACCTTTGTGCTTTAATATATAAGATTATTCCCTTGTTTCAGTAGCAACCTCAAAAGTATTATTATATATTTTATTTTTCCTATTCTCATACTGTGTATCTACTACATCCTATGATATAGTGTATATTGGATTAAAATTGTTTTTGAAAATCCCGTGAAAATAGAGGATATTATTCTCCTGTTTCAGTAGCAGCCTTAAAAGTAAAATTTATTTTTCTTATTCTCATACTGCACATCCACTACATCCTTAGGCAGGATGTAGTGTGTATTAGATTAAAAATTGTTTCTAAAAATCCTATTAAGATTAAATATTACTATTCTGTTTTAGTAGCAGCCCAAAAGAACTATAATAGAATTTATTTTTCCGATACTCATATTGATATTAATGTACAGCAATTTCTCTAAGATATGCCACTTCATTTTATAGCATGAAACCATGCCATAACAATTTACCTTATTTTCCATTACTTTATGATTATATCCTCATAAACTATGTTTTTTTTTGTTGTTGTTGTTGGTTTTTTTTAAGCGTGTAAATTTTGTTGTAGTTTTCAAAAATGTTTCAGCAATTTAATTATTTTTTACAATTTTTTTTAGCTGTTGTTGAAAGAGAAGAAGTTGTGTCTCAGATGAAAAATATGATCGATGATTTGAAATACGACAATAAGCTCTTAAAAGACCAAATGCTATCCGAGATGAAAAATGAAAAAGTGTTTTCTTCCTTTGAGCATCAAATAAAAGAACTTAGAAAAGAAAATTCTAGGCTCAACCATATGTTATATGATGTTGCGAAAGTATTAGAAAAACAAAAAGATGCTCATGAAAAGTATGAGAAAAAAGGTGAAGATTATTTAGCTCCTTTCAAGAAAGAAATAAACAAGTTAAAGGAGCAAATTAATAATCTTAAAATCGACAATGAAGATTTACAAAAACAGTTGGTTCGAATAAGATATGCCAGTTATTCACAAGGTGTGAAAGATATGGGTGACGATAAAGGTAAGAAAAAAAAAGAAGAAATGATTGATGAAAGTAATTCTTCTGACGAAATACCAATAGATATTAATAGTCTAAAGAAATGGAATGAATTAATTTCACTTCTCAGCAAAGAATTAGGTTTATCTTTGGAGAGTGATCCACCGTCAAAGGGAAAACCTTATTCTGAAAGTAGAAAAAACATTAGTTGGTACTGGAAAGTTTTCTTTCAAGATTTCAAAGGCACTTTCGATGAGTTTAAAGCTAATATTACTTCTAAAATTTCGGATTATAGAAAAGTGCATGAAAATACAATCTCAGACATTTATAAATTCGTGAAGAATTTTTTCACCGTTGAAGAGCAAAACAATCAGTTTATTCCACCCAGTGAAAAAAGTTCTCGCTGGAATAACTTTGGAGATTTCTTCACTGACTTGAAAGATAAGTGGAGCAAGATCAAGAACAGGATAGACACTTCAGATCTGAAAAGTTTTTTTAAAGATTTTAAAATGTCTGGAAATGTTGAGACGCCCGAATTTGAATCTCAGAAACCTAAAAGCTCACCCTATGAGCATAATGAAAGAAAACCAACAAATACGCATTTTGAATCGGAGAGGAAACCTACCAATGCTTACTTTGGATCAGATAGAAAACATGATAAAGCACAAGATTCAGAAGATTCTAAATGGATGTTCGAAAGGGCAGCTTTACGTGCAGAATTGCGTGACACTGAAAAAGAAGATGACGTCAATTGGTATCTAAAGAAAAATAAGCATTTATCCCAGGATGACTCTGAAGAAAATAAATACTAAATATTATTTTGAGACAGAGCTACTAAATTTTCTGAAAATATCATCTTTCATTATTTACTCTCATTTGTGTGTGTTGTGAGTCCGTTATAAGATTGAATGTGTACAGTTGGTTTGCGATCGTGATTATTATTAGAACTATTCAAACTTGACACAAACTTCTCATTTTTCATCTGTTATTTTGTTTTTGATTATTTTTGTTGTGTTAGGCATTTAATTTGAAAAGATGTAGCATTTATATTTAACTCTTATTTTAAGTCGATTTCTTTTTTAAAATTTAGTGTATTGTGTTTTGACAAAATTAAACTGTACAACTATTCTTGAACATAGAAATGAAAAAGATGAATATAATGTCCATTTTTATACTTCATAACTTTTGGATGACAAACACTGTTTTCTATCAGTAAAATTTACTTAGCTAATCTTAAAAGAATTTAACACTTAACTACACGTGCTGAATATTTTAAAACAAGTACATGCATGGTGTATTTTGTACACCACCAAAATATCAAATAGAAATAAGTTAGAAATATGTATTCTATAAGTATGCTACAAGACTGACATATGTTAAGGACACTTCAGTGATAGGTTAGAGATGTGCACGCAGTGTGGGGGGATGGATTCTAAGGTCATTTACATTCTGTTTACTGTAAATGGTGTATTTTTTACACCAGCACATGTAGTTAAGTGTTAAAAAGATTCTTAAAAAAAATTTCTCTTGTAATTATAATTTATAGTACTTGTGTATTTTTCTTGTCACGCTTGTAATTAAGTTAAGTGAATCAACTTCTTTTCATATATCTAGCGAAAAGTTGTGTTAAAAGCGTACTATGAAATGTGTATATGAGATTTCTGATAATTAAAAATGAAATGAATATTAAAAAAAAATTAGAATTTTCATTTAAAAAAAAATAAAAAATAAAATGCACAAATAGCAAAAGAATTTAAAAATTCTGAAAATTAAAACTCAAGGTGAAAAAAAATTCTTTTTATTACTTGAGCAATTGACGTGGTATAAAATATAAATATTGACACACTAAAGGGGATTATTGACTTTTGTGGTAAAAGAGATGCTCTATCTACTAGTGCTTGCAACCAAGCATTTATGTTATTCTGCTGGGATGTTTTTTTTTTAATTAGAATTACTCATTACTTAATGCATATTTTTAAATTCTGTTTTCAGATTCAAAAAATTTACAGCTGTTAAATAAGCTCTTGTTTTTTTTTTTTTAAATTGTAATTTTAATTTCCCATTTTGCTGCTGTAAATTATGAATAATAAACATTTGCATTTTTTTTAGTGCATATTTTGCAGATTAATGCTGCACAATCAATATTAAAATTTTTTTTAAATCATAAATTTTAATGGTTAGGAATTTTCTGATTGTGAAAATGGAACTAAATTAAAAAATGATATTAGGTAATGAGTAATTATCATAACAAATTTCCCCTTAGAATAACATGGGGTTTGGATGCCTTCAACAGGAGAATTGTAAAAAGCAGAGAGGAGTCTTAATCATAAAAAAGTTGTAAATTTTACTTTAAAACATAGCAATTTAAGGAAAAGACACGAGTACATGTTTCATTATTTTTTTTAGTAAGTTACAACTTAAAATGCAGTATTCTCTTATTTTTCTCTAGTCCAATAATATATATTTTGATATTTAAAAACAATGGATGTTTACTGCCAGAAGTTGACTAAAATTAAATCTTTATTAAGAAAATTGTGTTGCATGAGCTTTTATTATTTATATAGAACTCCTTTTACTAAATTTAAAGATTCCCTTATTTGTGTGTTCAGTTGTATGGAAATGATTACATAATTTATTACTGAATGAAGATTAGTTATTGCACTCTGCCGTCTTCATTTCTTAAAATATTTTCTTTTCCTACTTTGTGTAAGTATTAATGTTTGTTTGTAATGTACAAAAATATTGTTTTTTTGAAAATCTGCAATTCTGATATTTAAAAATATATGCTCTTTTGTTATAATTTATTTCTATGATATCAGATTTTTTTACCCACCTATTTTCAGTGTAACCGTAAGTTGAATCATTTATTTCAGAACCCTGTCAATTAACAGTGTTTTGGAATAGAACTTTACAGATTTCTGAAATAAACGATTCATTTGTATTTAAATTTGAGAATTTTTAGCTGTATTTGAACTTTAAACATTTATTGAAATTTTCTGTGTTATTTCATCTGTGATAGAGTTCACTGAAATTACAAATCTCAAGTATTCTTTGTTATTTCTGTCTCCCCGTTTTCTTCCCTTTGTAAACTGGTGATATTTTTAATTTGAATGTATAACTTAAAATTAGTATATTTTTGTGTAACAGAATAATAATGGTACAAAAAAACACCTCAGAATATTATGTGCATAAAAAGAAACAAAATCATGTAAATTTCATAAATTTTAATAAAAGAGTGTGATTAGTGTAAGTTTTATTGTTGAGAGTGTCACATTAATTTTTGTAAATGTTGTGTGTGAAATATTATGAAGAAACTGCAAACGATAAGATTTTGATGACTTATTCATAAAGTTTTATTTTTGTTACAATTAAATGACAGTGTGCAAAAATATACTCTTTAAAGGAAGTACTTTTTTTATACCTGTATGAGGTAATTATCAATTGTTTTGAGGGTATGTATAAAATAGCTGTTTTCTAAAAGGTCAGTAATTTTGTTAATGTATAATTTATTTGCTTGGCTATTCTGAAAAATAGATAATAAAAAAATTTTCATGGAAATGCATGCATTTTTTCAAAAATTTTTTTTTCTTGGATTCGGCTTGATTTTGTTGTTTTTTATGCCAGGCCATAGATTTAAAAAAATAAATAAATGGCCCAGGCCAAACTTTCAGATGTCATACTGGTCCAGAGCAGGTAAGTAAGGATTGTGTACAGTAGTCTGTGGGGCGACAAGTTGAATTATGCTTAGAAATTAGGTTTCGTTTGCCACATCTGGTAACAAAGAAGTTGCTTATTTTTCTAAAAGGTACATGCATATAGAGTAGAAAAGTACAATGTTCCCCAAAAAGTAGTTGCACATTATTATTTTACAAGCAAAAAAGAAAATATCCTGTACAGTCATTCCTTCATAAGAGCTAGTGCTTTCAAATTCTATACTTAAAATTGTACAATATATTTAATTTTATTTTACGAAAGATGAAAAGTGTTTTAAAACTGCCTATAAAAATAAATATGGAAAAATAACTTTTTTTTTTTTTTTTTTTCAAAGTAAATTATATGCATTTTAAGTATAATGCCAAATAATTATGCAACAAAAAATGTTTTATTTTTTATTTTTAATTAAATATTAAAATATATATTTTATAATAAATATTATTTTCATTAACCTCCAAATATAATTATTCATGTACTATAAATATTATTTTTATTTATAGAATCCTTTTTTGTAATGGTAATGATGGTCAAGAAAATCAAAGACAATAATTTCGATAGTTCTAGTAAGAATTATCCCTTCAATAAACAATACACTGTGTAATATATAATAAAATCTTAGTACTAAAATTTCATTAATATCTAAAACCAAATAAAATCCTTTCTTTCACTAAATGTATTATTTACTTTTAATTAAATCCAGGAAATACTTCCCTCCTCTTGGGTATCTTTTTATTAAATTCTATCTCATTTGATATTCCTGAGCACCAAGCAAGAAAACTGTGGAGTAAAATTGGAATCATACTTAAAACTGTATCACCAGAAATATTTTCCACAGTAGGAGGCCATACACATTTTAATAATGGGGATTCATCAATTACTTTTTTCAAATACATAGCTGAATAATAGAAAAAATTTCATTTCTTCCAGATCATTTATGGTTTTTGAAATAACTAAATCATCTACCTCACTCTCTGTTTCATTAGTAGCCTCTTCAGCTTCATTTAAAAACACAGCTTCTTTATCACTAGAATAGCAGAGAACTAGTTCTGAAAGATTACGCCATCTTGGGTTAAACAAATATAAGTTGCGAATAATCTCGAAGGAGTTAGCGTTTTAACTGACCATTATCAATATTGAAAGTATCAACATTTCTTCATTTTTTTTCAATAATATTTTTGAAAAGTTTCAATAGTTTATGTTTATTCATATTTAATATTTCTCCAGAGTTAATAATTTTGTTTTCAATAACAGTTTTACCAAATAATTTATAAGATTTGTGTAATATATGCGAAGTAGCCCGAAAAGTATTATATTTCTATTATTATAATTTCTTTTTAATAAAGATGTATAATTTAAATAACAACATTGGTATACTTTACTTCTTTTGATATACAATCTATCCCTTCTATCTGAGTTTATAAACGATTATCACCCCTTCATTGCTGATTTCTGTAGTGATTCATTTGCATTATATGTTAAGCACTGTGAAAGCTTTTCTCTCTTCTTTTCAAATTATATTTTTCTTTTACGTATTGTTTTTTCTTTCTTTTTCACATATTACACATATATCAGGAAAAATGTCAGTACTCGTTTAAAAAAAAAAAACCATACGACAATTTAAACAAAGTGTTTCTACTTCACTGGTACATTTTTTTCTTTTTAAGTGCTTTTTAACTTTTGCAATCTTAGTTTTATTCATAAAACGAATGTAACACTGTCTATGATTATCCAATTTCCAATGTTCGAATATGTATTCAAATTAAATTCATTTAGATTTTTAGCCACAGTGTACTCTTTACCATCCAGATTAAGCCATTCTGATTGCAATTGAAGAACTTTTTCAAAAATTTTCCGAAAACTCGATTATTTTCTCATTATTTATTTTTTCAACGAGATGTATACAACACGGTAAGGAAGCCGTCATTTTTTTTGTTTGCAAACAGATCGAATCGAACAATGGACTCTTCCCAGCTTCGTCTGCTCAGTCATGTGATAGAGGAAAACGAATAATCGAATCGAATTCAATTAAATATTATTTTTAAGAACAAAAATGTTAATATTTAATATAAAATAAAAGTAATATTGTGCATTTGTAAACTGTAGAATAATTGTATTTGTAAATTTAAGAATTTTTTTTAAAACACTGTATGTGTTTATTTATTTTCAACTGTAAGAATCGATTTTTGTATGTTCCAGTGTGTTACGTTAACTGATCTAGCAATAAATAATAGCTTGTTCTTGTGGAATGTTTATGGATTATAATTTGAAATTTTAAAATGTTTTCATTTAATTTAATTGCATGAAGGTGTTACAAGTTAATTAACTTAGTAATTGGTCTGAATGGATTTACACAGTACGATATTGCACTGTCACTGATTTAAGTACCAAAAATCAGAGTATTTAACATGTTCTTCATGAACATCAATAACAAATATAAACTAAATGATGATTGTAAATGTATACAGCAAACAAAAGATGATGAATAATGATATAAAATGGATTAAAAATGATGATTTATAAAAAAGTAACACAGATTAAATACGATTGATCAAAAATAAGAATAGAAAATATGTTATTTCAGCAATCGTTATAGATAAACAAGACTTCGTCTGCTATTTGTTTTTCCTCTATCATGTGACCTCTGATGTCAGGTGGGGAGAGCCCATTGAATAATGCATTTAAAAAAGTTGGAAAATAATTAAATTGGAATAAATTTAATAACTTAATTCTAGTTTATTAAAAAAAGGAAATAATTACTCAGTTTGATGATTAAACCTTTATTTTAGTATTTAAAAAAGGAATGTTTTGCTTAACAGTGCCATCTCTTTTTCATTTAAAACAAACTATCTCTGAATGACAACAGGAATACACGTATGTTTTTACGAATAAAAAATTAATGTGCAAGTTCTTTTTGGGGAACATAGCAAATTTTTAAAAGACATATCATGTAAAACCCATGTGCAGAATTTCACTTAGTTGTGTGATATGGCAAACGAACCTGAACAATATCAGCTCTCGCCCCACAGGCTGGGCCAGGTCCAGGTCTGAAAATTTTGGCTCATGCAGTCATCTGAATTACACCCTCTTAAAAAGATAAACAAAAAAGGTCCAACAGTATGAATTAAGTGATTTTTAATCTGTCATAAGGTATTCATTTAATTAGAGAGCGATAGGCAGGATGAAGAATTTCATCAATCAAAACGTAGTTATCAGAGATCATATTACTTACGGAATTCTTAGTCTCTATCATTTAGAATGTGAATATGAATAAGTGGAAATCCCGTGATTGTAAAACAAGTTTCATAACTAATTGTTCTATATCCGTGTACAATCCTAAGCATAATCCTTCTTTGGACTCTGCAAAGAATGCACACTTATATCTTTTTTTCGCAAAGCAGTTCCCCAGACTCCAGAGGCATAACATAGAAAGCGAACAATATCTTAAATTCATGAAACAAGAAGTAAAATTATAACTAAATTAATTAAAAACCTTACATTCTTCTTGAGTTGAGCCTTAGTACTTGCGGGAAGGTGCCCCTCCCATCGTCAGAGGCAGCACGCTGATGGCTTGCTCAGTTGTGTTGACACATTTGACTTGTTTTCTTGCAGTCTCGATGGTCCTACACCAGTTATGGTTAATTTCCTGTGCTGGGTCGTTGCCATTACAGGTAAGTGGATTTAATAAAATTTCAATTGTTTCGCGATTTGTGGCGTATATTGCGTTATTGTAATCTGCTAGTTTACGAGTTTTGTTAAAATTTATATTGATTGGTTCGGTCGCGTTTGTCTTGGTGAGCGCGGTGGTTATTTTTCCAAATTTAATGTCTGTAGAATGTTCTTTAATACGGTTTTTTATTTTATGTTTGGTCATGCCTATGTAGTAACCGGTTTCATTGTTTGTTTTGGAGTAAGGAATACTATAAATTCCGGAGGTTTCTAAGGGATCTATTTTGTCTTTTTCATTTCTAATTGTTTGGTAAATATTTTTATTTGTTTTAATTGGGATTTTTATATTAATTTTGCTGGCTGCATTTTTGATTTTTTGGGAAATTCCATGGTCGTACGTAATGGCGGGAGTGAATTTTTGTTTTGGATTTTGGAAGTTGTTTATAGTATTGAGTTTTTTGATTCTTTTCTGGTATAGTTTGTCAATTAAGTCTTTTTTGTAACCTGCTTTAGTAGTAAATTTTCTGATGATATTGAGTTCTTTGTTTAATAAATTTTTATTAGAGCAAACGGTGATGGCGCGATTAATATAGGAATGGATGGTATTTATTTTATATTGATAGGGGGTTTTACTATTGCAATGAATTATTTCAGTACTACTATTTGGTTTACGGTAAACGGTTGTTTCTAGGGTAAGATTATTGGTTTTAATTATACTGACATCAAGGTAATTAAGAGTATTGTTATTTTCAATTTCATGGGTAAATTGGATATTATTATCGAGTTTATTTAATCTTTCAAGAATTGTCGGGATATTATATTGAGGGTTGATAATTGCAAATACGTCATCGACGTATCTGAACCAGCAGAATATTTCTTTGTTAAACGTTTCTAATATAGATTCTTCTAAAATTCGCAATTTTAATTCCACTACGGTACCCGATATAGGGGATCCCATGGAAACGCCTTTTTGTTGGTTATAAAATATGTCATTGAAACGATAATAATTTTCTCTTAGAACTAAGTTACTAGCAGCGACTAAAGTATTGACAATTTCTGGGTCTTTATATTTATTTTTGATTTTTAAATTAATTATTTCAGAGATTTCATCTAAGTCAATTGATGGATATAAGTTAACTTCATCGAAGCTTACAAGAGTTTGATTCTGGTTGATTTTGATATCGCGGAGTTTTTTGATAAAGTCTTCGGTTGAATGTAAACTGTTTTCTGAAGGGGGGAGAATGGAATCATAAATTTTATCCATATATTTTTCTAGGAAATAGCCTGGGCCTTCACATTTACTTACAATGGGTCGCATAGTAGGAGGATTTTTGTGGTCTTTGTATCTACCGTAGATTCTGGGAGTATTAGATGTGTGGTTATTGTAAAAGGGGGGTTTATTATCCGGCCATTTACCTTCTTTTATAAGTTTTTTAATTTTATCGTTTAGTTTATTGTTAGGGTCAACACCCTAATTGCTATGTGTTACAGCATGATAAATTTGAGAGCTTCATAATCAAGTTCCATAAAAGGAGTCCGGAAAAAGAGCCTTGAGAACAACCTATTTTCAAATTATGGGATACAGAAACATGACCTAGTGTAATAGCAGCAGACTTTTCCTTTTAAAAAGTCAATGACCAGCTCAAAAATATTGCATTGAAATCTAGATTTTTTTAAACAAATTAATAATACCAATCCACCAGTGGCGAAGCGTCCATGGAAGCGATGGAAGCAGCGCTTCTCCTATTTAAGATTTTTAAAAAGTAATCAAGTAACGTCTCCTCATCGAAAGACTGAATTTATTCTTCCTCTGTCTTTGGAAGCACATCCCTTCAGTGCTTCCATAGTTTTCTGAACCACGCCTCACCCCTGAAAGCCACCAAGCGTAATCAAAAGCACTTTTAATATAAACAGGCATGCCACAGACTACTAAAACACAACTATTTTCAGCCTGAGGAGACTAGGGCAACTTTTTTGACCCAAAAACCTTGAAAAGCAACTATTTTCACAAAAAGGCAACTATTGGGAGACTATATTTCACTTTTTGCAAAATTCTTCCAGAAATATCAGGGAAATCTTTCAGGGAGAAATATTTTCTATTCATTTTATAAACAATCCCATATCTTAACCTTTTATTATTATTATTATTTTTTATCACTTTAAAGTATGGTATATCCCTGATGTTGACCCAGAAACAGGTGGAATATCCTATGAGAATGTAGAAATAGCACCAGACATGATATATGTACCTATTAAGCTGGCCAATTTGCTTATTGCAAATGGCTACTAGTACACTCTTGTGATCTGTTATGTCCTTCCTCACTCTGATTTCATATAAGAAAAATAACAAAATTATAAAAGAAAGCTCTTTTAGTAAATCAGAAAAGGAAGAATACAGCTAAGGAAACATAAGCTCCTAAGAGCGTACAATACTTAATCTTTTCAACGACCAAATCCCATGTTATTCTATGAGAAAATTTGTTTCCATAATGACTAATGTTTCCTAATTTTTTTTTTTTTTTTTTAATTCAGTTTTCACATTCAGAAGTTTTTTTTTTTTTTTAATGGTATATATTTCTTTTGTGGCAACCCTGTATAAAGAAATAGTAAAATGAAGATTCCTTCTCTTGCCCTTATCGGCGAAATATTTTAATCTGAGAAAAGCATCTTTACAATTCTTTTGAAGGATAAAACTGAACTGTTTTTCTTGTACAGAAACCAAGTTGGTTTGTTGACAAAAGCTTTTCAAGACACTTTCCAAAAGTAGGGAGAAGGTAATAATACATTGCAAATTGTCGAATTGCGGAGTACTAAGATCACATTTCTTGGGAATTAAAATAACGTTCCCTTTTTTTCAGCAATGAGGAAATACTGAAATTTATTCTTCCTCTGCTTTTGGAAGCGCATCCCTTCGGCACTTTCATAGTTTTCTGAACCACGCCTCACCCCTGCAAGCCACCAAGTGTAACCAAAAGCACTTTTAATATAAAGAAATAGTAAAATGAAGATTCTTTCTCTTGCCCTTATCGGCGAAATATTTTAATCTGAGAAAAGCATCTTTACAATTCCATACCTGCCAACTCTCCATTATTTCAACGGAGACTCCATTATTTTGGGACTGTCTTCCACTCTCCGTTATTCTCAAGCATTTCTCCGTTATTCTGAAGATGTTAAAAATTATACCTATTATTTATTCAAAACTTCAACAAACCTTCGTTTTTTAATTCAAGATTTTGCTTTTGCTGAAAAAAATTCTCATGAATCTCTATATATATTACTATTTTTAATTAATAATTACTTAATTTTTATTTGATAATTAAATTTAAGTTTCTCCTATGACTTTTCGATAATTTAAGCCATGGATTAAACTATTAAAATACTGTCATATGTCGAAAACACATCAATGTTTTTTAGGCCTGAAAATGCCACTTGCAAAATCTCTGTTATTTTGATTCTTCAATGTGGGCAGGTATGCAATTCTTTTGAGGGGTAAAACTGAACTCTTTTTTTTTTTGTACAGAAACCAAGTTAGTTTGTTGACCAAAAGCTTTTCAAGACACTTTCCAAAAGTAGGGAGACGGTAATAATACATTGCAAATTGTCGAATTGTGGAGTACTAAGATCACATTTCTTGGGAATTAAAATAACGTTCCCTTTTTTCCAGCAATGAGGAAATGCTGAAGCTTCAGACAAATATTAAAAATTTTTGCAAGAATATTCAAATGGAACTTTTGGGCTTAAGTTTTAGTTTCCCAGCTTCTTATAGAATTTTTTTCTGCTGCAATTTCCAGTCATATATAGAAATTATGGTACACTCCCAAAAATCCATACAGCTTGGGACTTGAGACTGTGTGGACTTTAGATATTTTCTGTCTGCATTTCTGAATTAGCTTTTTAATGCTATAATGTATGAAAAAGGATAATAAATAAGGGAGAACGGGGGTTAATAGGACAATTTTAAAGTACAGTAAAGCCTTGCTTATCTGAGATAATGGGGACTGAGGGTACCTCAGTTAATCAAAAACTCGGATAACATGGATTTTATTATTGTAAATCAAGGAAGAAACAAATAGTAAAGTTTAAAATAGATGAAAAGGTAGTCAATGAAATCAAATAATACATTTATTACAGATTTAAATGTAATCAGTTAAAACGCAATACATATGTACAAAAATTATAAAAGGCAGTACTTTATAGTAAAATTTGTCGAAGTTATCCATGTCATTTGTCAAAGGCCACGGCTTTTCCGGGGAGTGAACTTTTTGGGACTACCTTGGTTAATGCAGTATTCAATTAGTCGGGGCACAGATAACTGTGGCTCTACTATATTAATTATTCTGAAAAGAAATGAACTAATTTCTGACTTTTTTTACAGACAAGAGATATATTGCTTTATAATAATTAGAAGAGATAGCATTTATTGTACTTGCCCCAGTGGCGGATCTAAGGGCCCAAAAAAAAGTACTGACATTCACAGTTGAATATTACAATTGTAAACTTTTCATTAATCTGGAATAACATCTTAAAAAATATTAGCCCCCCCCCCCCCCCCCCAAAAAAAAAAAAAAAAAAAAAAAAAAGGTAAATTCTGGAACCACCACTGACTTGTCCTGTGTTTCTAACGGGACATTATGAAAATAAACACAAAAAGTAGAGTTGTAGTACATATATTATATATAAAGACAGCACATTTTAATTCAAAATGCAAATGTATATAAATAGTATAGTATTAAATATTTCATATTAAAATTTGAAAAATTAAAATCAAAAGATGATAAAGTTGATGAGTGTGAATGAATATTCTGATTGATTGTAGGCTAATGCAATTTCATTACAGTGTGTTTACTTTCTCTCCAGTATTTTTCTTTCTTTTCAGGACATATAAACTTTTGTGAATGGTATCTTTTTGTGAGATAATACAGAAAAAGTTCTTGAATTTTACAATTTATTTCAATAACCACCACCACATAATGATGTGTTTCCCTTTAAAATTTACTAAAACAAAAGTATTTTTAGATATTTGCTCTAAAAGAACATTTTCTTCGACACCAATACTTTTTAGAAAGTCTTCATTATTTGAATAATAAGCATAAAACTACTTTTAGAACTTTCTGAAACAGAAATATGTTTCCTATTTCCTTTATATTGATTTAGGCATTTTTAGGAATTCTTTATTTGTTATGTTAGTATTATGCACTTGCTTTTCAGATGTTTTTATCAAATTTTTGATAAGTCATGCTTATTACTAATGATAATTGCCCATGCATCATCAATCCAACTGTCCCATTAGTCCCCATTGCTGATATTTTATATTTTACTAATCTACATAGCACATGTTTATCCAAAGACAATTTAATTACCGTAAAATCCCGATTATAAGCCCCCCCCCTTTTTCAGAAGCAAAACCAGTAAAAAATAGAGAGGGGCTTATAATCGAGATTTTTAGAATTTTTTTTTTTTTTTTTTTTTTGCAAAGTTGTGGTGGCACCATCTATCACCAGAGAATAAAACTAATATTTATTATCTAAACCAGAAACTGAATGGTAACTTACAGAAATAAATTTTAAATTATTAATTAAAAATTATTTTATTATTAATTTAAGTTAATTTTTTCATATAATTAATATGAAAGATGAATAAAAAAATGAGACTGGTTTTGGCAAAGTAAAGGTAAGATAAGGTAAAGTAAAGGTGTAAATTAATAAGAGTATATATCTAGGTATATACAAAATGTATAAAACTTATTTTATATATTGTTATTAAACATAACATTTTACAAAAATCTGACATTAATATTTTTAAGTGAAATAATTAAAAGAAAAGCTACACAATTCATGTGACAGTGATTTATAACATGCATATAAATTTTCAGCTAATTGGAAAAGGTGTTTAGACACTATTGCACTTTAAAGAATATCAGCCCATAGGGCATAATGATAAAGAATTTTCGTTGTATCCCTGTAAAAAAACTATATATGCTAGACTCACCAAAATCTCTGCAGTTCGTGCAATGAGGGCCTATAACATGTATATAAATTTTCAGCTCAATAAAATAAGGCATTTAGACGCTATCACACTTTAAAACAATTCAGCCCATAGGCCTTAACGATAAGAAATTTTTCTTTGTGTCCCTCTAAAAAACTATAAGATGCTAGATTCATCAAAATCTATACAGTTCGTACAATGGTGATACATGTGATAGATGGACATGTGTATAAATTTTCAGCTCAATCTAATAAGGCATTTAAGACACTATCACACTTAAATTTGGGTCCATAGGCCATAATGATTATGAATTTTCCTTTGTATCCTTGTAAACTATAAGTTCTAGATATACAAAAATCAATAGGATTTATGCTATGGTGACCTATAATATACATACCAACTTTCAGCTCATTTGAACAAAGTGTTTAGATCCTATAGTGTTCACTCACCGTAAAAATAGCAAATATGAACTCAGGGGACCAAAAAACGTTTAGATACACCAAAATCTCAAAGTCGGATTTTTGACATGATTACAATACTTTTCTTACATATGTATGCTCGGAAAGTAAAAACAGGTTTGAAAAGTACAATCCATGAAGTAATAAGCAAATATGTTTAGAATATATGGTTAATTATAATAATGCAAAATTGAGAGAGAAATTAAAAAATAGAAAAGAGCATTAAAAAAAATTAATAAAAATTTTTGAATTTGAATTTTTTTTTTTTTTTAAATAGTTTATGAAAAATTTTATTATATTTAACATTATATTAGTGGTCTGATATTCAATGCATAGGTGCAAGTGTATATTTTATTAATTTTTTTTTTTTTTTTTTAACTCTAAACTATCAATAATATATATATAATACCCACCATCCTCTTAAAAATGTATTATACAGCAGCTAATAAGTATTTTTGAAATAAAAAAGTAATTATTCTGGCTTGCATCTCATATTTTTTTCTTTCTTTCTTTAATAGTAGCCCATCTTACACATAACTTTTGAAAGTTAAATCTACTTTGTTTCAGGCTATTTATGTTTATTAACTTATTCTTTTAATATCCTTTTTTTACAGAATTGAAGCAATATAAACTTCTTTCACAATTGATATGATGTCATGATTCTTTCGCAATAGTTCATCATTATTGCAATTTTTTTTAAGGAAATCAGCATATATAAGTTATGTTCATCACTGACTGACTGACTCTGTCACGCTTAAAAAGGCTAAGAGATTCCCTTGGACTCTGTCTGTGTGTGAACACAAGTTGCCATCTAATTTTCATACTTTAGTTAATTTAAAAAATTCAAATTGTCCAATCGATGAGCTGTTTAATCCAATGGATTCAGAAAAATCAACCCCTTTCATTTAGTACCTTATTTGTAACGAATATTTGATTAATTTTTTTTTTATTAATTAAAATATAAAAATACACATTTAAATTTTTAATTGTTGCCTACTTTTTTTTTTTTTAACATAAAATTAAATATGCTTCCACATGAAAAAAAAAATAAAAATAAAATATTAAATTTGCGTCTATATGATGTTGTGATGATCTAAAAAATGACGTCTATAAAATAATAATAATAATTTTAAAAGTAACGAAGAGATAAATAAAGTGTTAAAATTTTGCACAGGCTTGCTAGCAAATGATTTATTTGAAGTGGGAAATAAATAAAATGAAATGATCATTTTTCAATGGGCACCTTAGTCACCCTACAACGACTAGTATTCAAAAAAATTCTTCAGTAAAAAAGCAAAAGACCTCTTTTTTTAATTTTTGATTTCCATTTTGTAAAATACAAGATCATAGCAGAAACACTGTCTTCTATATATTAAATTTTTCAAAGTATCAAATTCATATGAATCTGATATGTTGATATTTGATTTCATTTACAATGTTGTTATTATATGTGAAATAACGGTTTAACATGTTTTATATAATACTTTTACAAAAATTAAATCATAATCTTAAATTCAAGAAAATATTAACATTATGTACTTATCTGAAGTACTAATTTTTTCCTGATTTTATTCAACCTTAATTTGATAATATTTGATTAGTGAAATTTGTTTCACCATGCAACTAAAATGAATGAAAACACAAATACATGACACTTCAATGATATGATGCACATTGAAATATATAAATCATTTGAGAATTTATTTTGATTCGAGCTTACTGGTGCTGGCTGCTTGTTTGAAATTCTGTATATTTCATCTTATTTTAGATTTCAGTAGACTGCCTTGAAAATAAATAAATAAAAGTAATTATTTTTGGTTGAAAAAAAAATATTTATCCAGATTCTAAAATAAAGATTGGGAAACTCATCACTTACAGAGAGAGAGGGGAATTTTGTTTATTTATGATGCTATTTGAGCTGTCATGAGTAGCTGCTGAATACTAATGTAATTATATGAAATTTACATATACATTTTTAAAATACATTATGCCTACTGATTTATTCCAAACACACTGCAATAGTATATGAAATAATTTTGGCTATTCTAATTTACTCTGTTACTTTATTAAATATATTTTTTAATTTAGAATTAAATTTTTTTTATATGTTCATATTTTTTATAAGATCGCTTGAAGAAAAAAACATATGATTTCATAAATCTGGTTCTGTTCCTTTAGTTTTAAGCCCACAGCTAGTCTTTAGTGCTCACTCTAGAATAAAAGGGCTGCCGGGGGGAATTCAGTAAAAAGGGCATTATTTGCATAATTTGTGGTCTTCTATATTGTGATTTTTGTATGTGACAAAAATAAATTACTAATTTTATATGCACATATATATAGGCTATATGCATTTGTTCTTCCAGGAATGCCACAAAACTGTTGCTAGAAAGTTGAAAAGTCAGAAAGAAAAGTATCTAAAGGCCTCTGAACATTTAAAATGTTAGAAAAGGCTACTTGGTACCTACCAAAATGTTTTTAAAAGGGCCGCAGGGTGCTAAAATGTGTTTGCAGGGTGGAGAACCCTCCCAAATTAGCCGGGAGTTAGCACTAGCCTAACAAAAATTTTTAAGGAGTAGATATGTAACTATGTTAGAAGCAAGTACAAAAAAGGAGAGGAGGCAGTGGCGTACCAAGGGTGGGGCAGAGAAGGCAAGCCACCCTGAGCCTCTGTTCATGAGGGAGCCTTCAAAGAAACTTAACGTTATAGTATATATATCTGATGATGCTGTCGTGACATTATTTTAGTCTGAAACATTCTCTGCAATTCCACTTTAAGCTGTAGGTTCCCGGGCCACCGGTCATGAGGGAGCCTCCAAAGAAACTTAACTTTAAAGTATTTGTATCTGGGGAAGTTGACATGCCATTTTTTTAATCTGAAACAATTCGCTGCAATTCCACTTTAAGCTGTAGGTTCTTGGGCCTCTGGTCATGAGCGGGTCCTCCAAAGAAACTTAACCATAAAGTATACATATCTGGTGAAGTTGTTGTGTCATTATTTTAATTTGAAACATTCGCTGCAATTCCACTTTAAGCTGTAGGCTCCCAGGCCTCTGGTCATGAGGGGGCCTACAAAGAAACTTAACTATAAAGTATACATATCTGGTGAAGCTGTCGTGCCATTATTTTAATTTGAACCATTTGCTGCAATTCCACTTAAAGATACAGGTTCCTGTCTAAAGAATCCTGATCTACCAAAAGTAAATGCAGTCAGTACTACAACTCCAAAAACAAAAAAATAACTCATTTATGCAAGGCCTGACTAATGTACGGCAAATGTGACCAATGCCCCTGGCTATCCTGTTGGGTTGGGCTTCCGAATAAATCTTAACACTTATTTCAGTGTCTTTTTATAATGATAAAGTTATGTGAAGAAGTGCACTGGGGCCTCAATATATACAACGACTCTAATTAGGAGGCCCTCAATGAGATTTTTACTCCGGACCTCAATAGTTGTAGGTTTGCCATTGAGGGTAGGGGATGTTTTTTACCAACAAAAATATACATAATAAAGCTAAAGTTTCATTTTTTTTTTTTTTTTTTTTTTTTTAATAGTTAAACTAAGTTACAGTATTGTAATTTAAATTATTATATATTTCATGCAAAATTGGAATGGGGGATAAAATCTCGCAGGGACAAAATATCTCTAACATAAATGAATGGAAAGCAAAATAATGTAATAATTGTGTTGGATACAAATAAAAGACTTATTTTACATTTTATTTAAATGCAGGTAATTATTAGTAATCTTATAAAAGATTTCATGACAACACATGCATATTTACCTTAGTCACAACACAACACTTACATACAGAGAAACCCATCACAAAAATTGTTATGAATTTTGTTTAAAAGAGTTTAAATATTATGTTTAATAAATTTTGTCAAGGTTAGTCATAATGAATTCAATAGTGCTTATTAATTTTATAATTTTTAATTCAGGTTTGTGAACAGTGTTCAGCTTTGATGTCAGCAGTGATGTACAATATTTTTAAAATGCATTTTGAATGGTGAAAATCAAATAACTTAAAATTAAATATAGATAAAATAATGAAATTCCACCCTCTGATATATATATTTATAAGGCTCTATGCAGCCCCCTCCAGAGATCACACGTGAAATAGATCATATTATTTATTTTAATCGATGCAATATTATGTCTGTATCCCGCAAAATTGATAAATTTAAAGTCAGACTAACAGTACTTGCTGTGTTGGATCAACTTAAAGAATACATCAAACAGATTTACTCTTTCTTCCTCCCCATGGAGAAGCAATATTTATATTGCTTCTGATTATAAGGATATTTTATTCAAAAAAGAAGTTTTACAAAATTTATTCTTTAAATTCCACTTTTTGAACATGTCATTTTTATCTTAGTGAGCAATTTGTATGCAAAATAAATTTAAATAATTTCATTCAGTAAACTCAGGGCTCTAATCAACCTCTAAAAGAAATTTTTAATTGTTCACTGAGATAGTAGACGACATCTGGAATTAAAAAATAGAACTCATAAAACTTCATTTTCCTCTCTAAGATATTATTATAATTGAAAACAATAAAAATCCCCTGTGGGAAGACAGAAAGAATAAATCCGACTGCTCTGCAACTTTAAGGGGACTCTCTACCTATCGTCTCCGAATTTTTAAGATTTCATTTTTAAACTCAAAAATGGAAAATTTCACATTGTGAAAATTTGCATTTTACAACCTCAAAATACAATATTAAAAACTTTAAAAAATAATTTTTAGAAAGCGGTAAATTGTTTATTAGTTGGGAAATTTCTGAATGTGAAAACTGAATTTAGAAATATATATTAGTTAATAAGTTATAATGGGGCAAAATTCTCCATAGAATTGATCAGCCCCACTATTGATCAGCGAATGTCCAGATCATCCAAACATGTTAACCTACAGAAAAATAATCCCCATAGGTTAACACAGGATTTATTTTTCATTACATAATATATATTTTTAAATTTTCGTTTTCAA
The DNA here is from genome assembly GCA_963930645.1 of Salticus scenicus. Taxonomy (NCBI): domain Eukaryota; kingdom Metazoa; phylum Arthropoda; class Arachnida; order Araneae; family Salticidae; genus Salticus; species Salticus scenicus. Next base: position 108,585,936 of record OZ005650.1, on the reverse strand, counting down.
ATTCAGAAAATTCATGACTATTGAATTGTCTTGTTTTTTTAAATATCGATTTGTTCTATTCTTTTTAAATTGTAAAATGTGAAATTTCACAGTTTTCAGTTTCAAAATAAAATATTAAAAGCTTAAAAAATCAATTTTTAGAAAACAAGGACATTCATTGGTCATGAATTTTCTAAATATGAAAATAGAATTACTATTATGTAATTTATAATAATAAGGATTATTTCCCCATAGGTTAACAATAAGTTTTGATAATCGTTATGTTCACAGATAAGGATCATCAAAAAAGTAACGAGCGATCAAATCATTAGATCTCATATAAAGTAATATTAAGCTGCTAACAGACGGAACGTATTGTCTGAAGTATAAGATATATCCTCTCAAAAACTACCAATCAAACAATTTTTTTTAGGTCCATCTAGGGTTATTTTTAAACATAAACAAATACAGAAATTTAAACAGCGAACCCAACATTTGGTGATAATTCATCTCAAGGATGTTTGAAAGGTTTAAGGATAGGGGATATTCTGGAATCGTAATTCTCTAAGGCTGACGGACGAGTTCATGCTGAAAACAATTGTAGAAGATACAAACAGTCAAATGTTTGAGATTGAAGAATATGTGTGAAGTAAACTGTATCAAACAGGGCTATTTTGACCGTTTCCCTCATGAAAAACCTGTTTATGCGGTAGTATGTACTAATGACTCTCATATCGAGCTTCGTCTGATGGTGGCTTAAGAATTTTAAAAGGAAAGGAAAAAACTTTGCGAATCATTATACAAAGAATTAGTTTCTATTGCAATAAATAACTCATTTATCACATTAAATAAAACAAGTAGCAGAAACTTTAATTATTAAGAAATATCATAATGGAAACTTCTTCATAGTACTCTAGCATTTGTTTGTACAAAAAAGATTTTCTATAATAATATCATACTTAAAACATTTAACCCCTTAACTTCTTCGGATGTATATATCCATCTTTCCAAAGTATGATTTTTTTGTGTACGCTGCTGCTAGTGAAACTAATCCCACAGATTTAGAATGCAATAAAATGCCCTTGACAGTGTTTTCGGAGGATTTACTTATTTCAGATAAGCGGGGACTGGTTGGAATTGGAAAGGAAATGTTTTTGGAGCAGTGAATACATAACTATGCGCACCTGTGTGAAAAAAGGTGGCAATGGGAAGTGAATTTTGCAAATTCTCCTCGGCAGGTAAGGGGTTAATAGACACATTATTTTTTTTTATATAATATCTAAAATTAGCAATCAACATTGTATTAAAAAGGATATTAAGATTATAATTGTCAAGAGCTTTGAATTGTCTCAATTTTAATGGTCATAATGTTTATTATAGCAACAAGCATAGAAGACACCTTTATTTATTATTGTTGCATTTGATGTTGTCGTAATAATAATGTGGCAGCTAAAATAGGTAAATACTGAATTGTCAGTTCTTATTAATCCCATATTTAGGTAAGAATATTTTGTTTTAAAATGAAGCAATGTTTTTTATTTTTTTACTTTTTTTTTTTCTTTTAAATATACTTGGCTTTTCAAAAATGTCATTATTTTCAAGTTCTTTAAAAACCTCGCAATGCCTCTTTCAGGGTAGTGATACAGTCCAAACTTGAGTTACTTTTAATTATTAAATGCTATGAGAAATCTTTCATATTAAATGCAAATGAAGAAAATATTAAATTTTCAAAAGAACAATAAAAACGAAAACGTAATGCAAATAACTGATGCATGCAATCGAAATAAAAAAATGAATTAGTTTGATATAAACATTTTAATCTTCAAAACAAGCTATTAACTATTAACAAGGCGCACTGTAATATGAATGGCTGAATTTTTACGATATTCAGTTCGATATTTTCCTTTATTAGAAGTTGGTATGAAATCATCAACTAAAGTTACAGTTGATGTATTAGTATCTAACACAACAGTATCCATGAAGTAAGCTTTCAGTTGAAGAGCAAGATTAACAGCAGTATTCACTGAAGCACCAAGTCCATGAATGCAGATTTCTTTTTCCCCATTGCTAATTAAAGACTTGCATTTATTAAACTGAGCAGTAAATGAAGACTTCTGACTTATAAAAACATCATTTTTTCGTCTAGGAAATGTAGGCGGCAATCTCTTTAGAATTTGATAATCTTCGGATTCGAAATTACTTTTCTTTTTTGGAAAATTATCCATTTTAAATTAGAAACGGTTGTTTAAACTGAAGAAAAAGCAAAAAGCTATCATAAATATTAACTAGAATTACATAATACACATTGCAATGCAAAACGAGATGAGATTTCTAATAATGTAAATAAACTATATCGAATTATTTGTTATAATCGATTTTTAATCGAAATATCATTTAAAAAAGCGATCGGAAAAATCACAAGTCTTTAAGTGCGTTTAGTGAAGTTCTCAAACTGACTTAAAATTTCTAACCTTCTCTAAATGTGGAAAAAAAAAATATTCACTGAACGATCTGATTAAAAACAGTATCGCCATCTATGAACTGCGGTTTCACTTAATTTTATGAAAAACACTTTACAAAAAAGAATTCGAAGTAAGAAGGAAATAATTTTAAACAAAAATTATGTAATAAAAAATTCAATAAAATAATTTAAACAGTACATACCATATCTCATTAATATTATTTGATTCATCCGTGGAGACGACGACATATCTCTCCCAAGCACGTAGAAGTTCATTGTGGGCATTTTCGCCGATCCCACCGCCTTTATTTACAATAGGGCGACCAGGTTTTTTTTAATGCAAAATGAGGACAAATTATTCAATGTGCTCATTTTCATGAGAAAAATGAGGACAATCTTCTTTTAAAATGAGGACATTTCTGAGGACATAAATTTTCATAAAATTAGCGCAAAATTAGCTTATATTAACCCCACTTGCAGCCATTAATCGTCACTATAATCAGGGCCAGATTATGGCACGGGCACACGGGGCACTGGCCCAGGGCCTCCAAATTTAAGGGGCCTCATTTCCAAAAATTGAGAAGTAATACTACAATTTTTTTCATTATATGTCAATTAAAAACAAAAATTGATTAAATTTTTCTTTCTATATTTTATAAGAGAGCTTAAACAATTATTAAATTTTGTGACTAATTTCTTAAACATTGGCTGATCAATGTGCTTCAGTTTTTCATTAGTCTTGACTTGAACATAAAACTAATGATTTTGTTATAGGTTGCTAAAAAAATGAGGAAGTAGAAGGTATAATTGAAGGAAAAATTAAAAAAATGCACTATTTTTATTTATTAATTTTTGTTTTTGAGAATGGGTCCTTTAGGCGAGCTCTTTAGACCAGAGTAAAGGGGCCTCCAAATAGTATCAGTGCCCCGGGGGTTCAAAAAGCATAGTCGGGCCTTGACTATAATTAATTTATCCTACTTATGAACTTATACGATAAACATTATAAAAAATATTTATATAAGAATTATTAAATTTATAATAAACATTATCGTAAACTCGTGCACATTATACTTCTTTTCCTATAATATAATGGCATGCTATGCTGTTAATATTAATTTCTGATATGTGGTTGACACGAAAGTACTAAACTATTTTATATCTGCTTCTATTAATATTTTTATAAACTGTTTTAATACAATTGTCACTGTTGTATAGACCAAGTTTTTAGTATAAACGAAATCATAACTACCTCAAATGAAAGTGATCCAATAAATAACATTTTAAATAGAAAAGGCAATCTGAAGAATGTCATAAACTGACTAGGCAAGGAATAAGAATTGATGTACAGTCGGTAACAAAAGGTGTCCGAACACTAGCAAAAATTCCTATGTAAAAAAAGTACATTTCATACGATTTTGTTAAATAAATCCTTGTCGAATCCTGTTCTTAGTCAGTGTAAGAACATGATTCGATAAGGATTTATTTAACAAAACCGTATGAAGTGTACTTTTTTTACACAGGAATTTTTGCTAGTGTTCGGACACTTTTGTTACCGACTGTACAAACTGAGTTAATATGATGACCTTCGATTAGCACTATTTACACTTGAGATTGAGAGCAAAAAATCATGAGATGTTAACAAGGTAATCTGTGTTCAGCTCCTATCTCTGATTACTCAATTTTCAATCGTGCTAAAAAAATGCTTTTCCATTTAAAATCGTATTTAAATTTAGTTAGTTATAAAATCTAATTAGTAATAAAATAATGTCCAGCTTCATGTTAAATTTTTAGATACTTTTTTTTTTTTTTTTCCTTTATGCAAATTCACCTTTTTTTTTTTCAAATCTTTATATTTAGTATAATGTTGCAAAGACTAAAATCTACCAATATAAAAATATATTCTGTGTAATAGGGTTGGATTGGATGGGTTTTAACGTCGCACTCTGCGCAATGGGCAATTGGCGACGGTCTGGGACTCACCCTAAAAGGTGGTTCGGAGACATGCCATTACAATTTTGATCCTCCGTGAGGGATGTAATAGTGTTGGAGATGATTTAAAAATGAATGTAATGAACCAAAAAATCGTGATTGATTCGTTGTAGAATCAGTATTGCAAATTAATAAGGTCAGCAGCATCTCTAATGTTGAAATTTTAAGTAAAGAAGGAAAGTACTGAAAAATGAGGACAAATGAGAACAAGCGTCCAAAAATGGGGACAAATGAGGGTATGAGAACTTCTGAAAGCAACTGAGGACAGCACTTGAAAAATGAGGACTGTCCTCAGAAAATGAGGACATTTGGTCGCCCTAATTTACAATGAATGTGATTGATAAAGGTACCGTTTAAAGTCTTCACGTTTATTTTAATTTGTGCTTTTTAATACAAATGTGTCCTTTTATTTATTTAATTTGAAAATTATGTATTTTTATTTAATTTTGTTCAGTTTATTTTATTAGATTCTTAATTTATTTAAAATATTATTTCTTAATAAAAGCTTTCTAATATTTTTTTTCACATTGTTTATTGCCGTTTACAGTGCGTTAAGAAATTATAAGACCACAAGCGTATCGGTGCATTTCTGAAGAAGAGAGCATAATATGCAAATTTTTAGTTGCGTATTTAAAATAGATAGGAAAACGCATCCTATACTAATTCCAACTTTTAAAATTAAATTAAATTTCATTAAAAAAGAGGTATTGCGAGGTTAATGAACCTGTAGCGACGCCATTAACGACATTCTAATGTAGATAATCCAATAACTTACCGATGGACACGGGGTTAACCTTTGGTCCAGAGGTAAAGCGCTGGATTACTACCTAGACGTCCTCGGTTTGAATACAACCTACCGCAACACGCATTTTCCTTCATTGGTGACCCGGACGAAGCAACAAGCTTTCAACTCCGCTCTCTGGTAATAGATGGCAGCACCACAAAAACCCTCCGAGCGTCAAAGCCTGTGAATCGCTGTTCTCACAGCACAAAGTCTGTCACGCCCGTCGCCTTTCAACTCGCCGCTGCTCCTTCAACTTGGCAAAACGGGACAACTGACAGCACAATCTGGTCATCGCTACCGTCTACAGCAATTATCGCTCGTACGATGGTGTACTCACTGGAGGGGGAGTACTGTAGCGACGCCATTAACGACATTCTAATGTAGATAATCCAATAACTTACCGATGGACACGGGGTTAACCTTTTGTCCAGAGGTAAAGCGCTGGATTACTACCTAGACGTCCTCGGTTCGAATACAACCTACCGCAACACGCATTTTCCTTCATCCGCGCCAATAATTGCTTTCGACACATCGGCCACTATGAATGACCACGTAAAAGTTCGTCTGAGTCCAAGATTTAATTTTAAAATTTTATTACCATAGGTTTTTATTTTGGTGCTATTGGCGGCAAACAATAGAAAATCAGATGGCGGCAGCATTTTTCTTCTATTTACAGGAATCACGGACACATCCGCTCCAGTATAAATCAAAAAGGAACTTCCGCTATTTCTGTCGCAAATGTATAGGCGACTGTTTTGCCTGCCAATATCGTCGGTCACCGCGATCGATTGGCCTATTAGTTTTCCGGCAAATGCTGTTTGTATTCGCATGGAGTGGTACACTTACGTACCTTTTCGCCAAAAGTGGCATGGTACCAACAATACTTGCTATGCTGTGTCGATCGTGAGCGGGAGCGTGATCGCTGTCGCCTGAAACTGGAACGGGAGCGACTTCTATCGAATGAATTTTGAGATTGACCCAAGAATGTCAAATCTTCTAAACGTTTGGTTAGGGCATCGACTTTGCTTTCTAAAGATGTTAACCGGTCAGTATCCGGATTTGGGGAAGGTTTCTGAATGGCTTGTATCTCTGCTGTGCCATAGGATTCGGCGATCTTATCTGCCATTTCTGCCAAATTATCGAGTGAATCTTTACTCACAGATAAAATGGCTCTGATGTGTTTTGGCAGTCGTTGGGACCATAAAGATTTAATTACTTCCTCAGAAACTGACTTATCAGCTAAACTTTTCATGTGGCGCAAAAGATCAGATGGTCTGCGATCGCCTAATTCTATATCGGAAAATAGTTTTTTAAGTCTCGTTTCATCGGAATCTGATAAGCGAGAAAGCAATGTGGATTTTAGCTTGTCATATTTATTGTCACTTGGAGGATCTGACAGAATGTCGTCTACCACATCCAACGTTATTTCGTCTAAAGCTGCGACGACAATATAATACTTTGTTGAATCCTGTGTGATACCTGAATTTATGAACTGCGCCTCTAATTGCAGAAACCATAGCTTGGGTTTATTGCGCCAAAATATAGGCGGCTTAACAGAAATGGCTCCAAGATGGGCATTTTGTTTATCATTAGCATTCGCCAATTCTACATCAGTTTCTGAGTCCTTCATTTTATGGAAATGTTATTTTTAAAAAACAAGATACTTTCATAAAAAGTTTGAAAAACTCACCAAATATGTAAAAAGCTTGTAATAGAAAACTTATAAAAGAACTGAATGCGTCATTTTTAGAAAGAGGTACCAATTCTTCGTTTATCCGGGTCACCACTTTATAGGTGCGTGTTGGTTAGATAAAAAGGACTTCACATTTATAAAAATATATATATTCACTATTTACAAATTAAAATGATAAAAAAGATAAATTAATTCTTGCAGAAGCATGAGTAATAGTATAAGCAAGCATTATTAAAAAGTATCGTTGCTACTAAAAAAAGTCAATATCGTTCCATCAAAGTTCTAGTTTTTTTTATTCGCTACCTAGGAAACACTAAACGTTTCTTGTTGCCAGATGCGTAAAGTCTTTTTAACTATCGGCAGTGTTGCCAGATGGCTACAAACCGTTCTAAAACTGCCATTCATGATGCCCTAATTAGAAAAGATTATTCAAACAAAATAAAACGATCTGGTAGAAAAAATATTTTGACAGCACGTGATAATAGACAAATTTTTCGACTGTCAACTAAAAAAGGTCTTTCAACTCGTGAAATTTCAAAACATTTTAGCAAGAAAGCTTCACATGTAACAGTCTGGAAGAGTCTTAAAATAAATATTTATGCGAAATTTATGAAATTGAAGAAAAAACCAAAGTTATTGAAATACCATCAAGAAGAAAGATTAAAATGGGCTAATAATGTCATGTCATGGAATGATGAGTGGAAACAAATTATATTTTCTGATGAAAAGAAATTTAACCTTGATGGTCCCGATGGTTACAAACACTATTGGCATGACTTGAGGAAGGAACCAAAAGAATGCTTCAGTCGACAAATGGGTGGGGGATCAGAAATGATTTGGGGAGCTTTCAGTTATGAGGGGTTGTGTGATTTACAGCGGATTTAGGGTCATATGAACTCTATACACAATATCATTTATGCTATATGATCATATGATACCGTTTGGACCTTTATTAGGTGGTGCTAACTGGATGTTTCAACATGACAATGCTGCTTGTGATACATTTAAATCCACACAGGTGTGGTTTAAAAAAGAAAAGAATTAATGTTTTGCCATGGCCAAGTCGAAGTCCAGACTTGAACCCCATGGAAAACATATGGAGTATATTATCTCGCAAAGTTTATGCTAATAATAAACAATTTTTATCTGCCAATGAACTGGAAGTAGCCATTGTAAAAGAATGTTACAATATTTCTATAACTGAACTTAATCACCTGGTTACTTCAATGAAAAACAGAGTGTTTGAAGTCATCAGGAAAAATGGAGGACTAATATCATATTACTTTTTTATACAATTTTGTTTTTTGACAAGTGGTCTTATATTTTCTTAACAGGTTATTTTTCACTTATTTCTAATATATATTTTAATTAAACATTTATTGCATTATACCAAGTTATTGCAAATTAATTATAAAAAAATATAGAGCAATATGTTATTTTATGTATTTAAATTATGATTAGAATCTTTATTTTTCTTATAATTTACAAAATTAAAGTGGTCTTATAATTTCTTAAAGGACTGTATTGCTATTGATAACACATATACATCAGATTTGTATGCTTTACTTGCATAAAGGGTTTTGTGAGTGACCAAGCTTTGTAGTCTGCTTGTAAATCTTCGTCATATAAAGATAGATAAAGCGAAGTGTGACGTCACTGACCGTCTTTGGATGCAAGAAAAAGATTTTCTATGTTAATCACCCATTGGATTTTTTGTAGAAAATTATTTTTCGATTTTAATTCCCACATTTGGGTATAGATATGTATTAGTTATCGTATGCATGTGTTAGATTGAGTTATTTTGCTGTGAAATTGACAAAATTTTAATTTTAAATTTCAAAACTCTGTCGTCCTTGGCGTTTTATGTATTTGGTGATCAAAAACGTAATACGAAAATATACATGCCAGATGTATATTTTCGTAATATGTATTGTGCGAAATATTGTTTCACATTACTGATTATTTTCTTAATATACGTTGTTAAAATAATATTATAGTTTTAAAAAATTAAAGAACACGCTTTTAGAGAAATGTGAACTAAAAAGCACAAAATATCTATCTCAGTATTAAAATTCAGGGTAAGAGAAGATCGTGTGAGTGACACACCATATGTTAGATATTGTCCATGTTTTATTTTATTCTCTCATTTTTATATTTTTAACTCACGTGATGTATTTTTGTTATTGTAAAAAAAATAAACTTTAAATTTTACTTTTTAAGATAGCACGCGATCGTGTTTTATCAAATCATTAAATTCATATTTTTATTTCATATTATTGCACGCGCACTATTTATTTCCTAATTCAAAATGATTAAAAAATATATTTTAAAGCAAAAATTTTACGGATATCTGTTTTTTTGTTTGAGATATGAAGGATTTTGTGCAATCACGTTTTGCTCCCAGAGAAGTTACAAACATACATACATACAGGTGAAGCTAATATAAGCGTGTTAATAACCATGAATTTTGAAAGGAATTAAATATGTTTGCTAGATAATTTGGCGATGCTTTTTTTTCCACCAAGGAAGACAGATAGGAAATCTATTCCGCTGCAACTTATTAGTGTCTTATATCAGAAACTTTATTTAGATATTTGAAAACAAATTTAATTTTAAATTATGATAGAATATTTATCATTTTCCTTTTAATTAGTATATTAGTTTAGTTGGATATTTATTGTGTAAATATCATACTTTGAAATGAAATATTTGCCGAAACGTCAGTGGAGGCCCTACATTGAGACTCAAAACGGTTTTGGGCTGTGTCTGTCTGTCGCGCGATAGCGGCCGCAAAAATAGCGCTATTGACTTGAAATTTGGTACACGTGTTCATGAGCCCCACGAAATCAGCTGTATAGTTTTTGGTATGTACTCCATTTGCAGTTCGTATACAGGGACACGCCAAAGTTTTTCTTATCATTACGGCCTATGGGAGGAATTTGTATGTATCGCGATAGCGGCCGCAAAAATAGCGCTATTGACTTGAAATTTGGTACACGTGTTCACGAGCCGCACGAAATCAGCTGTATAGTTTTTGGTATGTACTCCATTTTTAGTTCGTATACAGGGACACGCCAAAGTTTTTCTTATCATTACGGCCTATGGGAGGAATTTGTATGTACCGCGATAGCAGCCACAAAAATCACGCTTTCGACTTGCAATTTGGTACACATGTTCATAAGCCCAACGGAATCAGCTGTATAGTTTTAGGTGTGTATTCCATTTGTAGTTCGTGTACAGGGACACGCCAAAGATTTTCTATCATTACGGCCTATGGGAAGAATCTGTATGTACTGCGATAGCCGCCGCAAAAATTAAGCTATTGACTTGAATTTTTGCCGAAACGTCAGTGGAGGCCCTCTGTTGAGACTCAAAAGGATTTTGGGTTCCGTCGGTCCGTCCGTCTGTCTGTCTGTTTGTCGTGCGATAGCGGCCGTAAAAACCACGCTATTGACTTGAAACTTTGTACACATGTTCATGATCCCCACGAAATCAGCTGTATAGTTTTGGGTGTGCATTGCATTTGTAGTTCGTGTACAGGGACACGCCAAAGTTTTTTTTATCATTACGGCCTATGGGAAGAATTTGTATGTACCGCGATAGCGGCCCCAAAAATAACGCTATAGACATGCAATTTGGTACACATATTCACGAGCCTAACGGAATTAGCTGTATAGTGTTAGGTGTGTATTCCCTTTGTTGTTCGTGTACAGGGACACGCCAAAATTTTTCTTATCCTTACGGCCTATGGGAAGAATTTGTGTGTACCACAATAGCGGCCGCAAAAATCCTTCGATTGACTTGCAAATTGGCGCACACATTCCAGCTTTCCATATAAGTAGCTGTATAATTTTCATTGCTATATTTTTAATAAACTGTGTACAGGGACACGCCAAAATTCTTAACATTACGGCGTATGGGGTGAATTTCGTTTAAACGCATTTTAATATCATTACTTTGCAATGAAGAAAATGAAACTAGAGTACGTGAGTAAGATGCTTAAATTTATGCTGCTTGAAGAAAATATGTGCTCTTAAGCTTTCTAATTAATGTACAGGACCTTACAAAAGTGTTCTGACAATGTCACTTAGTCATCCAAACGATGTTAAATTTGGAACAATTATTAATTTTAAACGCAAAATAAGCTGAATAGTTTTTACTGGTGTATACAATGTTTATGGTTCGTTTACAAAGACACACGAAAGAATTTCGTAACATTAGAGCCTATGGACGAATTTTTAATTTAAGCGCGCACTTTAATGCGTTTATGCTGAATTGAACTTAATAAAGTTAACATACATTATAAAGATGCTTAAAATCATGTTTACTCTAAAAAAAGGTTATGTATAGACGAAATAATTTATGGGACCACACAAAATAATTCCGAGTATGTACTGTAATCCAAATGATGTCAAATTAGTTTGAAAGGTTAATGAGTTATAATTAATTAGATTTATTCTTATTATTGGCGTTTATAATGACTGTGGCTACTTTTCCGGGATACATAAAGGAATTTCGTACTTTTATGGTGTATAGTCGGTATTTCTTAAAAGTGTATTTTAACATGGTTACACCCCATCAAATATAATGAAATTTTATTAGAATTTTAAAAGCCTGTTTTCATGTTGAAAATTGTGGGCATAGAATTGATAATTAGTTTAAAGGTTACGCAAAATATTTCCGATATGCTATGTAATTTTTTTTTGTTTGAAATTCGGGTATTTATGAATTTCCGGGAATTAATACAAGACCGTCGTTTAATAAGAATGCATATTGTTGCGTACTTGGGGGTTTGTAAGTTGTCCGAGAATGAAAGGCGAAACTTGCAAAAATTCAGTGATTTATTCACAGAAAGTTTCAGAAGAATACAGGTCTATAAACCAAGTATGAGCTTCAATTCAACCAGTAAACATAGCTTAAACAACAGCCGTTAACAGCAAAACAACAGTACAAACTGTTTAGCAATAACACATAAAGCAAGTCTCATTCAAAGAGGCTCAAAGCAAAGCAAGCATTTGACGAAACCGACACAGATCTGAGATTGGAAGCCTTGGCTAAAAAAATGCTCCTTTTATACTATTCTATCGAACACAGACTGTTCTGGAAAATTATCGTATCTCATCAGCCAATGAGATTGGAGCTTCCATATTTGGTATATCCCTAATAAGGATTTTCTCTCCAAGGTCGCCAAAAAAATCGCCAAGGAGGGAAACAGTCGCCAAATTTGGCGCCAAATTCATTTCTTCCCTGATTGGAGCTTTTCAATTCGTTTTTAAAGGAAAATTAGGCTATTTTAACGCTAAAACGACTATCAATGCACAAAATTAGCATTTTATCGACTTACTAAGCCTCTTTGAAAAAATTTATATAAAAATAAATGCAATTATTTACAATTCCGTAACACTTTATATGACATACAAATAGGTATAGATAGAGAGATACAGCGGGGGGGTTGAGGGGGGCGGCAGCCCCCCTCAGGAATGTTTCTGATTATGGTAATAAGTCGATCGAATCAATATATACTATTATATAATAAGAAATAAATAAAAATGACCTATTGAAAAATGTCTGATGCAAATAGGACGTTGAGGCTCCTGATCTGCAGATCCACTAGTTATGTTTTCAATTGAATATGGAAGTTTGCCATTTTTTTTCTAGAGTTTTGAAAATAAAATTCAAATTTTATCAATTTTACAGCAAAAACAACTTAATCTAACGCATGCACGATAACTGATACATATCTATCCGCGATTGTAATGAAATGCTCGCCCTCTGGTGGGCTAAGGTGAAATTATCATACCACTGATAGCTTTCACGCTGAAACAATGATAGAACAACAAGAAAGAATAATATAAATACACGTGGTGGCTATTATATTTACTAACAACTGAAGTTGAGGAAGCGCCATCTATCGGTCATTACAAACGCGGATACCCAAATATGGGGATTAAAATCGGAAAAAAAATTTCATCGATTTTTAATAATTTTTTACAAAAAGTACAATGGGCGATTAACATAGGAAATCTTTTTTTTTTTTTTTTTTGCATCCACGGACGGCCAGTGACGTCATCACTTCGCTTGCTTATTGGAAAAACACCCAGAGCCACTGCAGGAATCTAACCTGTTCTCCTACGCTCGAAGGCAATTACTAATGTGATGACATAACCACTTGAAAACGGAAGACCCAGGCATTGTTTGTATTTTTTCGTTCGTAGTGTTATACGATATAACTATTAATCGTTGACTATTAATCGTCTTTTATAATGGCTATGTATTATAATAGTGATGATGAAAATGAAAGAACTCAATTTGTTTGATATATTCTAATTTGAAAACTTCATAAGTTATTCGAAATTAAAGATTTTCTTAACATGAGTGAATATGGTATAATTGGCATAAATGTGCATTATGACAATGATGATATTCATCGTAAGGATCTCGGACCAGTTTTAAAATATCACTCATAATATTGGAATGAACACCATTAACTATGACACATCCCATTTTAAAATCTTCGTAAATTATTCAAAATTTAAGATTTTCTGAAAGTGGGAGAATAATATGACTGAGAAGTTTAGAAATATTATTTATGATATTGGCATTAATATTATTAAACATCAACATTCCATTTTAAAAACTTCTTAAGTTATTCAAAATTAAAGATTTTTTATAATATGGCAGGAAGATTATAAATAGTCTTTAATTCTTTCGTTGAAAGTTTATGTGAAATAGGTCAATATTTTCCTAAAACAAACATTATGGGGATTGTTGCATTTGAAACAGTGTATGTTCAATAATCTTTCAATGTTCCATAAACTCACACACATTTCGTGAAAATCCGTTTCAAATAAATAATGAAGGTAATGTTCTTTTTCATGTATACTTTATTTTCACGCCACACAAAACAAAAAAAAAAAACGGATTTACAATTAAACACAAATAAACATTTAATCAACGCTATATTTTAAACGGTCAAGCATGACCGAATCCTTTCAGATCACATTTTCAACTACTCAGTAATCATATATCGGGGGGTCGAAAAAGACGACTACAAGCGCCGTCTAGGAGGATGAGAGATAATTCAATTTGCAACATCCTCCCGCCCCGAAAGGTAAGTTAAGTTCAATACAAAATTTTGACAAATCCAAATCAAATACAATTCAAGAATTACAACCAATAAAAAAATCACAGTACATAATAATAAATTTCACAACCACAAAATACTGAAAATAGAAATTATATCAAATACAAAAATCAATGTTACCTGGATACAATTGAAAAATGAAAACAATGTTAATATTACCTTACAGGTGAACAGTTGGTTTAATTAAGGTAAGTCCCCTTGGACTTCCAAGTTACAAAGAAGTTGAATGGGTCTCTTTAACATTCCTGATGAAGTTTTTAAGGTGACAGATCTTACCTTATTGTCACGTCCTACATGTGTCTCGATTACCTTTCCTAACCTCCAAATTTGTCTTGGGGCTTTGTCATCACCTATTAGGACTATATCACCTATATTAAAATTAGAAATTGGATTAACAGGTTTTACAACATTAACACTTCTCAACTGCAAAATATATTCAAATTTCCATCTGTTCCAGAATTGGTTAAGAAGTCTCTCACGATATAAGTATCTTTTAATTAACAGTTTTTGAGAACTAGATTGACTTGAAATCACTAAACGGCCACTTTGTGGTGGCAATGCAGTTGATCTTTTTCCTATCAAGAAATGGGCTGGGGTGAGAGGGAATGGCTCCACAGCGTCATTATATACATAAGTTAAAGGTCGAGAGTTAATAATAGATTCAATTTCTGCAAGTATAGTTTGCAGTTCTTCAAATGTAACCAATGCCCTACCAAGAATTTTTCTCAAAATGACCTTTGTCATACGAAGCATTCGCTCCCAATAACCCCCCCCCCCCACCATGAGGCTCTTTCTACTATATAATTCCATTTGATACCCTTATTACCAGAATAGTTCTGTATTTCAAAGTTCTTAATGTTCATATAAAGTTTCTTTAGTTCCTTTTCACTACTTTTAAAAGTCAGAGCGTTATCGGAATTCACAACCTTGCACACACTTCTTCTGGAGATGAAACGTCTGAATGCAAGTAGAAAATGTTCAGAACTGAGACTGGAGACTATTTCCAAGTGCACTGCTCGAGTGACTGCACACGTGAATAATGCAATGTAAGATTTGTTATTGTCTCTCGTGAATAAGGGTCCAGCAAAATCGATTCCGACGACTTCAAAAGGTTGAGCCTCACTAGTTCTTGATATGGGTTACTTGCTGTCCTTGTTTGGCCTTAAACCGTCTGCATAGAAAACATTTGTTCAAGCAGGATTTCACGGCTTGCCTGCCCTTAATGATTCAAAAGCGTTCTCTTAATTGAGTGAGTGTGTCAGATATACCAGAATGACCTAAATTTTCGTGTTTCTTCATGATCAAAAGATTAGTAAATCGAGCCTTGTTCGGCAAAATAATTGGATGCTTAGATTCATCAGAAAAATTAGAGCCTTGAATTCTTCCCTTTAATACTATTAGACCTTCTGTTGTCAAAATGGGATTCAAATTATATAACTTAGAATCAGGAGAAACTGAATTTTTTGCCTTTAATGTAGTATGTTCTTTGTTAAATTCACTTTGCTGCACAAATAGAAGCCAATAATTTTCTGCTGCAGATATTTCATTTGCTGTCAGCGCTCCTGAACGTTTTTCAGACCAAGATTTGATGTTATTTAGAAATATAAAAACATAGGCGGTTGTTCTTAAAACTCTATTCAAACTACTGTAATTCTCCAGATTTAATAATGGCATTGCAGCTTCTACGTTAACCTGGAGTGTTGTAGTTCCATGTCTTTCTTCAACCACACTGTCCATGTCACAGGAAAATTCCACTAGAGAGTCATACGGTATACTTAATTCTGACAGCCAAGCTGATCCTTGACTCCATACTTTGTCATTCATTAAGGAATTTGCTTTCACACCTCTCGTCAATTTATCCGCCGGATTGACCTTGCCTTTGCAAAAGTGCCATTTTTCAGGATCAGTTTTTTCCTTGATTTCCATCACTCGGTTTTTCACAAACTGCTTATAATCGTTAGCTGAATTTTTTATCCAATGAAGGCAAATTTAAGAATCAGTCCAATAAAAAATATTTCTGGGGTCAAGCATAGGAAAAACAGATTTAAGATATGATCCCAATCTTGCTGAGACTAAAGTGCCAAATAATTCAAGTCTCGGTAATGTAATCTTCTTCAAAGGGGCTAGTCGAGACTTAGAAATTATAAAACTTGTTTTGCATCCTTCAGAATTCGTAAATCGAAAATAAGCCACTGACCCATAACATTTTGGGCTAGCATCGGAAAATATGTGTACCTCTACTGAGTTCCAGCAGAGTTCATTAAAATACAGCCTAGGAATTCCAGTGAACTTCAAATTTTTAGCTTCATTTAACCATTCTAAAAACAACATTTCAATTTCATGTGGAACAGGTTCGTCCCACTGTTTACCATTTTCCCATACTGATTGTAATATAATTTTTATGCGAATCAAAAATGGATTCATGATCCCTAATGGATCAAATAACATTCCGCAAACAGCCAAAATATATCGCTTTGTTATAATTCTGTCCTCCGGTAATTTGTTAAATTGTGAAGCGTCAATCAGTAATACGTCATTCGTATTGTCCCAAATAATCCCTAATATTTTTAGTTCAACATTGGATTCCTCCGGATCTTCTCGACATTCGAAATTGTCTGTCTTCCATAACTGATTAAGCTTAGAAGAATTAGAAATCCAAGCCCTGAGATTCATGCTAGCTTCACCTAAAATATACATCATTTCTCTAGACAATTGTAATGCCTTGTTCACATCCTCAGTGCCAGAGATGAGATCATCCACGTAGAGAGATCGTAACATTTCTGTTGCTTCCGGGTAGTCATTCTCAAATTTTTTCAAATGAAGCCTGATTGTTGCCGATAATAGAAAAGGGGAACATTTCACCCCAAAGGGAACTCTGCAGAATTGTAATGTCCTAATTCGTTTAGCAGCATCGGAATGGAGATCGGATCACTCCCCATCATTCCATAAAAATTTCAAAAAATTCCTATCCTCATCCGCGATTCCTACTTCTAGAAAAGCTCTTTGAATGTCTGCGCAAAACGCTACAGGGTGTAACCTAAACCTCAAAATTATCCTGAGTAAATCTGGATTTAAATTAGGACCGCTCTCTAAACAATCGTTAAGAGATAATTCATCCCTGCCCTTACATGAACCGTCAAAAACTATCCTAACCTTAGAACTTTTCTTTTGTTCACGTACTACTGCATGATGCGGCATGTAATAGCCTGTACCCGTATTTTCATTTAAATCCGACGCTACTTCCTCTATGATGCCCTCCTTTAAATGTTCCTCAATAATTTCTTTATAATTAAAATACAAGTCCGGATTCCTATCAAAAACAGTGTTCAAATGAGATAGACGTCGTCTTGCTATCCCATAATTACTGTCCAATTTTTTAACATTGTTTTTCCACAACAATCGCGTTTCATATCTTTTATTTCTATAAGTAGTGGTTTGCCTAAATAACTCTAAAATTTCATCATCTGATTTAGAATGTTCTTTGTCCGGATTAATTCCAATTGCCTCTAATTCCCATAAATTTTTAACCCTTTGATGGTCCAATTCCTCCTTAACAACATGTAAATGATTAACGCCCACTTTCTGACAATTCTTAAGTGCTTTAGGGTCCCTTTCCTTTCCTTGTATCACAAATCCAAATAAGGTATCTGTTGCCATTAATCGTTTAGAAATTCTCACGTTCCTTTCTCCGAGAATTTCCCCAATGTAATCCGATCCAATAAGTACATGAATTGTACTTAAATTACCCTTATCTGCCAATTCAATGCCCTTTTCTAGTGCGATGTTACGCACCCATTGTGAAGGAATTTTAATTTCCCCAAATGTAATTGAATCAATAACCACAGCCCTTAATTTAATTTTCCTATTAGTTTCTCTTACATTATGTAATACAATTTCTACAATATCATAGGTTTTCCTTTCAGTATTCTCATTGCCAAAAGTATAAATCAAAAGGGTTTCCTTCCCGATTGGTTTTAATCCCAATAAATTGCACACTTCGCGCAATACAAATGTCCTAGAACTTCCATTGTCAATAAGACACCTCAATAAATGGCATTTGGCCTGAACATTAAATACACTTGCCGTTACAGTCTGCAACAACACCGAATCATTCGGCGTGTCCTCAAGCTCTTTATTCTTATTACAAACTAAATTTAAAGAACTTTCTGACTGTATTTGTTTTTTATCCTCAACTGAGCGGGATTAATTTCTTTCTGTATTACATATTAATGAGTTATGCCAGGGAGACGCGCAATACTTTCACTTCTGATCTTTACGTGAACAAAATTTACTCAAATGATTTGAAAAACGTATGAAACACAATCCCTTGGCCATTAGAGCCTTTTTCTTATCATAAACATTTAAAGAACAATCATGATTCATATGTGCCGAGGAACAAAACAAACAGCCCTGAACTCCTGTATTTTGAGAAAATGAACTCGTATTTCTTTTGTTATTAAATTTAGGCCTATTATTATCATAAGAATACTTATTATGATAACCAGATAAATTTCTTTCCGCCTGAGTCGCTAAAACGGAAGCTGATGATTTAGGGGGATGATATTCGCTCCTTTTAGAATTTAAATAAGATTTATTGTGTCCTGTCATTTTGTTCCGAAAATTATTTTCATTTGCGCTATTATTTCTGGGATTCGCTAAAATTATCGATGCTTCTCGTATTTCTAGTTCTTTACGTATAAAATCAACTAATTTAGAAATATCAAACAATTCATCTGATTTACGCTGTCTGTTATAACTTAAATTTAATTCTTCCGGTAGTTTTTGTAATATTACAGGGCATAACATATTACTGTAAGTGCCTGTTGCTACATTTAATGATTGTAACGAACGAATTTGTACCTCAATCGCGTCGTACATTCTCCTTAATTCAGTAACATTCGCGCATGATTTCACCGGTTCTATTAATAGTAACTTATGCATGTGGGACGATATAATTACGTCACTTCATCCAAAACGTTCTTTAAGTAATTGTATTGATGCATCGTAATTAGATTCTGTCAATGAAAGCCCAGATACAGCACTCAAGGCGATACCTCCTAAGAAAGATTTCAAAAACGTAAATTTCTCACTTTTGCTTAAAGAATTATTATTATGTATCGCTACCACGTAAGAGTTCCAGAAGTCCAACCATGAACTACAGTCACCAAGAAAATTTACAACTTGTAATTTCGGGAGTTTCACTGTACTTCTGGTTTCAGTTCTAACTGTTAGGTTCTCTGAACCAATCCCTGTTTGATCACTTGATCTAGCGATCTGAAAAACACCAGGCAACGGCCTGTCATTTAAATTATCCACTAGTCTTTCTAATTTTGTTTTTACATCGATCCCTTTTTCCCTGTATTCCTCGCAGCCTGCTACATCTTCAGCTATATCTTTAACTTTAATTTTTGTTTGTATTTCATAATCGATGTTTACGAGTTCTGCTTGTTTGTCCAGGAGCTGAGCCTTTAATCTAAGAAGCTCCTCAATTTTCATTAATTTCGTGTACTCCTCCGTAATTTCGGAGTTCAGGATTGTTTCTATTTTCCCCAAATATTTCGTAAATGAGGTTCTTAAACCTCTTCTTTTTTCCCTCAATCTTTCTAGATCCATTTTAAACCCAATATCATAACAAGAGAACAGAAATAAAAATTATGAAACCTTCTAATTGCTTAATAATAACCCCTATCCATATATTTATTAAATAAAAATAAACATGTATTATCTATATATCAAAAAAATGTAAACATCATCTTTAAATATCATTTA
Organism: Salticus scenicus; assembly: GCA_963930645.1. NCBI lineage: Eukaryota > Metazoa > Arthropoda > Arachnida > Araneae > Salticidae > Salticus > Salticus scenicus. Next base: position 108,566,117 of record OZ005650.1, on the reverse strand, counting down.
AGAACAAAAAATTAAATATCGTTAAAACAGAAGTAAATCAATTTAAAATAGCCTTTAATGAAACCAAAACTAAATAAATAATTTTGTATTAAACCAGAAGTAACTCTATTTTAATAGCATTGCAAGAAACAAAAAATAATTAAATAATATTCCATTAAAAAAACAATTTCCTTTTCAAAGAAACAAAAAGAAACACCATTTAAACAACATTTTATGAAACGAAAGTAATTTTCAATTATTTAAATGTTGAATGAAACCATTTATATTTAAAACCCAAACTATTTTTTAATTATTCAAATTTTGAAACCATTTATTTCATATATCAGGAAAAATTTATAAATTATAAATAATATTAAATATTAAATATAAACCAAATAAATTCGATGTCCTCACAGACTGCAACCAATTTAAAACAAAAACCAAATTTTTAATAACCGTGCTTTCCTTTTAAAACAAACCTTAATTTTTAAACCCAAACCAAAATAATGAAGTAACAAGGGAAAAAGCCTACCTCCCATATCCGATGCTGCCTTGATGATTCTTTATTACTCCATAATTATCCAAAAATTGCATGTCGTCCAAAAAAATGCAAATAATCACGTCCTAGGGTCACCAGAATGTTCAAAAATCTTTCAATGTTCCATAAACTCACACACATTTCGTGAAAATCCGTTTCAAATAAATAATGAAGGTAATGTTCTTTTTCATGTATACTTTATTTTCACGCCACACAAAACAAAAAAACGGATTTACAATTAAACACAAATAAACATTTAATCAACGCTATATTTTAAACGGTCAAGCATGACCGAATCCTTTCAGATCACATTTTCAACTATTCAGTAATCATATATCGGGGGGGGGGGGGGGGGGGTCGAAAAAGACGACTACAAGCGCCGTCTAGGAGGATGAGAGATAATTCAATTTGCAACAGTGTATGGCATTGCATGAAAACAAAAATATTAAACCGACCCGAATGAAATTATTCAACAAATTATGATAAGTTAAATGTATGAAAGTGGGGAAGGATAGCCTAGATAGTGGAACATTTTAATTTCGACCACTCCAATGAAGAAATGCATGATAAGGAACTGAGCCGAGCCAACCTATTTCAACTAGTTTATATTTTCATGTCCGAATGCCAAAAAACACAATCTTTTAAAAGAAAATTGATGACACTTCATAAATTATAAAACCTTAAGGAGCAAATTTTTCATAAAATATAAATCTGTATATTTGATTAAAATTCTTTACTACCCTATTATGATGTTGGGTTTCAGTATTATAAATTTGTATTTCGTGTAATCAAGAAAAACATTATAAACAAACCTGTAAATTCAGATTTTTTTTAAATACATCTATGTATAATTTTGATATTTTAGATACCTTTTCATCTTTTGAATTTATGATTAAAAAAAAAATTCCATCCAATGTGTTTGACTATTGTCTCCTTCCATGAGTATGTTTCAAGATATAAGAAAATGTAATTTTGTATTTTTCTATATGACTGAGACCTATATTAGTAAAATGAAACTCGGACAACATGAAACAGATAATTTCAGCTGGAAAGCAATTGAAAGTTTTCCTTAGTGCATTTCCGCTCCAACCCTAAACCGAAGTTTCTAATTATTTTAAAAATGTCTTTCTCCGGTTTCTAATTCTATAGACAAATAAAAAGATTCCAAATGGAGAAAGAGTGTTAACCAATCCCGTCTTCAAGTTACAAGTGCTCAAGATACACGTGCAATTCAAAACATCTATGGAGACAGGATTGGTTTGTTTTGCTTTTCGCTCTATCATTTTTTGTGCACTAGGGCAAATTAGACCCCCTGTGAGTGAGAAAATGAAGGAAAAAAAAAACACGTCTATTTTGTATTTTGTAATTTGTCTACTAACTACCGTTTATAGTATTTCTAGAGATGTTATCACTATTGAAGTCGGTGTTCTTGTTAAAGATTACCCTCTACATTGATTATGCAGACAATCAATTAACATGTCAAGATTTAAAAGTGAACTGAGTTCTCATAGTGAAAATTCAGTTCAAACATTAAGAAGAGTTCTTTTTTCTTTTCCCGGAGAATTTGGAATTTTGATATAAGGTATACTGTATATTAAGTACTGTAAAATATACAATATACAGAAGAAAATGTGTATTATATACAATATGCAAATACTTTTTAAAATGTTGTAAAATATATAATATACAAATGTATATTGATATACCATATTATATATAAGTATATAAAATACTGCCCATCTCTGACCATAGGTAACAATGAATCATCTTATAGTCTACATTGGTAGGTTTAATTATTTTATTTGAAAATCCTCGAAAATTCCTTACATTTATTACACCGACCGTTCTCCTTATCTAATTCCATAGAACAATTTTGTTTTTAATTTTTCAATTAACCATTATTAGAGGTCATTTCTGTTCTTACTCGTATAACACATAATCTTTAGTATTTAATTCGTACTATGAAATTTATTTTTTTCTGAACTCTATCCAATAGAATCACCTGTTTTTGCTTTATACGTTTCTTGTTTGCTGTTTTAACTGCAAAGAATGCCTTCTGAATGTGCCTACCCTTACCACAAAATTTACAATTACTAGAAATAAACTTACATTTTTGTTTTACATTTGGTTTTACATGATCAGTACCGTGAAAAATCATTGTTGTGGAAAAATAAAAAAAATTCTTTTAGATTTTTTTATCTATTTGTTTTTTTAAATGTTTGCACTGAATTAATTTTCCGGATCATTACATTATTTGTCCCTTTAAAAGTTTTTTTTGTTTTTGGTCAACTCTATCTGTAATGTTTTTCAAGATCTATGTTATCCTTTTCAAACAGCCGGTCTAAAATCCTTTTAACATTTTTTAATTTAACTAATGTTTGGTCAGGTAGAATTATTAAGCAATGAAACAAAAATGTTATCTCTAGTAGCAATTGGTACATTCTTTATATCTAAGTTTTTTTCAAATCTTTCGATAAAATTGTCGTAAATTTTATTTTCTTCATGGAATGTTTCGAATTGAACAATTATTTATTATTACACGAATAGACTATTTATAAGAGGAAAGATTGTAATAATGAGGGTTAGTAAATCCGTGCTACGATTGTCCGTACTTGTACTGTTTGTGGGATAAAATGAAAGAAAATCGTCACCATGACATAGACTGACATCAGAGATGGGACTCATCCATTGTCTTTATTCTGTAATGCTCGAATTAGATCTCGATTTTTTAAAGCAATTCAGCGATTTCTTTCGATTTAAAAGAAGCAAAACTTTTTACCTTGAGTCTTCTCCGGGAAAAGTCCTATCGAAATATTTTCCCTTTTTTGATTACTTAATCCACAGAGTATATATTCTTACATGCGGATTAGCAAAACTGTACTTTTGAAATGAAACATATCAAAACAAAATTTGTCTTCAGCTTCTTATATTTGTTGGTTGCAAATACACTAGAATCTCATACAACGCACTCCCATAAAATGTGATTTCGTATAACGCGACGAAAAATCTGCGACTATTACTCATACAACGCGATAAAGAGTCTCGTATAACGCGTAAAATAAAGAAAGCACGTGACGACATCTTTTCTACTTTCAACCTGTTCAAGGAGGGATTGCTCCGTTATTATGCCAACACCCGACGCTTTTGGCCTCATTGCGGAATGAAATCGTCTGCTCAATGTCTCCTATAACGCGATTTCCTATTACGCGGAACGTAACTGCAATTTCTTGAATCATTCTAATATATATGCTACTTTAATGATCATCACGATATGTTCACATTACACACTTATCGGAACATTATAGAAATGTTAATTAATTATATATTTTATGTTATGAAGTAGGTTTAATATAAAAGATTATATTTCCATTTAATATTTATATATTGAACTACATTAAGTTTGTTCAGTAAAATATATATTCAGGCAACAATTCTCATGGATTTTGATGTATGTTCTTTTACAGATTTTAAATCTTAATATTGTATTTGCTCAATTTGCAATTTTTTCATCAAATCATGATCATTAAAATGCTAAGACTTCTGCATATATTTAAGAAATATTTAATAATAGAACCTACTTAAAAGAATTAGGGATGGATTCTGAAATTTATTCATTAGTTTTTGAGGAGGAAAAAAAAAAAAAAACATGTCTATGTTTAAAAAAAAAAAAAAAGTTCGATTTTTATTTTTAATATTTGTTTTTTTTTTTTCAAGATATTGCAAAATATAATATTAATTCTTTCAGGTAGGTTCTATTAAAAATCCAAAGAGTGTTAAATCTTTTCTTAAATATCTGTAGAAGTTTTAGCATTTTGAAGATCGCGAATTTATAAAATAATGCAGACTGAGAAAACGCAATTTAAAGATTTCAAATCTGTAAAATATATATATATATATATATATACATATAAAACTATAAAAATTGTTGCATGAATGTATGTTTCATTGAACAAACGTAATGTAATTCAATTTATAAATATGAAATGGCAATATTTTTGAAATGGAAGTTTTTATAAGAAACCATACTTCAGCGGTGGCGTCGAAGGTGCCAAATCTCCTTAATGTATAACACATACACTGGTTCTTAAAATTATAAGGACACCCGTTTTTCTATATTAACTAAGCACTGAACACTATTATTTAAACAAATATATTTTTTATTAATTTGAAGTTCATTAAGACTATATTTAAAAAGTTTTATCGTTTTTCTATCTTTAAATACGGTGAAAAAGATGATCTTTCAGGTGTTCACAATTATAAGGACAGTTCGAATCTAAGTAATTTTTTTTTCAGTTATTCTTTAAATTAATATTTTATGGAGTCTCTTTTTAGGGTGAAACAGTCAGACACTCTCTCTTGTATACATATATATATATATATATATATATATATATATATACACATATTTTTTTTTTTTTTTTTTTTAATATTCATTTTCAATACCATTTCATATAGCATATATGATATTCTGAATACATTTAAACTATTTAAAATTGCGTTTCACTAGCATGCACTTTTCTAATATGATAAGTTAATGTTTTTTCAACTTTTAGGGCACGGAAAAGGCAATAATGCATAAATTTCTTTCTTCAAACTATTTCCTATTGCTCTAGAAGTAGAGCAAAAATGTAAGTCTTGTTGAAAAAAATATTCTTAGCCCCCAAAATCTAACAAATATCTGATAATTCCACGTTTAAAATTTGCTGATATTCCCTTGATGTTCATAATAATAAAAAAAAATTACTAAATTCATTATGCCTTCAGTAGAAACAGCTCTCCAGAGCACCATAGATCCATCTTTAAAATGCCCGATTCATACCTGCCTTTAAAAAATCTGCTCTGTCTTTTGCTATCTTCAGATCGTGCCAGTAACTGTTAAAACCATTTGTTTAATCAAGAATAAAATGCTTTTCATCCGAAAATGCAACATTTTACCATTTAATATTGTCTGTATTCAACTTTAACACAGACGTTCTTTCCCCCATTAAATGCTTATTGGTTATTACAGGTTTTTATTAATTTTAACATATTATTAATTATTTTAAACATGCATAAATGTGGACCCCCAACCTTTCGTTAAAAATTACGAGCAAATTCAGCAGCAGTCATTATGAGTAGAACAGTAAGAGGAATTATGAGTCTTCGATCTCTGTAAAACAACTCTGATTTTGCATGAGATCTCTCTCCTATCGAACCAGCAGTTCAACGTTTGATCGCATTTCCTTCGTAATTTTAGATCTTCAAATTTCATTAGAAATTCGGTGGATTGAAATTATCCTTCCACTTAAAAAACGTATTTATCATACTTCACTACATGAACGTTCTTTTTTTCGAGGAACTATCAGCAATGTCCGTCCAAGAAAAAATGAAGTCTTATATATGAATTAATCTAGCCCAGTAATTAACAAATTCGCCTGTCAACTGTAATTTATCCGCTAGTAAGTTAAATAAAACGAAAAAGTATTGATTGTCCCTATAGTTATGAACATGTAAAAACGTGGAGAAAAAAATATTTTGCATTATTTTTTATTAATTTTGTTTCGTATTAAAAAAATTACAGCAGTTTTGGTTTTTAGAATACTAGATATATTAAGTGCACTTAGTATAATCTTGTTCACAATTATTTTTACATTAGTTATTTCAAAACATAAAGTGTCCTTATAAATATGAGTGTACACTATCTTATCATAAATGACCGTACATTTTCGATTATACATGTTTTGTCAAAAATCTAAAAAGATATTTGACGAATTATCCTGAAGCTTCGGGCTTTCAAAAGTCTGTTATATATTATGTGTTTTAGCAAAGTATTTTTTACGAAAAAAAAAAAGAGGACCAGGAAAATATTGCAGAAAATGCTGAATGTTTAGGATCACCTTGTAAAATTTAGAATTATTTAAATGAGTCATAACTGTAGTATGCAATTACGAAGCTTTTCCTAGTTATCTATATTCATTCGTAAAGGAATAGAACACACATTCACGGAAATATAAAGTTTATTTATTTATTTATTTTTATTTGTTTATTTATTTATTTTTAAAAGATATTATTTTGTATGATATATAAAGTAACATTTTTCTTAATACTGTCTGATTTGATTTTATATGCATTCTAACGTCCCCGATATTTTCGGAAAACAGCGGTATTATATTTTGACTCCACATTCAAATTCGATATTCCACATTCACATTCGATATTCCACATTCACATTCGAATTCTACATTCAAATTCATTCGATATCTCTTTGTGAACTAATTCTATATTCCTTAAATTTGAAGTTTAAAAAATTCAAACAATATATTAAAAAAAAAAAAAAAAAGCAATTTCAAAAATCCTGATATCTCAGGGTGACTAACATTAGAACTTTTTCAAATTCTCCGACTTTTCCATGACTATTTTTTACCATTTTCCCTGACTTATACTGTTTTTTTCCGTTATAAAATTCACAAAATCAGCAAATAATGTGAAATTTACAATAACGAGCATTCATTTATGACTTATTTCCACAAAATTTGTCAAAATTCTCTGACTTTACATGAAATTCTCTGACTATTCCATGACTTTTCCAGGCTCACTTAATTTCCCTGACTTTTCATGATTCGCTGACTTTTCCTGACTAGGGACCACCCTATACCTGCCATAGAACTAGGTGCAAGGTTCGAATCTCGGAAGATGCATTTTTGTTCCTAATTCTTTTAAATCCACTCTAAGCAATATATCCTGATGTAATGAAATTTAATAACTTAATGTGTAAAAAATGACTTTAGAGTGACAACTCAAACAAATCTGTCCAGAACGCAGGCCTTAATCTTTCAAATCTGTTCATTTCTTTATGTTTACTATTTTATTAAAACATTTAAGCACGCACCGATTCGCAACACGCAAGGGTAATTTCTAATAATTCTTATTTCCTAACTGAAAGCCGTTGATCATTATTCATAATCAGGGCTGAAACTAGGATTTTTTCATCCGGAGCAAGGAGAGATTTTGACGTCCCATACCCCTCCAACCTTAAATTAAATTTCAAAGGAAATTTTACGAAGTTTATAATGCCCATTTTATTTTCAATTATATTCATAAGCCAGACAGACTGACCAGTCATTCTGACCAGATCAAAGTACCTTTATAATTAAGAAGAGTTAAAATTTTTTACAACTGTCCAATTATGGATGTATTTTTTCATACCTAATAAATAAGGACTAAAAATAAAGTATTACTGATTAATAATTTACTTTTCCCATTTTTTTAAAACTTAGAAAAATGCCTTCAAAAAAAAAGTAAGTCCCCATTTGTCCTCAGAAAATGGGGACGTTTGGTCAGTATATCATAATCATAAGAAGTAAATATCGAATTTGATTCAGATTTTCGATAAATCTACAGATTTTGGAATGTAATAGTCTTTATTTAACGGATGTGTGTGTGTCTGTACGGGACACAAATACTGTAGCGAACTTAATAACTGCATGTACGGAATTCCATGAAACCTAGTGTGCAGTTGAATTCTGACACAAACTGATGCTGATTAGTTTTTGATGTATGCTCAATTTTTCGGCACTTTTATGTGACGTTTTTCTTGATAGCTATATCTCGTCACCACCAAGGCGAAATTTAACAAACTTTATACATTGTATGCTTATTATGAAAAACAGAGCTTACAAAACAAAACGGGAACACATTATGTGTTTCATGTCGAAAAACTCAGCATGACCCTTCGCCAGGCATAAAAATGTATAAGCGCGAATAGAACTACAACCAGCCGAGTTTTACTACAGTATTTAACATATCTGTTTTATATCTGCGTAACGTTCATTGAAAAAATAAGTTTTATGTAAGAAATTTTAGGTTTGAATTGACAAAGCCGGAATGAAGTGACCAAAAGACTCTTAAGTTTAATATTCAGGACAGTCAGAGTTTTTTTTTAAATTAGGTATCCATTTCTAATTATTTATAGATATACTGCTTTTAAGTCATATCTTAAGAAAGAAACTTTTTTAGATAAAAATTACATAGAACAAGTAATTCATTTTAGTTATATATGTAGGATAAAATTATCTGATATAAAAGTAAATTTATTCTGAAAGTTTCATCAGATTAAATGATTGAACTTGAGGATCAAAGCATTATTTTGGAAAAAAAAAAAAAAAAAAAAAAAAAAAAATGAAAAAGAAAAGAAAGAAAGAAAGAATAGAAAAGCATATTATAGAGAAAGATTTAAATTAAACTGCAGTTATTATTTTTATTTATTTATTTATTTTTAATGGTTTAATGAGAGTTTCTTTTTTCCTCTCTCTTAAATGAATAGTATTTATGAATGACAATTCTAAAACAAGTGTATGCAAGTTTTATATTAAATTTCTTTGAAAACTGGAATTATCATCATTTTGAGGGAATTTAAAATGATATTTTGAATATTATAGTCGTTACATCAACCATACTGCAGAGAAGTAAACAGACGAATATTTAAGTTTTTAATATAATTAAGATGCATAAATTAATAGATATAAGCAAGTATCTAAAAACTACTCATATCCATCGAATACCAACTAATCATTAGCTGGCTAGCCATTAGCAAATAATCTTTTTTTAAAAATCATTTTCAGAAAAGGCGACTCTAAAACTCTACATTAAAAAAAATCTGATGTGGACGTCAACATGAATTTTATTTTGAAACTTTTCTTTGAATTATTTAGTTTAACTACAATTAGCGTTTCATCCCACAAAAACTAATAATAATTTGACTTCTGGTGAATTAAAATTTTAATTGGATGTTGAAATTGGTATAAGACTTATAAGTTTCAAATTTTAAAGGTAAATAAATAATAATAAAATAATCTATTTGAAAAATTATTAAAACCCAAATTCTTAATGTATCATATCACACAAATCTTTTCGAAGTTAAAATAAAATTTAATTTGAAAAGAAAAAAAAAAAAAAAAAAACTAACTTTTTTTGTTTATTAACCAAAAGTGATGAAATTTGAACTGCAAATTGGTCTTGTGTTCTAAAGGCTGTATATTAATTTTTGTGTTCGTGAGAGAAAATTTGAAAAAATTTGAAAACTGCAATTTTTAATCCCACTTCAAAAACATGTGACTTAATGAGTAGCAGATATTTTCTTTTCTTTCCAAACGGTTTCCATACAATCTTCTGATGTTGCCACCTAATTTTAATACTTTAGCTAATTAAAAAAAATCTAATTGTCCGATCGATAAGCTGTTTAATCCGTTGGATTCAGAAAAATCGCCCCTTTCATTTGGTACCTTATTTGTAACGATATAATTGATATTTCTAATTTAATTTCTAATTTATTTCCCCCTTTTTTCTAGCGTGACATTCACAAGCAAACTTACCTACCTGCCGTTCCAGATAAGAGCAAGTACGTAAAAATTTGGGGAAAAGTAATAAACTGTGAAAATTTCGCATGGGTTTGGTAATGTTATTAAAATCTGCATTTTAGGATGATTTGGTTAGTTTCCGATGTATTGTTTCTAATTTAAATGTTTGTTTCCGATGTGTTAAGTGATTTGTTTTGTTTTCGAAATACGAGTCCTCTTACATAGGCAACGAAGAGTATTTTTAATGATATTTTGTTAATCATAGTTATTGAATTTCGTGATTTAAAAAAGTATGATTTTTTAAAATCGCGTTTTGTGTTAATTTTGTTCTATAAAATTGTTTGATTTGAGGTATTTAACGATTTGTTCGGTTCGCTGAAAATCGCGCGATTTTACTAATGTCAAGGGTTTCAAATTCGAAACGCAAAACATCGCCATCTTGGCGAAAGTTTGTAAAATTTGCCAAGGAGAAGCCCGAACTAGATTCTCCACCTAAATTATACCACGGAAAAGAAGATGCTTAAGAATGATAATTAGTTTTTCTTACCCATATGGTAGGCAGAGTATTTTCTTGAAGTACAATTTTCAAAGTTAAACTTTTTGTTACAATTAGGGAATATCTCTGGTTGTGGGTACAGTTTTGATTTTGGCTTATAACTTTTGATAGAGTAGATATTATGCAAACATATGAATACCAACGGAAAGCTAGAACCCTTAGCTAACGTTTGATGAAATAACTGTATTGATTCCGTTAACCAGAAAAAAAGTATTACCAGTTTTGTGAAGTGGTCATTTTTGGCCAAAAAAACTTTTGTACCCGGTTGTGGGTACACTTGGAAAGTCCGCTAAAATTGGGAAAATAATAAGAAAAACCATAATAAATACAGAAAACAACAAAATTTATTCATTTTGTGAGGATTCAGTGGCCGAAGTTATTACAAAAAATAGTATTTTTCCAATTTTATTCGTCATTTTCTTCGTCCTCGAAATCAGAAAAGAAATGCTTGCAATAAAAATAATTTGCATGTATATTGGTACACTTCAAATGCACCATACGATCACACGCGTTGCATTTGATTGAGATAGCTCTTGTTAAGCATAGTGGCAGGTGCTTCAAACAGATTACACAGAAGTCGACATCATCAGATTGTTGAGACTCCAATATTTAGCGCGTTTGGCTGGCACTTTGAAAGGTGGAGTTGCCTTACTTTCTTCAGGCGTCTTCTGGAGAGACTCGGATACGGCAAAGAAGTCCATATTCTCGGGCAGTCGATTTTATGGATTTCTTATCAACTAAGCAATCCTAAATGGCTCTAACCAGAGCATTAAAATCAATTTCTTTTGGATCGATTGATTTTTTCGGGGTTGGCATTGCTAAAAAAGTCTAAACATATATAAAAACGCCAATGAAATATGTTATTTTGACATAAACGACCATATTTGACAGTTTGTAAAGCAAACACACTTTTTAAATGGAAAAAAAAAAACTATAGTGCACCCACAACGCAGAATGGCAGCCATTTTTATAATGGCAGAAAAAACAATTTTCGGTCCACATTTTGGCTGAATTCGATATTGCATCACAAAATATAAGGAATATACTGCATTAATATACCTTTCATTTACATTTTTGAATTAATTCACTTCGATTTATCGCATTCTGAAAATATTCACGAATCACTTTTGTGTTGCTTTTTCTCAGCTTTTTTTTTTTTTTTTTTTATGCTTGCACTTACTAAGAAAATGCATCTATTCACTCCGGTGTTAGCACAAAAACTACGTACTGTCACAATGCCTTTTTGACAGTACGCAAATCCACCATATTTGCTGTTTGTTAAAAGATATGGTGGGGTGCCCATAACCGGAGAACGCCCATAACAGGAAACATTTCCCTACGTGTTTTTAGATCTGTTAAATATGAAAATTAGATTTTTAACAATTGGTCTATATATCTGTGTGAATGTTTGTTATCAGCATTTAAAAAAAAAACAATTACAAAATCTCAAATTTGATATTTCTAATTTATATCACATGCATACTTGCGAACATACTAATTAATAATCCGTTGTATTGTCAGCCCCGCCTTCTTTTTCACACCAGTATCTTTTTAGAGTATTTTCCTTCTTATTTAATCGTAACTGCATTTGGAAAATATTACTCTAAAAATTTAAGTGTGGGAAAAAAAGGGCGGGACTAATAACACTACGGAATATTAATCAGGATGTTGGCTAGTATGCACATGGGAAAGCCACTTGAAAATGTACATTTAATATTGATAAGTTCAAAAGTATTGTTGGCGAAAGGGGTTTGAATAATTTGATTTTTTTTTTTTTAAATTTAATAATAGACTCCAAATTTTTGTGAATTTAAGTACATATTTAAACGAATTGAGAAGGGCTACTGCCCCTCTCACAGAAATATATCTATGCATGAATGTGAAAGACTGTTTGTTTGTTTGCTATAAAAATACATACTCTTTGATAGATTCGTAAGGAAATCGGCTCACATACTAGAAAAAATCAGTAAGCTATTATTGATTTGCTCACTTCTCTAGAGGGGGAGGAGGGGTGAACTGTGTAATTTGAAAACTGCTTGAACTAGAAACGTGACATTTCGTATGAAAATTCTTTCTCGAAGTTCATATTTACTACACTATAAAAAAAATTATTCAATCCTGTTGAAGGTTGATGAAATGGAAGTAAAAACAGGGTATTTTTTTTTTTTTTTTAACAATATATGGAAACCGCTTGAACTTTTATAATTATTAAATGTTGTTGCCTCTTTTACCCTTATTTTATCACATTGTTTAGGCTGATTTCTCTAGAAATCGACCTATTGCCATAATGACCGAATATAGTCAATTTAGTTTATCTATCTATATATATAATGGTACGTTTGTCATCACGATAACTTCCAAAATAATGAATAAAATCGAACGAAAGTTGGACAGCGAACTTATCTTACAAGTATCTTGTACGAGTCCGTTGATGAAATTGATCAGCCATTTCATTTTCAGGTGGCGGCCATTTGAAATTTACGAAATCTCTGCATTGTAAAAAGCGTATTTAGACAGGATTTGCTTAGATTTTGATGCATTCTTACAAAGACGAAAGGAGGCTACTCACCAATATACAGCGGTTTGGAGCGATTTTAAGCCTCCCTCGTTGTTTATTACAACAACAACAACAACAAATTTACAAATTATGTCGGATAAAAATCCCACTGGAGAAAACTGCAGCAAAAGCACAAATATTTATATTTCATATTTGAGGATAAACATATTGTATCTTAGGAGAAGCACCAGCGAAAGAACTCTTTCGTGACGAATGGGTACCGTATAAGAAGTGATGTTGTGGCGAGAGTACATTACTTTTTAGTTAATAAACGTTCCAAGTGTTTAGAAGCAGTTCGTTAATAGTAGATTGGAGAAGAAAAGCGCCAGAACTATGCTCTTCACGCGACAAGGGGCTCTAATTGTAGAAGTTTATTCGACCTGACTATTTTTGCAATCTTTAGGTTTCTTAAAAATGGTGTAACTTGAAGGATGCCAATGATTTGCATTTATGCTGATAAGAGAAGATCTGTAATTAACTCTTTACCTTCCGACGAAAAATTACGAGATTAGCTTACCATTGCCACCATTTTTCACAAAATCGAGTGTAGTTACGCATTCACTGTTCCAGAAACATTCCTTTTCCGATTCCTCCCACTACCCATATTCTCTGAAATAAGTGAATTCTTCGAAAACACTGTCATGGTCATTTAATTGCATTCGAAAGCCGTGAGAATAGTTTCACTTGTAACAGCGTAGCACGAAGGATCGTACTTCGTCAAGAAGTATAAATATATACGCCCGGGGCAGTTAACACATCAGCAGAGCGAGACGAATATATGTGCCCGGAGCAGTTAAGGGGTTAGTTAAACTTAAGATGATAAGAGTCATAGTAACTCATAGACCTTATATAGATAGACTACGCCACCAATAGGACTTCCCATTAAGGACGTATCAGATTCAGCAACTTTAGAAACAACCAATTTTTGAGCCGACTTTAGCGCCGATTTTTCCTCGACGAAAACACCGTAGAGGTTACAATAGTCGGGTGAAAAGTTGGATGAAAGAAGACTAACTTCTGACGCTTATCACTTTTCTTGGCGCGAATAAAATACGCAATGATTAGCGTTAAAATTCCCTTTCATTTGTGTAAAATATCGCATTATTATTTCTATTTTGATCTTTTTTACAACTATTGTCATAGCGCCATACGAAAATAAAAACGATTAATTGAAAATTCTTATCATTTAACGGTAAAATAAACGTGCTTAACGATAATATTTCTTCTTCAAATCTCCACTTGAAGCGATTCCCGTGTTCCGCCATCTTGGAAATATGACGTATCAAAATAGCGCATCCTGATTGGACGAATCCGAGGAGAAATTGAGTATACGGACAATTTTATCAAGGCAGCTCTGAAAAAGTTGGGCAACTTCGGTTTGCACTATCACACTGGGAGTAGAGATAATTTTTTCCGAAAAATCGGCGCTAATCAGTGGTTGGCTCTAAAATCGCCTGTAAAGTCGTAGAGTCTGATACGCCCTTTACAGTGAATGTCTTCATCATGAGAATGTAATCTGATACCTTCATCCTTTGCGGTCAGCACCGTATATCACGTGACAGAGACTTGGGGAGATTCTTCCATAAGAAAGCACTTATTTTTGTAAGAATTCAAACAAAAAATTCTCCCCTTCAAAATGGTTTCTCACAAAAGAAATTTTTTTACAATTAATCTATCACATTTCAGCTGTCCAACGATGCGTAAATCTAAAGGCTTAAATAAAAAGTTTGTGTACAATACAAAAATTAAAAAACTCAAAACTACTTTTTTTCCTATGGAAAAATAACATAATATTCATTCTCGTCTCTCTCTCCAGGTTCGCATCACGTGATAATTTAGCTGGGGAAGATAGCTCATGTCGCAGACAGATAATGAGGGGGGATGCGTGGTCTATCTATATAAGGTCATTGTAGTAACTACCAGGGGGGAGGAAGAGGTTAGGAAGCTAGGTTAGAAATATAAATTAGGAAATCAGATGTTTTCGTTAGTTTTTGAAGTAGTGGAGGGGGCTTTAATTAAAGAGCCAAACTGAGAATTTGTTGGGCGGGTTGATACTGCGCCAGTCTACGAATAAAAGACAGAAGAAATAAGAAGACTTTATAAGGATCTCAACCAAGTTTCAACCAAGTTTATTAATGAACTTTTTCCACCATTTTGTTTCAAAATAGCGGCTATATTAAGGGGGCCGTTTGAAGTTAGGCTACCATTTGAAAATTTGTTATCACCAGGGCTTAATTTCTAAAAAATAAATATAGAAACAGTAATCTTCAGATCGTGTGTCAGTATGTGTCTCATTTTCAAGTGTGTTGAAAAATTGAGAAATTTTAGTTTAATTTTCCAAGTCGTAAATCAAATCTGACAAAAAATTAGCAGAACATTTTCTCATATTTCATTTGATATTTCTAATAAAACTGATCATTTTCTTCTTAGGAAACAAACTTATGTTTACTTTTCTGAGTTTGATGGTTTAATTAAATTGTGGTTTCAATTTGTTGCTCAGTAAAAGAGAAAATGCAAATTGTATTAATTTATGGTTAATTCTGACAATTTCTAGTCGCTGTGTGATAAGTGATAGTGAAAAACCACTAGTCTCTTGTTGGCAAATTTTAATATAAAAATTATACAGACACGACATTATTTCATTATTTAAAACATGAAAATCTGACATTGACAGAATTTAATTTAGTGCCAGAGGCCTACTGCTAAACTTGTTAATATCGACAAATTCTTCTTTAGTTAATTCGTGACGATCTAAATTCCATGATAAAGTTTTCATTAAATCAAACCAATGTGTTTCAGCTGCAGATACTGTAACAAATAACGTTGGAAGTCCAAACTGTCTTATAGCCGCAAAACAACGTTTTTTCTCTTTTTCCCAATGAGGGGGAGGTGTGCCTTGGGGGGGACTCATGTCAAAGGTGTGCCTTGGGGGGGGACTCATGTCAAAGTTGGACCTTGGGGGGGACTCATGTCAAAGTTGGGCCTGGGGGGGACTCATGTCAAAGTTGTGCCTTGGGGGGGACTCATGTCAAAGTTGTGCCTGGGGGGGACTCATGTCAAAGTTGTGCCTTGGGGGGACTTCATTCAATAAATCCCCATTCAATAAACCGACTGAAATAGGCCCTTAGCACTATTAAGAGTGACGTATAAAAATTCGACAACGCTGTACCGACTGAAATAGGGGTACCTTGGGGGGGGACTCATGTCAAAGTTGTGCCTTGGGGGGACTTCATTCAATAAACCGACTGAAATAGGCCCTTAGCACTATTAAGAGTGACGTATAAAAATTCGACAACGCTGTACCGACTGAAATAGGGGTACCTTTGGGGGGGACTCATGTCAAAGTTGTGCCTTGGGGGGACTTCATTCAATAAACCGACTGAAATAGGCCCTTAGCACTAATTAAGAGTGTATTATAAAAATTCGACAACGCTGTACCGACTGAAATAGGGGTACCTTGGGGGGGGACTCATGTCAAAGTTGGGCCTGGGGGGGGACTCATGTCAAAGTTGTGCCTTGGGGGACTTCATTCAATAAATCCCCATTCAATAAACCGACTGAAATTGGCCCTTAGCACTAATTAAGAGTGTATTATAAAAATTCGACAACTGTACCGACTGAAATAGGGGTACCTTGGGGGGGGACTCATGTCAAAGTTGTGCCTGGGGGGGACTTCATTCAATAAATCCCCATTCAATAAACCGACTGAAATAGGCCCTTAGCACTAATTAAGAGTGACGTATAAAAATTCGACAACGCTGTACCGACTGAAATAGGGGTACCTTGGGGGGGACTCATGTCAAAGTTGTGCCTTGGGGGACTCCATTCAATAAATCCCCATTCAATAAACCGACTGAAATAGGCCCTTAGCACTAATTAAGAGTGTATTATAAAAATTCGACAACGCTGTACCGACTGAAATAGGGGTACCTTGGGGGGGACTCATGTCAAAGTTGGGCCTGGGGGGGGACTCATGTCAAAGTTGGGCCTTGGGGGGGACTTCATTCAATAAATCCCCATTCAATAAACCGACTGAAATAGGCCCTTAGCACTAATTAAGAGTGACGTATAAAAATTCGACAACGCTGTACCGACTGAAATAGGGGTACCTTGGGGGGGACTCATATCAAAGTTGTGCCTTGGGGGGACTTCATTCAATAAATCCCCATTCAATAAACCGACTGAAATTGGCCCTTAGCACTAATTAAGAGTGTATTATAAAAATTCGACAACTGTACCGACTGAAATAGGGGTACCTTGGGGGGGACTCATGTCAAAGTGGTGCCTGGGGGGGGACTCATGTCAAAGTTGTGCCTTGGGGGGACTTCATTCAATAAATCCCCATTCAATAAACCGACTGAAATAGTCACTTAGCACTAATTAAGAGTGACGTATAAAAATTCGACAACGCTGTACCGACTGAAATAGGGGTACCTTGGGGGGGACTCATGTCAAAGTTGGGCCTGGGGGGGGACTCATGTCAAAGTTGGGCCTTGGGGGGGATTTCATTCAATAAAGCCCCATTCAATAAACCGACTGAAATAGGCCCTTAGCACTAATTAAGAGTGTATTATAAAAATTCGACAACTGTACCAACTGAAATAGGCCTCTAGCACTAATAAGAAAAAGTTTGTATCCCAAGCTACATTACAAATGTAGGTTTCATTATCAGAAAAGGAAAATAAGACAATTAAAAAAAATAAAAATAAAAATAAATAAAAAACAATTCGGGACTGATTTTTTAGAAATGATGCACTGGTAAGTTCCAGTACGCACTATTAAGGAGTTTCCATGCGTTCTATCTAATATGTAAAAAATCACTAAAATAAAAGAAGTATGGGAACTGCATTCCCATGTAAATTAAGTCCTGGTTATCACGATATATTTTTAAATACTGAATCATTTCGAACCAAAGTTGGACATTGAACTTATCATACTTGTCTTAGAACTTATCTTGGATAAGTTTGCTGGTTCAACTTGCTCCGCAATTTTGTTTCCAAGTTGCGGCGACTTGAAATTTTGTCATCACTATAACTTTTAAAATACTGAATCAATTTGAACGAATTTTGGACAATGCACTTATCATTTGAATATCTTGGGTATGTTCACTGGGGAACTTGCTTCGCTATTTTGTTTCCAAGTTGCGGCCTCTCTAATCAGGCTGCCACTTGAAATTTGTTATCATGACAATTTTTGAAAGACTGAATTAATTCGAAACAAATTTAGACAGTGGATTTATCTTGCAAATATCTTGAATCAGTTCACTGGACAACTTGCTCCACCATTTTGTTTCCAAGTGAAAGTCACTTAAAAATTTGTCATTACTATAGCTTTTGAAATATTCAATTTATTCAGAAATCTTTTCAGAGTAGACTTATCATAAAAATGCATCTGATATGTTTGTTGGCCAACTTGATCCATCAGCTTGTTTTCAAGTGCCAGCCACTTGAAAATTTCAAATTCACATAATAAAAGTATTTATGAATCGATTTTCTTAAAACTCCATATGTACATAGCTCACACCAATACCTCTACCAAGTCCATCAATAAATTTTATCCGCCATTTTATTTCAAAACTTGATAGACTTGTTTTCTGTTGTGCCCAGGAAACACCGAGTATTTCAACTAGTTCCAAAAGAATCTGTTTCTGAAACTAGTTTCAACAGTTTTTAACGTAATTTGCACTAATCTGTTTTTTTTTTTGGTATCAAAACGCAAGGTACGAGAAAGTAGTGTAAGTGCCCTCCCCAGATTATTTTATTGCATCAGATGGACTAATGAAAATTAAAATAGGAAACGGATGAATTTTGTTCGTAGACGTAATAATTATAAAAAGAAAACATTTTATGACTATATTTAGTCTAAAATTAATGATGATCAGCATATAATTTTTCTTTTTATACGGGAATTTAGATTAATTTATCACATATAAATTACAAGATGGCAAAGTTCAGCAAATGCATAGCACAAATATCAGTGAAAATATCCTTTAGAAAAATTTATACTAATTCCCAGATATGTTTTTCCGAGGTTAAATGTGACGATTTCATGACTAAGTGGAACTTTAACATTTAACCTTGCGTGCTTTATCGAAAGCAAAAATCATTATGCTTCTATAACCCATTATGCTTTCTTCGCAAAAATTCGATGAGAAGAAGATAAATACGTGTAAATGGATTTATTGTTATTTTCTCAAATGTATTTTATATTCCAATGTATTTTCAAAAGATCAAAAATATTATAAATCAACAAGTATTTTGCATTTGTAATGGTGTATTTTAAGATTTTATTTATTTATTTATTTTATTTATATATATATATATATTTCAAAAATAAGATTTTTAAAACTAAGAATAAAAGGATTGTATATAATTGTCTGAGCGAAACGAAGAGTATAAAACTTAACGCTATTACTTTTGGCGCTTACTTATTTATGATGAATACTAATTCTTTTTCATCAAGGATAATTCAAGAAATATTTGTCAGATTTTGTAAAAATTTCATAGGAGGTACATAAGGGTGGCAACAAAACTGTTCCAAGAAAAATTTAAACCATTTAGAAATTAGATAAAAAATATTTGATGTGGGTACCACATGACTTCCTACAATCAATAGAATATACATATTGTTACGAAAATATTGATATTTTTGTGTGAAGTGACTGGTTTGTCAATAAACAGGCAGGTTCCAGTCCATGAACATTTCTGAAAACAAGCCAAAAACAAACTATTACTCCAACCACAAAAGTCACGCTAATATAATTATATATACTGCAGAGAGCGAATATAGTAGCTTATTCAGGAATAGGGTTCCACAGCTTATCACGGAATAGCTCATTGGCAAATGCACAGCTTAGAGTTTACTGGAATTCACTCGAGTGTAGGTGACCTACTTTTGTTCTCTTTGGCGAAAATTATGGGCGAGAAACGATGCATTATACCAAACGGGTTAACTCCATTAAAATTGAGAAAGGGTTTTCTAATTATAACTATTCTAAAAAAATATTTTCTGCAAAATTTGATAGCCAATATTGCTAAGTCGCTAAGAGTTTCGAAAATGCAGATTTTTGTCTTGGCGTCGATTACAGCAATTTGGCGTCACATTTGGCAACTTGGCAATAAAAATTGGCGAAAATTTGTAGTTTAGGGTTCCCAAAGTTTGGAAGCTCTAACTTTACTATGAACTGAGTTCTGGAATTTTTCGGAAAGATTCATTGGTTTCTAGTGCAGAACTAACTTTTTCGAAATATACACAAATAACACGCCGTCCCATTAATACGTTACATTAAAAATAAGAACATGTTAATTATGAGACAAAAAAATTCAACTAAAATATACATATAAAAACAATTAAACATATAAATAGACGTTTCGAAATTCACCCGAGTTTCATCATCAGTATTAAAATAACATTTTTATAAACTTACACATACACACAACGAATTTATAGTAAGAGTGAGTTTAGAAACGTCCATTTATATTTTTAATTGTTTTTTTATGTATATTTTAATTAATTTTTTTGCCACATAATTAGATTTTTTAATTTTTAACTTCTTCGAAAGTTCTATAAATGACTAACCAGACTATAAAAAAAGAAATGTCATTATTGGTGATTGTAGATTAGAACATGCCTCTTGCTTTACATGCTATACGGTGTTACAGTTAAAGTGAAAACAGATGACAGTTTTTTCATTTCCACGAAGACGAGTGTTAACTTAACGTCAAATTAGGCAATTTGGCGAAAGTATTAGTTTAGGATTTCCAGAGTTTAAAATATCTAATTTCAAAAGGAATCAAGTTTTGGAATTTTCCCGAATGATTCATTGGTTTCTACTGCAGAACTACTTTGAAAATTCTATAAACCACTGACAAGGCTTTTGATGAATTTTAATTCTATTCATACTTCGAATTGGGCAGTTGATCATTGTGTCTGAATTACCAAAATTCATACTCTGTGGTGTGTATTTAACCCTGTTTGCTTGAATTCTGTATTATCAATAACTGTTTTATTGGATTGTTTCAAGAATGTTCGCTGACTATTGATTTTTGCGGTACAAAAAATAGCTTTATTCAAATGTTTTCAGAATATTCATTAAATAAAGTGCATTCGTCGACTAGAACCTGCTAATATCTTTAAAAATTATTTCTACACCAAAAATGTCTACAACTTTCATAACAATATCATTCAAGGCTCTATCATTAGCCTTTTTTTTTAGTCTTTGTGATGGTAAGCCATATGTAATGGCTAAAACATTTGTATTTTTGGTCATTATAATACAAATATAATTTTTGTAAATATATCCAAAATGGAAAGCCCCAAAAAGACCAAATAGGGAGGTGCACAACCGGATGTTGTAACAAATTTATATATCAATTTGTAACATTCTACGTCCAAGCGTTTTTGAGTTATGCGAGATACACACACACATACACACTTACGTACATACAAACGTCATGAAGAATCATGTAAAATCGTAGATATCTAAAAAAAAAAAGGGAGCTTATATCAAGTTGAAGGCGTACAACACTTCATGATAGCCACAAACGTAAATTTACAAAATTCTATGATCATTCGTTTTTGAGCTATGCGAGATAGATTCAAAATCCATTTCGCAAATCGGGATTACAACACTTCCTTATATTTTGTATAAGGGAGTAAAAAAAAAAAAAAAAAAAAAAAAACAATTAAACGTTCGAATTAACTATTTTTTTAACATAAGCCATGAAATTTAGTGTGGATGTCATTTTCACCGGATGAAGCTTTTCGTAGACAACCGGATTAGAGTCCATGTAGGGATTCATGTTTATGATGTACTAACAGTTAAGTGCAATAAAATCTATGTGAATGTAATTGTCACCTGCAGAGAAAAGATTGGTTTATTTTCTAATTGAAGATGGAAGCAGTAATGTAGTATATAAATTTATTAAACGAAAAAAAAAATAATAATAATTTTTTATAGGCAATTATTGGGTTGAGTAAAAAATCATTGCGATTTTTTTTCTATATTTTTCAAATTTATATATTTAACATATAAAGGTTAAAGATCAACCAATAACGTATGTTCTCTTTTATTCGATGACCTTTTCCTATCGTTCGGCGGGCTTCATAATTCCCTATTCGTAGAAAGACCTTTATTTATTTGCGAAAAACTGAACAGGGTACTGATTTACAGTCTCATCTGAATTTAACGTTATTCCACGCAAGGAGCTTTGAAAAGAGCGAAACAAGTGGAAGTCTGACGGCGCAAGGTCAGGCGAGTATGCTGGGTGGGGCAACACATCCCATCCAAGCTCCAATAATTTTTGATAGGTCGCGAAAGATGTGTGTGGTCTGGCGTTATCGTGATGGAACACTACTCCTTTACGATTGACGAGCTCCAGACCATTCTGGGTGAGAGCTTAGTTCTAACTGTCCAATTTCCTATAGTACACATCCGAAATGATTCTTCTGCCCCTTGGTTGGAGCTCAAAAAACACCACATCCTTTCAATCCCACCACACTGAGAGCATAACCTTCCTCTGATGAAGTTCTACTTTCGAAGACGTTGACGGCAAATCATCACCTCGGGACCACAACCGTTTGCGCACCACATTATTGTAAATAACCCACTTCTAACCGCATCTTCAGACTTTTGGATCTTGACAGATAGCCGTAGGGCCATTCAGCATCTGAGCAACTGGACCAGAGGGGGTGACAGAACATATATTATGATTCTTTAAGACCTGAAGGTGCTTTCGCATCAACACAAGATTTATTTTCAGTGGATTCCCTCATACATAGGCCTTCAGGGCGATGAAACTGCTGATATTCTTGCTAAAGCCGGGACTCATCTACTTCAAGCACCGAACTGACCTTCTCCAAAATAAGCTCTAAAATTAAGATCAGAAATCAGAAAATATGGAGGAATCCTCCGTCCCACTCTTGGTATTCTGGGAAAACTCCTGGTAATGTCCTCACAATTGGGAGTGATAGAGCTGTCCAGACCACCATCAGCAGGCTCATGAGTGGACATATTGGGAGCCTTACATATATTGATGGACAGAAATCTTATCGTGAGTGCACCAAGTGCAAGTCAGCAGTAGCCTCCCCAGAACATCTCCTCCACTGCATGGGGATCTTGCATGAAGACCTTATAGCTACACCTCTTATTGTTTATGACTTTTTGAAGATCCACGACCTCCTGGACTTGGTCTACCTTGCAGATAGACCTTGAGGAATAAGCCACAACAAAAACACAACCCACTTCACTTCACCAGTTATCATTCGTTTAAAAAAAGTATCGTTTTCTTCCTGATTCATGAGCATATCGTAGTTGTTTATTCGTGTCGTCAAATGAACTTCTTGAGTTCATGAGGAACCCAAATATCAAGCTTTCTTACGTATCCCAGTTTCTTTAGGTGGACGTGAACTCTTTTTTGACTGATCTTCAATGTCTCTGCAATCCCTCGTGTCGTGTGACGTGGGATTGACTGAATCAGTGTCTTTATTTTGTCATCATCAATCTGGGTAGGCCTTCCTTATCGAGGAGCATCTTTCAAATCGAAATCACCAGCGCGGAATTTCTTGACCAGTTTTGGCACTGACGTTCTTGTAGAGAATCGTCACCGTAAACTTTACGCAATTTTTCACAAGCTTGACGCACGTTTTTCCCTTTGTGAAAGTAAAACAGTGAAATATGGCGAAAAAGAACAGTTTGGTCTTCCATGTTCAACGTGCCGTCAAAATCTACAAAACTCAACGAAATCACTCAGTTTGTTCTTTACAATGAAGCTTAAACTGTCAGCTATCAATGACGTAACAACTGCTATAACAAATGCTTCGAGTATTTCAGAAACTGTAGTACTGCCATCTGTTGCAAAAAAAAAAAAAAAAAAAAAAAAGCGGTGACTTTTCACTTAACTTAATATAAAGGTCAGTGAAGGAATTTATAAATTAATGTTATTAGGTCGGAGGACTATTAGTTTCAATCTGGATTTTTTGTAGACCACTTTTGTGTAACACCAAAATAAATTAAAAAATATCAGTGCTATCGTTACAAATTCGGTACTGAATGAAAGAGGCGATTTTTCTGAATCCAGAAGTGCAAACATTTTGTCGACACGACAATTAGATTTTTTAAAATTAACTAAAAGGTGGCAACATTTCATTTTAATTCATTTCAGTTATTTAAAAAAGTACGTGGCCCAGTTTTATGGTCAAATAATGAGATAAAAATTAAATAAAAATTAAAAATTAAATAATAATAATAATAATAATAAAAACTAGTTGGCATAGGTGGATTCTGCTCAGTTCCCCATCATATTTATGTTCTCAGAAATTTCTAGTGCGAGACATATTATAATCATGTTAAAAGAAATGAATTTGACCAAAGCTTGATACAGTGACAGAATGAAATCTCCGCCTAATAGGCTATCCACCGTTCACTTCGATATATTTATCTTATTCTAATCTATTAATTTATTTTATCGGGGTCAATTCCGTTGTTTAGTTTTCATGCTACTATTTCCAATGTAATAATCCTCAAAATTCATATTTATATGAAAAATTTACAATTTCGCTATGTTGATAAAATCGTAAATTACGAATAATTTACGAAATTTTCCTAGTAAAATATTTGTATTCAATCATGTTCAAACAAATATCATAAACGTAATTTTGAAGTTGTCTGATGTATTTAGGATCCTCAAAATGGAAGTTTATGCTCAATTTTGCCTTATTCTGACATGTTAAGTAAATCGTAAATTCCAAATAACTTACGAATTTTTTAAATTGGAAAAATCATAGTCTATGATATTCATGCCAGTATCCTAAATAATGTTTCGAAAGTGGTCTGACATCTTTACGATGAAAATATCCCTCAAGATTGACGTTTATGTGAAATTTTCTCTATTCTGCCATGTTCAGAAATTCGTAAATTTCCAATAACTTACAAAATCTTTATATTGGAAAATTCATAGTCATTAATATTCATGCCAGTATTCTAAATAATATTTCAAAAGTAGTCTGATATCTTTAAGATGAAAATATCTGTCAAAATTGACGTTTATATGAAATTTTGCCCTATACTGCCACGTTAAGAAATTCGAAAATTTCCAATAACTTGCGAAATTTTCAAAGTAGCAATATTTATAGTTACTGATGTTCATTCCGGCATCAAAACTGATATTTTAAAACTGGTCTGACATTTTTACAGTAAAAAGTTTCCATTTAATGCATGTTTAAGTGAATTTTTGTCCTATTCTCCCATGTTAAGAAAATCGTAAATTTCTAATAGCTTACGAAGTTTTTAAATTCAAATGTTGCAAATGAATAGGGTTCTTGCCAGTGTCGAAAGTAATATTTTAAAACTGATCTGATCTCTCTGCGACAATTTGTTCTTGAGATATCGTGTACACAGACTAACAAACTAACGGTCTAACACACTAACCCACTAACAGACTAACAGACACCCTACAGACAGACACCATAGAAATTTTGTCATTTTCGGATTCCTCACACCTGAAAACGTGTAGAAAAGTAAAAAAACCGAGATCGAAAATTTTCACGATTACCTAAGTTCCCCATACCTATAGTATGATGGGGAACTAATAATAATAATAATTTTACAGATTGAAATTAATAGTCCTCCGTACTAAACTAAATTCTGTCTTTGACAGAAGTTTTAATGGTTTTTTTTTTTTTTTTTTTTTTTTTTTTAATCTCATATAATTTTAATCTAACATTTACTGACTCCGCCTCATATCGTGGTGAATTTTGGAGGTTGGTTGGTTGGTTGAGTTTTTTACGTCGCACTAGTGCTGCCCAATGGACAATATGGGAATTTTGGAGACAAAAGGGCTACAACAAGTTTGAAATATATAAGTTTCAGTGCAGTAAAAAAGGTTAGCGAATTGTTACCAGAAATTTATGCTGATTTCTCCAACTTTTTAGGAATCAATAAGAATATTTTATATAGAGACTTTCTTGGAAGGTTTCAACAACTTATAATTTGAAAATAATAGTGATAAATAATAACAGTGATAAATATTTAAAGGCTTATAAATAATATTAAATAAATAAATAAATAAAACATATTTTTAAAAATGATTGTACAATTATTACTCTAAAAAAACTAGTATGCAGTGGCCATCACAAAACTTTCTTCTATATCATTCTATATAACAGTGCTACCTATTGGTTAACAAGTTCAAAAATTCGATCAACATAGCTCGTATGATAAAGATTTTAAATATGCAGTTTGGTGCAGTTTTAACCAAAACACTGAAAATAAATATTTTGTTAAACAACAAAAATTTTGTTAAGTCAATCAATCATTTTTGCTCATATAGCCTCAGCAAAAAGTTTGTTACCAGAATTATTTTGTTGCTTTAACCAAACACTTTTATTGACTCAACCAATATTTGTTTAAATTAACCAAATTATTTTATTGATATAAACAAACAATTTTGTTGATTCTGCATATCGCTCGCTCATTGGCTGTTTACAGAAAGATTTATCACATAGTTTATCGAACTAGTCATTAAAAATTACTTCTTTTTCAACCATATTCTTTTGGTTAATAGAAGCAAACTGATTGGGTTAAACTTTGTAAGGGAGTGAGGCCCCACACATTCACTTTAGCGTTTCGTGCTTGAAATCGTGTTGAACTTGTCCATGGAGTGGTAGGTTGGAAGAGTTAAAGTTACTAGTCGAATCTAGTTTTGTCTGACGACGGTTTCAGTGAAAGTGTAAGATTGTCCATGGAAACAGTATTAATTGTACTTTTTTTTACATAGGAATTATTGCTAGCGCTTGAATAATTTTGCTGTCGATTGTAGTCATATATGGTCCATCAAATGTCACTCTTCAACCATAACAGCGCCATAACAGTGGTTAAAAGTTTCTGTTGTTGATGCGGGTAAACGAGAGGTGACTTGACAGCCTAGCCGTCAGAAATTTTCCGTGGTTGTCTTCAAAATTTGCGCGAATATGGTGTAGGACTTCATAAAAAGACCCCACGGAGGGCACTCTACCCAGGTGCTAGGTTACTTACAACTAGCCTTAATCATTACCCCAACACCAACCACCTACCACAATAACATTATTTAAAAATTATTTTCATCGAATACATTTAACTATTTGTCACGAAATGAAAATATTTTCTAGTTTTCATAAATTAAAATGAGTCAAAATATGCCAGAATTAAATAGGAAACATCCTTTTTCTGAATACACCCTGTTGCTTTAATTCTAATATATGCCTCCTACATGCCGTGAGAATATAAGAAAACGAATTTTATACATATCCTAAAAATAAATTTCTCCAAAGGGAATAAAAACCTCCCATATGACTATTTGTAGGGAATCGCTTTTGCATCGTAATATTTAAAGACCACGGTCAACTTGATTGTTGCTAGGATAAAATAAAAGAAACTGCGGAGTGAAGCAACAGATATAATAGAATAGACTTCAGATCACGTCGCGGCCTGGCTGTTTTCCAGATGCCGTTTGCATAAAATGAACCATTTATCAGAATTTTATTTCTAAAAGCCCCAGTGACAAAGAGAGAAAATGAAGCATTGAGTTTTATTACTTTCATATTCTTCGTCCCACTGAGAAAGTAGGCGTTGTACGGAAGTTAAGGAACTAGATTTTTCTGTATAACCATCTTTTAAGTGGTTAGATTAATGGCACGAAATATTTTTTCTTTTGCTGTTTGTGATTATTCAATATTTTATTTGAAAAATTAAATACGATATACAGAAAAAAAGAATGAAATGGTATTTTTTTTCGACATTTCATATAATAGAATTTAAACAACTATCTTTGATTTGGAATATTGTTAAATTTATTCTGCTTTTTAATTTCGTCTACGAATGATGAATTTCAAATAATTATTGACGAGATTCTGTATATTTACAGTAATTTTTTCTTCTTTGTATGAAGTAGAAAGTTGTATTGTAAACAGGGTCGTGTGAAACAAAAATAGCGCCCGGGGTAAAACAATAATTTAGCGCCCCCCCCCCCCCCCACACACACACGCACCAGATTTTAAACATTTTATCTTTTTTTTTTTTTTTCGGGGTACAATATTGAAGAAATCTTTTTTACGTAGAAAAAACAATTACAAATAGGGAAAAAATTACATTCATTATTTTCTTAAAAGAGAGATATAAAACATTTAAAAAATCATTTTAAAAGTATTTCAAAAAATATTTTAAGAGCACTTTTCTTGGTTCCACGAAAGTAAAGTCATCGATAAGTTTTTTTCAAATTTAAAGATTACACAACCTCAAATTCCGTTGATAATATACGTAGACTACTTAGTCAAAATATCAAAACTTCATATGAAAACAATGCTAAAATCTTATTTTCAATACAATGATAGGGCTTTTAGTGGTTCCATAATTGAAAACCCACTTTTTAAAAACTTGTATTCGCATATCTCTTAACACCCTACTCCTACACCAGATAGACGGTGATTCAATCTCATTTTCGCTTCTGATCGTAACCATGCTGCCACCTTACTCGGCTGCTTCATTACGCCACCTTATTGAAATCAGTATGTCCAGAAGAAAAGTCTTTCTTTCTAAAAAATATCATTAAGAATGTAATGCTTGGTTTACTGCAACAAATGAAAAGAGCGTTTAAAAAATAAATAATATAAATTCAAATTTCTAAAAGAAAAAATTGAAGCGATTTTGGAATTTTGGCGCCCTAAAATCTGGCGCCCGATGCGAGTGAACCCCTCGCACGGCCCTGATTGTAAAACTATTTACGAAACGGATATTGTATGTCGCATAACTAGAAAACGATCAGCCGCATAATGATAAAATTTAAATTTGAGATTATTATAACATGTAGTTGTACAACTACAATTTTGGCCTTCATATGTTCTTCCATTTTATAGAGCCTCACCAGTGGCCAAGAGGTTTTGTTATCGATGTTGATAGACGGGAAATGTCGCAGTCTAACCTAGACCGCGTTTGTCGGCCTAACTGTTTAGAATTTTCCACGATTTTCTTCAAAACTCGGGTAAATACGGACTAGGACCCCCTAAAAGCCCTCAAGGAGGGCATTCTTCCGAGGTCTAGGACGTTCGTGTCGGCCTTAATTTCTATACCAACATCACCTAATTTAGATATATATACGGGATTTTATAAGTTTTATCATCGTATCTGTATGTGCGTATGTATATATATCTCGAAGATTTCGAAAATAGTTGGACGTAGTACGTTACAAATTTTTATGTAGGTTTTATACAGCATCTAATAGTGCACCCTGTCCTCTTTTTGGTCATTATGTGTCCTTCCGTTTTGGAGATATTTGCGAAAACTCAAAATTTTTGGTGATTATATGACTTCATTTTTAAAAGTTACAACAGAACGTAATAACAGAGAGCGTAACATTCTTGTTATAAAGGATACACTCCCTTCTTAAAACTGTTGTTATAGAGATAATACATGTAAAGACACGAAGAATAGCAGTTCATTCATTTTAACGGACCTTGCCAATGAAGATTGTGCCGTTCTGAGTATCTTGGCAATCAAATTTCGAGAAAAGTAGTAGTTTAAGTTACCAGAATCTTCTCAGTTTGAAAGTTAAGTAAACTAGATTTTTCAAAAAGTTTGTCTGCTTTCGAGTGAATGTCATTAACTTTGAATTGTGCATTCGTCAATGAGAGATTGTGTAATAAGTTTCGATTTTTGTTCCTGAATAAACGATATTCGTGTTCTGCAGCGTATATAAACCTTTTTTTTCTTTTTTACTTTTATTGTGCGAGAAATAGTTTTATTGGAATTTTTAGGATATATTAGTCGAAAAAACATTCATTGTCTAGAGAGAAAAAATCTGCCTATTCATTTACAAATCATTTGCCACACGCACGGAAATGTTACTATTATTGTAACAACATGTAGACACTACCAAATATCCTGACCAAATCTTCCATGATCACCAAATCTTCCCATTTATTTTGAAGACATTTTTCTAAGTTAAAAAAAACTAGTATGTTGTGGCCACCACAAGACTTTCTTCTATATTTTCCTATATACATATTCAATCAGTAACAATAAAAAAAAAAAAAAAAAAAAAAAAAAATACGATTTTTTTCTAAGTTTTTTTTTTTGTTAAAAGTAATACATATTCAACCAGTAACAATATTAAAAAAAAAAAAAAAATCGATAACTTTGTTTTAAATTATCACAGATTTACAGTTCAACCATTCGTTTTAAAGGTATTGACGAGATCTTTCGAAAGATACCCATCTTGAAAATCCCCCCCAGGGGGGGGAAGCGATGCCCCCACATGCACAGAAATTTTTCCCTAGTTAACTATTACTATTATCAATAACTCATATTAATTTTACAATCACAAGTTAAAAATAACTCTCATTATGTACATTTATACAAAATTTTGTCCTATACTGCCATGTTAAAAATTTAGAAAAAATGCAATCACAGCGCCACCTGTTGATCTATTGATCCCCAAATGTAATCAGCACCAGTTTATGTCGGGGACCAACTAAATACCAAGTTTGGTTAAGTTTCGTTAAAAAAAAAAAAAAAAAAAAAAATTACGATTTTTTTTCTGTTTTTTTTTCGTTAAAAGTAAAAAAATCGATAACTTTGTTTCAAATTGTCACAGATTTACAGACAGTTCAACCATTCGTTTTAAAGGTATTGACGAGATCTTTCGAAAGATACCCATCTTGAAAATTTACCCCCCCCCCGGGGGGGGTACTTCCCCCCCAGGGGGGGAACCGGTGCCCCCACATGCACAAATTTTTTTTCGTAGTTAACTACTACTATTATCAAAAATTCATATTAATTTTACAATCACAAGTTTAAAATAACGCTCATTATGTACATTTATACGAAATTTTGTCCTATACTGCCATGTTAAAAGTTTACATAAAATGCGATCACAGAGCCATCTGCTGGGCGATTGATCCCAAAATCTAATCAGACACTTTCCATGTCAGGGTCCAACTATACACCAAGTTTGGTTCAATTTCATTCATCGGTTCGTGAGATACGGTGAAAAATACGAAATTTTGCGATCACAGCGCCACCTGCTGGACGATTGAGCTATTGATCCCCAAATCTAATCAGCACCATGCCCCGTCAGGTTCCAACTATATACCAAGTTTGGTTGAATTTCATTCATTGGTTCGTGAGATACGGTGAAAAATAGGAAAATTTGTCCTATACTGCCATGTTAAAAATTTACATAAAATGCGATCACAGCGCCACCTGATGGGCTATTGATCCCCAAATCTAATCAGCACAATGCCCCGCCAGGGTCCAACTATATACCAAGTTTGGTTGAATTTCGTTCATTGGTTCGAGAGATACGGGGAAAAAACGAAACCACGGACAGACACACTGACACACAGACAGACACACAGACAGACAGACAGACACACAGACAGACACACAGACAGACAGACAGACATTTTTTAAAAACTATCAATTCGTGTTCAGGACATCCCAAAACGTGTAGATCCGTCAAAAAACGGAGGTTGAAAATTTTCGCGAATCCAATACTTTCTCTATATTACATATAGAAGAAAGTAAAAATGTAGAAATTAAATTATTTATATTTATATTTTATTTTTAGTCCTTATTTATTAAGAATGAAAAAATATATCCGCAATTGAATAATTGTAGCACTTTTTAACACTTCTCTGTTATAAAGGTACTTTTATCTGGTCATTATATACTACTGGAAATTACAATTGCCACACCAGGAAAGAATGCAAATAACAGAATGATATTTATTTGACACATAGCATAATAGTGGGAAAAAACAAGTGTCCAAATTTTCAGTAATTTGAAAGTATAGGTTCTGAGAAATCAGTACTGACAGCAGCCAACTCTAGCAGAAATAACAGTACCTATCCGCCCGAGGACGGAATCGAACAAAGTCTAATTGGCATGTACGGGTACAGCATTCCATGCAGCTTCAATACTATGCTACAGTACATTGACCGTAGTAACTGAAAAGTGGTGCAGCTCGGAAATTATTGACCAGATTATTGACCAGATGATGAGCACACAAATTTTAAACACGCAAAATTAGTTTTTTCAACATAGTTGTCATTCTATCTCAAATTCTATTTAACCAATTTACTTGATGATTAATTATAATTAATTATGGAAGCATACTATAAAAGTTACCATATATATTATAATTATATTGGTGAAAGAGTCACGGAAGAAACTGTGTCTGTAGACACCCTGTATTAACAAAAATCTATACGTAATAGAGAAAAACTAGCTTCATTTTCGGCTTCATCTCGCAAGAAAATATAAAGATCAGCCAAAATTGTCAAATCAGATTCTGTCAACATTATTTTTGTAAGTCTGTGTAATCACTTCAAAACTGTTAGAAAATTAAGCTGTGGAAGTAATAAAAAACACATGCATTTTATTACATCTGAGCTTTTTTAAGTATCATATAAAATAAAATAGATAATAAATAATAATAACAAATAATAATAATAATAATAATAATAATAAACTTTCATGCATTTTGTGCAAGCTAATGTTCAAAGACCATATGACAGTACTCTTTATTACGCAGGCAGACTAGGCATAAGAAGATCAAATGCCATTGGAAAATAGTACAATTGAAAATAGTGCAACAATGAAAATCCATTTGTGATAAAAAGAGAAAAAAAGCTTATTTCAAAACTTATATTGAAGAATGAAAGCTTCAATGAAGGATTTCGTGATTGTTTTTTACTTTTATCGAAACAGGAAACGTAACCGAGGAAAGAAGAAAAGTGCTAGCAGCAATTGAAAAATTTTAACAAACATGCCACATTTCCCTTTTGCCCAAGAAAACAAGATAGAAAATTCCTTCTTTAAATTTAGATTATCGTATATTAAAATATAAAGTTAAAAAAAAATAATAAAAACTATTTAAATTAAAAATATAAATTAAAAAATTAATTTTTTTTTTTCTTTTTTTTTCTTTTTTTTTTTTTTATTTCCCCGACCGGCTAATTTTAGAATAAATCTTATAAAAATTATTAATGAAGACTATAGACATTCAAATTGATCTATGTATATATTTCAGTTCCTGTTTTAAATTAAATTTTAAAATGCAATTTTAAGTATTAAAAAAAAAAACCACCTAAAATTCACTTGAATTTCGCTATTAAACCATAAAAGTATTTCTTATAAATTAATTTATCAATGAACCCAAAAAGTAATACCCAAATATTTTTAGAATTATACTTAAACAATAACAATGTAAAATTGAAGTAAAAAATAAAAATTGAAATGCTGAAGCATTTAAAAAAATCCCCCAACCCCCTAAATTAAAATTTATAATTTTACATTTTCAATTTAAATGGTTTCGAATGAATTTTAATATATTTAATATTGTTTTATTTTTAATGTACATGCATGCAAAATTTCTGAATTTTAAAACTGTAATTTATGAAAAAGCTTGATAATGTCTACCGTCCTCTTAAATAATAAAACGTTCTTTCAATAAATTATTCTACTTGACATTGTGCGTTCATATTTCTTTCAACAAGATTTATCATGCTTGCTGACAGTAACTAAAGTAAAAATTCGTTGTTCATGATCGATGATGAATTTGGAGTTTTAAGTTCAAGTGAAAATTAAATCACTGAATAATTAAGTAAGTTGAAAATTTTCATCTGAAAATGCATAAAAATAAAATATAACACATGTATTAATTTTGCAATTTCTTTATTCAGAAGCAAACAATTAATGTTAAGACAATTAATGTTAAAATATTCCGGAGAAAAGAAATATTGCATATGAACTAATAAAACGTTCTGTTAGCATTTTTTTTTTTTTTTTTTTTTTTTTTTTTTTTTTTACTTACTGAGCTAATACTTGTTTCCATCTTAGAAAAATATATTGAACTTTCCTATTCACAACATATTTTATGAATTATTTTCTCACCATACGATTTAATGACTTTCATTTATAAATTTAATATACTTAATATATTTATACATTTTCCTATGGGAAAACTAATTTCTTCGGAAATAAGGTAGGTGAACCAAAGGTGACCATAGTTAAGCTTTGAAATTTTTTTATAATTTTTTGGTTGGGTGTACGAGACTGGACTTTTTTTCGTAAAATGCCACACTTATCTCTTACACATATTAAGTATAATTTTCATTGTAAAATGTAATTTAGATATTTTTATAATATAGTTTCAAAATTGTAGCTTGTGGGCAATCATAGTGTTTCAAAGGTGGCCCGTACATTGAAAGCACTTTTAAAAAATGTACTTTAGACGCTCTTTTGTTATTTTTCTGGCTTTTCTACTTATTCATATCATCTTTTGACACAAAAAAAAACTACTTTCAAACGCCTTTTATTCAAAGTAGTTCAGTATTTTTATTCTGGAATTCATTGATTTCTTTCGGGAGATCTCTGGTATTCTCAATAGTGTGGAAATTGTTGGAGAATAAATGGCAATACTTTTTTCAGCTATTTAAGCAGAATTTTTGAAAATCACCTTTATTACATTAATTTCCGTACTTATTTGCTAAATTGGCCCATGTGTTCAAAGGTTGCCGGGCATCTGAGCCACCTTGAGAACATGCATATGATCGCCATTTGCACGGCATTAAACTAATAATTTAATCTGATAAATTTATTAGAAATGAAACTAATATGGTTAAAAAGAAAGAAAGAAATTTTCAGAAAACATATCACAGCTCAAAGTTTTAAGAACTTAATCACATGTAAATTAAGATATTGTCTTACCTGTAAATTAGAACGACTACTCCTCTAAAGTGAAACCACTGCATACAGTGGTGGTCGATCAAAATAATCTCTTCAAATTCAGTCACATAACCTGAGGATAAATGATTTGCAATGCAGCAGCACCATTTTGTGATTAAAAATTAAATTAAATCTTTTTTAGAGGGGTGGGCTACCTTAGGAACACTGGTCACCTTTGGTTCACCTACCTTAACAACCTGTCAAATCGATTTCTATGCACAAAAAGTTCTAACCATTGTACTTCTTTAAATCGACCAAAATCCTTTACATTTTGTTATTTTTCGCTAATCGGTATTACTATACTTCTTTATACTTTGTATAAGGAAGTAAAAATGGTCGAGTCATTTTTTGAAACACCAATTTCCGAGATCTAAAACTGATCTATCTAAGTAAAATGACTATTAATTTTTCTCTAATAACCACGTTATACATGGGGAAGGGTATCTAAAATGTATTTATGTAAAAATTTTCAAGAAAATCGTTAGAGCCGTTTTTGAGATACTAACTTTTACCAAAATTTGGCATACTCAATTATTGACAGGAAAACAATAATTACACACAAAAGAATATTTAAAAGGTTAGTTAATATAATGAGTTTGAAAAAAAAAAAAAAAAAAAAAAAAAAAAACGTGCAGCCGTTTTTAAAAGAACGCATTTGCGAGGCCTGGAATTGAGCTATTTTTACAGGTCGCCTATCAATTTTCCTGAACTAACCAACTATATTATTTGAAAGGTCATCTAATATAATGTTTATATAGCAACTTTGAAGAAATTGATAGAGCCGTTTTTGAGATACTGATTTACGGTCCCACTTCTGTTTTCCGCTGTTCCATTTCCGGTTTTTCAATTTTCACCAAAATTTGGAAAATCTATCTGTATACCAGACCTGTATCAGTTCTAAAGTTTCGTAGTTCTGTTTTTGTTAGTTTCGGAGATATGATACCCAGGAGATTCAGTATATACATACACATACATACATACATACACACACACACACTCACAAACTGTCCGAATCTACTTTTCTGAACTCAGGAGGCCTTAAAACGTGTAAATCAGGTGAAAACTCGATGTCGAATTTTCGAACCAAATACAATACTTCCATTACCTACAGTAGTAGGGTAATGGAAGTAAAAATTTCTTGGTACTGTAATCTTATTTCCTTATTTATCAAAATTAATAAAACTGATTAATAAATCAAACAAAATAAAATAAAATTTAATAAAATAATAAAATTACTGCGTGTGCACTAAAAATTTAATAAATAAATAATATTACTGTACACTTAAACTTTCTTTTAATTAACAGCGATAAAAAAAATCATCGAACATTTTTTGCATTCGAAAAAAACCTTACTTTAATTCATATGTTTTATATTGAAATTAAAAGGGAAAATAGTATGAATTAAATAGAAAAATATCGAGAATTACTACATGTATATTTATATTTTTATTTGTCATTACATATATATTTTACAGAACTCGGGGGCGAGACGCTGAGTGCGAAATTTTCGAAATCCACTGTTCTGGGGCGAAATTTCTGTAAACCACGTCAATCACCGAATTTGTATATTTCCGGTACTAACATATGCGAGGAAGTGCAATTTTGAGTTCGTTTACATTTAATTAAAATAATTAATTGCATCATTGGGAACATAGATTAACTTACGGTACATAATGTTTTATATAATGGCATGAAAGAAATATTAGTAGAACTGATAATAATTGAAGAGACGTTTTCAGTAGGAGAAATATACACAGGGTAGAAACATTTCGATAATAATTATCAAAATAGATAAGCGATTCAGAGGTTTTTTTTTTTCAAGATTAGAATTTCTATAAAGTTTGAGTTTTTAGAATCTTGTAGCTTCTTCTGTAAAGTTGTTTAGGGGGTCGATCCAGGCAAAAATTTGGACACTTTAGCTGCCTTTTCATAAAATTGCACATAATAAAAAATGCCTCTTCACAAAATTCAAATTTATAAAATGGGCCTCTTTACAAAGATAAAATTCCCCAAAACGGCATTTTTACAAGATTTCTTTTCTATAAAAATTATTCTTTTATAAAAATTTCCCCATGTTTTAAGTGTTATTTACCATGAGTGATTATACTTGGAAAGATATAAAAACTTCTTCACACACCATAAATTTAAAGTCAGCACAACCGGTTTCGAAAGGACGTAGCCTTTCTTCATCAGGTGCAAAAAAAAAACATGCTACTGACTTGGAGGCAAAAGCAAGACTGAAAGCAGGGCAAAATCCAGAGGGGGAGGAGCAACACAAATAACCAATAGGAAGCAACATGCAGGACCAATAAGAGAGGAACACACGTACACACACAGAAAAAAAGGGGGGGGGGAAGGGAGAGAAGGAGTAATCAATTAAATTGATTTTTAATAATAACAGGACACTTGGAGTTGGAATTTTACGTGTTTTTTTGCACCTGATGAAGAAAGGCTACGTCCTTTCGAAACCGGTTGTGCTGACTTTAAATTTATGGTGTGTGAAGAAGTTTTAATATCTTTCTATTGATTGTACGCCAGTTTTTGTATTTAGTTTTGGTGATTATGAATGGTGATTTTCAATGAAACACTATTAACTTGATATTAAATATTATATAGAGTGACTGCTATGGAAAATTTACACAATATTTTTTTTTTCAAAAAAAAAAAAAAAAAAAAAAAAAAGAGAAGAAGAAGAAGAAGAAGAAGGGCTTCAAAAATTCGCCTGATTACTAAACTTCATCTTTTGTACAAAGAACGAGATATAACTTTTTTTCTGTCGAAAACAAGATATGCAGTTTACCATATCTTGTTTTTGACATCTTCACCTAATTATATTACAAATAGGATGCAAATGTACACACCTGCTTCTGAAATGAAGCTTCGCTATAATTGATGATTAATTACCCTCATAGTCGCAAAATACGTTAAATCTGGGAAAATTCAAATTTCATTCAAAAACGTTCTTTTTCACTTTAAGACCATTTGAATTACCGAATCATTTACTACTGAAACTTTTATATCCCAGTTATATGATGTTTATTCTTATAATTACATTATAAAAGAGTAGTAACCTAAATAGTGTGAAAATTATTAAACCTTCTAAGAGCTGTAAATTAGGTTTCAAAATGTTATAAACCAAAAGAGAGTTTCTTCCTAACACATAGATGTAAAAATAAATAAAAAATTACATAAAAAGTACGCACTTTATTTTTAATTAATAAACATACTTTTCACATTTATACCAATGTTTTAAATGTAAACTAAAAATTCACTTCAAGATTTAAGTTGTAACATGAAAAATTTCTATATTAACATTATAAATTTACAAGAAAATAAACATCATCATGAAATATCGGACTATTTCTTGTTTTATTACCGTATTAAAAAAAAAAAAAAAAAAAAAAAAAAATCTTAAATTTTTTGTGACTAAAATATTCATACTATAACTTTTTTTTTTAACGAATTATATTTATTCTGAACGTTAGTTTTGAGTAAACTTTGTGTAAAAAATGTACTTTTTCCAGAATTTATACTACGTTGAAAATAAAAGAAAGCAAAGTAAATATTACGCTCATTAACTTATAACTGTTTATAAAATATGAGAAAAGTCAGAAAGAAATATTGAAATAAAATTACGAGAGACACGTTCTATTTTCAGTGGCAATAAAAACCTCTTTTATGACATCGCGTGCAAGATGGCGGCTTCAACTGAGCAAAAGATAATCTTTCTGATATATTTGATGGCTTGGTTAACTCGAAAGGAGCCGCTGGGTCATTAATAATTAGCTTCTATTCAGAAAACATACGTTCTTCCGTTATTCACGAAATTGTAAAGAATATGTTGCGGAGTTAATTTTACAGTCATTACAGAAAAAAATAACATTGCAGATTTTGGAAAATTTTTCGTAGGAAAGAAAAGTGAATATTTTAATTCTCTTTAGATTTCGAAGCATTATGTTCTATATTCTTTAATATATTTTGTAAATAAAAAATACCATAATTATTTAGGCAAAATCAGTTACGAGGTCGGAGGTCTATAAGTTTTAATTTGGAGTTTTTGTAGACCAGTTTTATGTAACACCAAAATAAATCAGAAATATCAGTCCTATCGTTACAAATTTGGTACCAAATGAAAGGGGCGATTTTTTTTTTTAAATCTAGGATGCAAACAGTTTTTCGGGTCGACAATTAGATTTTTTAAAGTTAATTAAAGTATGAAATTTAGGTGGAAACACTTCATTTTTATTCCTTTCAGTCATTTTAAAAAGTATGTGGTCATTTTAAAAAGTATGTGGACCGTAAAACCCCAGTTTTACGGTCCAAAAATGAGATAAAAAATAAATTAAAATTTTACAGATCGAAATTAATAGTCTTCCGTACTAAACTAAATTCTGCCCTTGAAAAAATTTTTACTTTATTCTTTTCTTTTTCACAAAAATAAATTTCACAAATATATATATATATATATATATATTCACAAAAATGGGCCCGAAAATTCAAATCTGGATCAACCTCTGGTCAATTAAATTCATGTGACAACTTAGAGTCATTAACTTTAAACAAAAATTATAAAAAAGCACCACAGAACTGGCGTTTAAAAGTAATAAGTACAAAATTTTGAATCAACATTATTTTTAAAAATCTATATAATTCTCATTTCACAAGCTGTCTATATAAAGTGTAATTTCGTATTGCATATTTACTATGTAATATATATTTTCCATGTTTTTTAATTTTTTTTATTATAAAACACTTTTGAGATATTGCTGAATTTACTTCGAAACCATTCTAACATTACGGCAGATTTTTTCTTTTTGTACTTATTAGCAGATTCCTTATGTATTTTTGATAATTTCACCTCTGAATTAAGAACAACAAAATTTGCCTTTTCTTCTGAACATCACCTTGTATCCTTAATAACACTGAAGTGTGTTCAGATGTTTTACTGTCCAACTTCGCTTTAATATCAGATATATATATATATTATTATTATTTTTTTTTTAACAGCGAGATCGATAGTCACGTGCTTTGTTTCAAGAACAGTTGTTTCAGTTTTTTTCAAAATCTTCATTGTTTGAAGAAAGATTTAATGTTACATTTTCTACTGGTTTCAACATATTTCTTTCTGGAAAATCGACTTTGTCAATATTGACTGAGAATGTTGCATTAATTTAATCTTTTTGAATTTCTGAGTCGATGAAATTTCTTACCCAGATATTATCTTCATCTAATAGATCTCCATGGAAGAAATTTTCTAGCAGTAGTGCATGCTCCAATATTTTCTAAGCCGTCGTCCTAGCTTCGGCATTATAACGCAGAATACATCGCAATAAATTAAGAGCTTGTGAACAGTTCTCTTTATTTAATTTGCAGCATGGATGGGCACTTTTTATTGATTCATTGAAGAAACTTCCTTGCAAACATTTAAACATCAAATGGTAGACATCAGTCATCTACTCAATTTTTCTCAAAAGCTGGCGCTCTATATGCCGGTAGGAAAAACAATAAAAGCAAACCATTCCAGCAGACCATATGTTAAAACTGGAGCCAACTATTTTAGGTCGATTACCTTTTTCATTGGACCAGGCCTCTGGAGGACAGTGATATTTTGGAAGAACGTAGTTATTCATAAGTTCTTTTGTGTCAGAGAGGGCACTAAAATTACATAAAACCGTTTTAAAAACAGACGTGATTAAAATATCATCACTCTTTATATCCAAATGACAAACTCCATAAGCGTGAAGATATTCCATAGTCCAGTCATCAAATACTCATTTGGAAAAAATCTGCTTTGTGACAGAATCTTGTAGAGCATATATTAAGCAATCAGAGAGGCGAGGCATAAGAAAAATATCAACTTCGTCCCGATGCATAACACCCAGTAAAGGAAGAACATTAGGATGTCTCAAACAAGGCCACAAATACATTTCTCCAGGTGACGTGAAATCTTTGAGCATTATTTTGACAGCAATTAATTTTATGTTTTTCTGGCTTGACAGAAATAACACCTCCACATGACCCAGATCCTAGTTCTTTAGTAATTGTATAACTTTTACTTTTTAATTCCTTCACAGCTTTTTCTGAATTCTTTCTCGGTCATAGTCAGGGTTTCTTCATTTGAAAATATTCTTTATATTAAACATTTTTTTTTTTTTTTTCAATAAACTTTAATAAATGCTTTTAAATCAGTAGGGTCGAAAGATAAATTGTTTTAGATGAAGCAGAAAATTGTATGTTTTACAGATTATTTATATTAAAGTCACGTTAACTTATGGAAAAATTGTAATAAAACACAAATATTATTTATGTAATTAAAAAAAAATAATAATAATATCTAATTTTTTAAACTCGTTTTTAAATCAGCAAGTTTATGCAGATCACAAGGTGACAGAAACTGAAATATAAAGTATTTGTTGGAACATTAGTTAGGATTTCTTAATTTTATATTGTTGTTACCAACAATAAAAAGTCTGGAGTGACTCCACTCGACTTTCCGAACATTGAGTAATTAACAGTTTTGTAGATAAAATAAAGAAAGAGGAGTTGTTAAACAAACAAAAGAGAGAAAACCATAATAGAGTGTTTGAGTATTTTTCTCCATATATCACACGATGTTTTATTTAACGCTACTGAACTTTGAGCCCATAGATCATAATGATAAAGAATTTTTCGTTGTGTCCCTGTAAAAACCTATAAATGCTAGATTCACCAAAATGCTTATAGTTAGTGCAACAGTGATTTATAATACTCATATAAATTTTCAGCTCAATTCAGTAAGGCGTTTAGATGCTATCGTACTTTTAAAAATTTAGTCCCATAGGCCATAATGATAAAGAATTTTTCTTTGTGTCCCTGTAAAAAAAATGTAAGTGCTAGATTCACCAAAATCTATACAGTTAGTTCAACTGTGATCTATAACATGTGTACAAATTTTTTGCTCAGATTAATAAGGCGTTTAAACGCTATCACACTTTTAAAAATTTGGCCCCATAGGCATAATGATAAAGAATTTTTCTTTGTGTCCCTGTAAAAAAACTATAAGTGCTAGATTCTCCAAAATCTATACAGATTGAGTATTTGTGACCTATAATATGTGTATAAATTTTTTGCTCAATTGAATAAGGCGTTTAGATGCTATCGCACTTTTAAGATTTTGCTCCCATAGGCCATAATGATAAAGAATTTTTCTTTGTGTCCCTGTAAAAAGACTATAAGTGCTAGATTCACCAAAATCTATAGGGTTCGTACTATGGTGACTTACAATATGCGTACCAACTTTCAGGTTAATCGAACAAAGCGTTTAGACGCTAGCGTGTTCACTCACAGACATACACACATACATACACACATACACACATACACACACACATACATACATCATCGTAAAAATAGTGAAAACGGACTCAGGGGACCTCAAAACGTATAGAAACATCAAAATCTCGAATTCGGATTTTTGACATGATTACAATACTTTCCTCACTATAGTGTTCGGTAAGTAAAAATAGTGAAATCATATCAAGATGTATATTTTACGTGTTGAATCTTATATTATTTCAATAAATGAATATAACAAAGTATAATTGTTGAATCCATATTCTTTAATAAATCCAGATTTTACGTTTATGGCCTATGTTTTTGTAAAAAGGAAATTACCATTTAAAATCTCCGACTTTAAATCACGATTTTTATTTAATATTAACATGTAAATTTAGTTTCAAATTAATGCTTTACGGAATCGAATATTTACAATAATTTGATATAACATTGAAACAGTGTGCGGACATGGTTAATTTTTATAGATTATTTTTATAAAATGTAATATTGAAAAGTCTTTTTTTTTTAATTATAAAGTGGAATTTTGTGAAGGGGCTATTTTTATTCATTTTAATTTTATGATGGTATGGAAGGCCGATTGATTTCTCGAAGATCTTTAGGGCTGGATAAGTCCTCCCTGGGGAGGTTTTTCTAAGTGATCCTAGTCCATATTCACGCGAGTTTCGGAGAAAACCATGGAAAACTCCAAATGGCTAGACCAACGACTGCTACCTGAGCTAGAACCCTGCACCTGTCGTTTAACAGCTTGGAGAGAAGAATTTCTCGACCACTGCTGGGGCTTTAATTTTATGAAGCGGCCTTTTTTATGAAATTGAATTTTTTTTAATAATATAATCTCATTTAGTTTTACTTCCATTACCGACTACGTAGATGATGGAAAATATGTATCTGGTCAAAAATTTCGATATCGGGCATTCATCTGATTTATATGTTTTAAGATCTAGTGAGTTGCAAAAAACGGTTTTTGGAAATTGGTCAGTGTGTTTGTATATTCGTATGTGTATGGGTAATTTTCTGACTATCATATCTCCGAATGTAATACAGATAGAATGACAAAACTTCAGAATTAAGACAAATGTGCAATTTTACAGATGATTTTGCTAACTTTTAGTGAAAGATGGAACACTGAAAGGGGTACCTTAAATCTTCATCTCAAAAATGGCTCTAACGATTTTTTTTAATTTTCTGCATAAACCACACCTTTTAGATCTCTTTTCGTCCGTATTAATTGACTATTTCAGGAAATCTGATAGGTCTTTTGAATAAATTGCTCAATT
The DNA here is from genome assembly GCA_963930645.1 of Salticus scenicus. Lineage (NCBI taxonomy): Eukaryota > Metazoa > Arthropoda > Arachnida > Araneae > Salticidae > Salticus > Salticus scenicus. The sequence continues at coordinate 108,522,780 of OZ005650.1, read as the reverse complement.
TTACGTCTTGCAAGTAGGTTCTAAAACAAACGGTTCTAAGAATTTTCTTCAAATTCGCCAATTTAACTCAGTTTTAGATGACCTTTCGTACGCAATTATGATTTACGGTCAACAGATGAATATGCAAAGTTTTGGTGAAAATTGAAGTGATAAGAACTATCTCACACATAATTATTTGTGAAATAAAACGTTCCTAAATCTAGTTTGAATTCCTTCAACGTAGGTTCATATGCAATAATTGTTATCTTACCCCTTATTCTACACACTGTCTTTATATTAATGAAAAGCAGGGTAACAGAAAGTCGTATGAGTACCACATTAAATTATTTTTCAAAATTTTAATGTGTCCACATTAGTAATTAAAATTTGTGATAAGCCTCCTTTTCAGAGAATATTCCTTCTAGCAATAAACAGAGCAAAAATACCTTATGTGATGTCAAATTCATATATTTTATAAGAAAAAATATATTAATTCACTCCATATATACAGGGTAAACACAGCAGTTATAACTGCCGAAATAATATAGCTGTGTGTTGTCACATTCTCAAGACATGTGAAAGATCATTTTCTGAATACACAATTTTTATTATTCATACATATTTAATTTCAAGACGTTTTTAGTAAGTGTCTAAAGAACATTGTATTTTTACATGTATAATAATAATAATAATAATTTAAAAAATAATTAAAATATCATTGTTCTGTGATTTGAAATTGCAGGTTTTTGTTGAATTACCCAGATACATTCTTTCAGATATTGAAAAATTTCAAATAAAACTCAATAATCTAAATTTTCTCTATGCATGCTTCTGATCCGAGTTCTGTTGTTTTACATTTTTATTCTCTCTTAAGTCTTAAAATCTTTAAAACTTTTACGCTTTCAGTCTAAATTATTTCTAAACTTGTCAGAAAATTAACTTATCTCAAAGTTTCTATTCCTGCTGTAAACTGGTACAATGTTTATTTTATCGTGTGTTCTTAGAAACTAGGTTACGTTCTCCGAACTAGAATTCTGAAATTTAGAACTTATATCATATAAGTATTAAGAAATTTGTATAGCTCTCATTGTTCGCCACTGTTGGTCATCAGATTACATTTTTAATTTTTATTGCCCTGTTGCTTCTCATTTGGAATTAGATTTGCATTTTTTTTAATTCTAAAAATCTAAACAAATTAATCAAAAGAAAAAAATTGTCGACTTTTCCTCTTTACTTTCTCTCACACAGATGATGGTAATGAAATTGTCGCTTTTTGTCAAAAATTAGAAATCGAGATTTTATTATATTTACACGTTTTGAAATCTTCCGAATCAGAAAATTAAGTTTTAAGCAGATGGTCTGTATGCATGTCTGGGAAACTGTTATCATCATGATTTAAATATCACCAATGAATTCGAAACCGGTATTCAAAATCTGTAATCATAGTGGGGTTCTATTTGAAACTTTTTATTGAAATCGGACAAATGATTCATGTGTAGTGTACAAAAGTAATTAAATACAAGCAATTTTTGACAAACAAGCAATTTTTGTAATACAAAGCATGTCGCAACGCAAGTAGTGATCCGATAGATGGCGCTTCACATTGATTGAAATTGTGACTGTGCCAAAACTACCGAACGAACCTCAGTTCCCACTATCATTCGACTGTAAATTAATTGAAAATAGTGTATTTATTTACAAACGATTATTTTGTATATAACCATATATAAAATGCATGTCCATGTTTCCCTGATTTGTAAAATTAGTCATTTCTTATGTAAAAATTAGTATGTTGTGGCATCAGAAAATTTTCTTCGATATTTTCCCACACAACTTCACACAGTGCAAATTATTTATTAAAATTATTTTCCATAATGAATGCACACGATTTTCATCTCAGAGAAGTATAGCACTCAAACAAGTCTTTAAAAACTTTTTTTTTTTTTTTTTTTTTTTTTTTAATTTAATGAAGAGAAAAAATAATAACTTTGTTTAAATCATCACAAATCTATGGTTTAACCATTTATTTTAAAGGTATTGAGGAATTCTTTTGAAAAAATACGTATAATAAAAAATTATACTCCAGGGCGGGAAAGGGAGGGGGTGGGGAACAGCATTCGCTGTTCCTACATGTACAAAAATTTTGCTGTTTAATTATTACTATTACAAATGCACTTCCTTTCCATAAATGACCGGATCCTTTTGATTTCAGACTTTTTTCTTTAATATCTCAAAAAGTACTATTCATATCATCTTGAAACTTCGGAGTGTGAAGAACATGTTGTATTTCATATATTTCAGTTAAAAGTTTTGCCTCGAACGTAAAAAGGGGATCAGTAAAAGATTAAAGAAAAAATGAAAGTGTTTGGCATCACCCTGCAAAAAGTAATGCTTGAAATGTGATATGGCTGTTGCATGTGATTATGTTTATTATTATTATTATTATTATTATTATTATTATTATTATTATCTTAAAAAAATTTATATCTCTACCGCATGTAGTCATGGAGATATAACGGTTTCTTTAAAAAATCCCCTAAAAAATTGTCACTTTTTTAATTATAACATGCAATATATTAAATCTAGGGCAAAACTCTTTTTAGGAAACTTGGTACACAATATTAGACACAGCATACAGCAACCAGAATAAAAAAATATTAAATATCTAATGAAATATGAGCATTTTTACTAAATATTTTTGAACTGCGCATGCGCTAGCTTTCGCGAAATTTCATTTGCATAATTTAATAGCCAAATGTATTGAGCTACCTATATAAAAAGTCTCAAAGAAGTATCGGATAAATTCAAAAAGTTATACGCGATAGAATGAACTGCTTTTCAGTTTCTCTCATGAAACCAGTTAAGCTATAAAGGGTTTTACTCACATTTTTATTTTGATTCAGCCAATTGTAATAGAATATTCGTTGATTATAAATAGAAATTTGAAAAACCCCTTATCATTTTCCATATTTTTGAGGAGAACTGAAATACAGTTCATTCTAACGCGTATAACTTTTTGAATTTATATGATATTTGTTTGGGGTTTTGATATAAGTAGCCCAATACTATCGGCTATTATATTATGCAAATGAAATTTCGCTAAAGCCAGTGCATGCGCAGTTAAAAATTATTTAGTAAAACTGCTCACATTTCATTAGATATTTAATATTTTACATTCTGATTGCAGTATGCTTTGTCTAATGATCTGTGTCAAGTTTCCTGAAATGGCTTTGCACTGGATTTAATACCTTGCGTGTTATAGCTAAAAAAGTGACAAAATTTTTTAATTTTTTTTTAAAGAAACCATTATATCACCATGAATATATGTGTTAGTCTGGTAAAAATTTATACAAAGAATAAAAAGGAGCATCACAATCACATATTACAGCCAGATTACATTTCAAGCATTGCTTTTTACAAGGTCATCCCAGACATTTTCTTTCTTATTTAATTTTTTACTGATCCCCCTTTTATTTTCAGGGCAAAACTTTCACTGAAGTGTATGAGGTGTAACATGTTCTTCACACTCCTGAAGTTTCAAGCTGATTCTTCAAGTACTTTTTCAGATATTTGAAAAAAACATCTGAAATCGAAAGTGTCCGCTCATTTATGGAAATGTTGTGTGTCTATCTCTCTCTGTATATTTTCACAATTATTGATTAAAAGTAATTCTTATTTTGCACATTTATACGGAATTTATACAAAGGAGAAGAAGAACCAGAAAAAAAAAGAATGTGACAGTGTTACTTGTCGGGAGGTTTGTACCCAAAGTTGATAGGTACTAATTTATTTCAAATTGTAATTACATATAAATTCGTGGGAAATTATGAGCATTAGTACTTGTCATAGATATGTCAAAAATATTTTGTCAGAAACATAGACACATAGGCAGATATTTAATAAAAATAGTAACATTTCTGACTTTCCAAAAGGTGTAAATCCATCGAAAACCGGAAGTCGAAAATTTTTTCGAATCCAATACTTTCTTTTATTAAATATACAGGGAAGATATATATATATTTCTCTTATTATTATTATTATTTTTTTCAGCTCTTAAAATGGTTAAATTACTTGGTTATTTTTAGATGAAAAATTTTCCCCTCTCTTTCTTATTTCTTCTTAAACCTTTTCTTTACATATTAGCTTACCTCAATGTCGATGAATTTATAGAAATGTTTGCTTTCTGTTATTTATAGATCTTATTCAATATGTTTTTCTTAAGAACTGTTAAGCCTTTTAGCTAAAACATTTTTATTTGCTACTTAGAAAGGAATGAAATAAAAAGAGAATTTTTGTAGACTTCAATTCTGTACTTTGATAAATCAGTACACCTAAATTACTTAAAGTAATTTAGTGTACTAAGATAACATTTTGTGTCATATTTCATGGAGGGATGATTTAAAGCATTTATTATCTTACTGCAGAATATACGTAGATTTACTATCAGCCAATTTAACCAGAAATTTGAACATTGATTGTAACACACAAATATTTAACCGATAATTTTATATAAATATTTTTTCTTTCATCAATGTTTATCAGAAGAAATCAACAGTTATGTTAAAATGTCAGACTTCTGATTTTTAATATGAAAGCTTTGAGACTTTCTATCGAGAGCAAGGAGCCAGGGTAGAAGTCAATCGGCCTTAGCTCTCATACCAACACCAAAGAGGATTTTTAACAGATTTGCACGGTTTATATGCCCCGAATAAAATTTTAATGTTTCATAAAATGTTTTCTATGTAAAATGTAAGTTTTACATAGTTAAGGAAATCTCATCTCATATAGAGACATTTAAAACCACGTGTCATTGTACAAACAACTAATTAATTAAAAATTTTACACTTTAGAAACACGTATACATTTTCTTTAAAAATATATATTTAATTAAAATCCTTTAAAATTACATAGACCATTTCGTAAAAGCTTTTCGGCCACCTTATCTGGGCATCATCAGGACAAATTAAAACATAGTTAGATAACAAGTGCAGCGCGACACGTACATTCGGTAACAAAAGTCTCCGAACATCAGCAAAAATTCCTATATATATATATAAAAAAAAAAGTCTGGTGTGAAACAACCACACGACTTCCATTACCCACTATTACACATATTATATGCATTTTTGAGAGATAATGCGATCAGAAAACATAAAAGTGAACTAAAGAGAAAATCGTTAGAGCCGTTTTTGAGATACCAACTTTTACAAAAAATCAATTATTGACCGGAAAACAATAATTACATACAAAAGGATATTTAAAAGTGAGTTAATATGGCGAGTTTGAAAAAAATCCGTACAGCTGTTTTTAAAGGAACGCCCTTGGGAGACCTGAAATTGAGCTATTTATACAGGACGCCTATCAATTTTCCTGAACTAACCAACTATATCATTCGAAAGGACATCTAATAGAGTGTTGATATAGCAAATTTGAAGAAAATCGTTAGAACAGTTTTTGAGATACGGACTTACGGTCCCACTTCCGGTTTCCGATGTCCCACTTCCGATTAAACTGAATTATTGACAGGAAAACAATAATTACATACAAAAGCATATTTAAACGTGAGTTAAAATGGAGAGTTTGAAAAAAATCCGTACAACTGTTTTTAAAGGAACGCCTTTGCGAGGCCTGAAATTGAGCTATTTATACAGGACGCCTATCAATTTTCCTGAACTAACCAACTATATCATTCGAAAGGACATCTAATAGAGTGTTTATATAGCAAGTTTGAAGAAAATCGTTAGAGCCGTTTTTGAGATACGGACTTACGGTCCCACTTCCGGTTTCCGATGTCCCACTTCCGGTTTTTCAATTTTCACCAAAATTTAGAAATTTCATCTGTACACCAGACGTATTTCAATTCTAAAGTTTTGTAGCTCTATCTTTATTAGTTTCTGAGCTATAATAGCCAGAAGATTCTCCACATACATACACACGCACACACACACACACACACACACACACACATACACACTGACCAATTGCCAAAAACCACTTTTTTGGACTCAGGGGACCTTAAAACGTGTAAATCAGGTGAAAACCCGATATCGAATTTTCAGACCGAATACAATACTTCCATTACCTACGGTAGTAGGGTAATGGAAGTAAAAAAATACACATAATACAGTTCTGTTAAATAAATCCTTGTCGAATTCTGTTTTTAGACTGACTAAAAACAGGATTCAACAAGGATTTATTTAACAAAACTGTATTAAGTGAACTTTTTCTATATAGGAATTTTTGCTAGTGTTCGGAGACTTTTGTTACCGACTGTACATTATATACCATAATAAAGATACATGGCAGTTACAGTTAAGCTAGATGAGTCAGTCCGTAGATCATAAGTTGCAGAAATTTAAGTTAGAGCTTATTCTGGATCACCATGGAGCAACTTGAAGTCTGGCCTGGGAGCCAGACCAACTAAACGCAAGTTCCTAGGCCAGACTTCAAGTTGCTCCATGGTGACCCAGAAAAAGCTCTAACTTAAATTTCTACAACTTATGATCTATGGACTGACTCATCAAGCTTAACTGTAACTGCCATGTATCTTTATTATGATATATATCATGTACAGTCGGCAGCAAAAGTATCCAGGCACTAGCCAACAATTCCGATGTCAAAAAACTACGTTCAAAATTGTTTCGTTAAACAAATCCTTGTCGAATCATGTTCTTAGACTGACTAAGAACATGACTGGACAAGGATTTATTTAACAAAGCAGTATTAAGTGTACTTTTTTTAGACAGGGATTATTCCTAGTGCTCGGATACTTTTGCTGCCGACTGTACATGTCGCGCTGCACTTGTTATCTAACTATGCTTTAATTTGTCCTGATGATGCCCAGATAAGATGGGCGAAAAGCTTTGACGAAATGTTCTATGTAATTTTAAAGGATTTTAATTAAATATATCTTTTTAAAGAAAATATATACGTGCTTCTAAAGTATAAATTTTTAATTAATTAGTTGTTTTTCCATAGTTAAGTGATAACTTAAGAACAAATAGTCTAATCCCATCGAATTTTATATTTTGTTGCGCCCTGACAAAAATTGATGTTGATTTGATTTAATGTGTATCGCTTAATAGGTATTTTCCCAGTTTGCATGATAACCAAATCTACACTTCTATGAAGAGAAATCAAACTAAAATTTATCTAATAATTTTCTTATTTTTAGGAAATATACTGATTTAATTTAAATCAAATTGGAGTGTACAGGTTGATATATTTTATTTATTACCAACTATGTGAAAAATACCAGAGCCGGGAATCGAACCCGGGCCCTCCGCTTAACGCACGGATGCTCGACCACTGAGCTACCCTGGCCGACAACCAGCTAGGCATTTCTCACATAATATACGTTGGCAAAGTCACCGAGTCTGCAAACAAAAATTTCTAAATACTGATTTAATTTTGGGGTATATTGTCTGGCAGGTATTGATGTTATACTGCAATTTTTACGATATGCTCGACAGCTACATTCCTGGGTATATGGCATGGAATTACACAAAACTTATTATGTTATTATGTAGTGTCGTTTAGTTTAAAGTTTGATTTGAATTATTCAACTAAAATAGTTTTAAGCGAAATCTTAAACACATGACTTTTTTAGATTATCTTAGATACAGAGGTATGCTAAATCGATATCTTGCAGAAATACTTCGAAATACTCTCACTTGCACAGATTTTAAATATTTTCGAAAAAGTAATGAATTTAATTTTCCTTTTTATTTCTCACAGAAAATAAACAGAAATGAAAACATAATAATTTATAGAAGCTTATCCTATTTTTTGGTTACTAGATTTTGGAATTTTCACCCAGCAGGTAGAGCTACTATGTTACAATTTTCCCTATTCACTGGAAAGACAATATATCTCAGCTTTTTTAGGGTTTAAGTGCACCAAACTTTATATGACAGTTGGTTATTATGATAAGTTATTTTGATTCAATTTGGGTGCATATCAATCAACAGGACTATCAGAAGTTCAACTGCACTTTTCATGATGCATTAGCTAGCTATATGACAGCTTCTTATTTCATAAAATCCCACCAAACATTATATAAAGAATATTTAAATAAATATTGAAACAACACGCTGACTATATTTCGGCGAATACCATCCTGCAGGTAACCTGTTTGTGCTAAGCAGCATTTTCTACGATTTTTTAACTACTGTTTTCCGTGATCGATAATTAACGGATGTGATTATAAAAATTGCAGGATATAAGACATCATATATTATGCAAAACTTTGATATTTTTATTTTGCGGCTTATCAGTCGAGAGGGAGCACTGCTATTACTCACTTCTTGCTATTTTCCAATTGATTACATATCATTACCTATTGGTTAAAATTACACCAGACGGAACATGTAAATTTTTTATTGAGCGAAAATATGTTCATTACGTTTTGGGGCAGTTTAACCGATAGATGTCCTGGTCATATTGTGTAACAAAATTCAATTTCGTCAGTTAGAAAACTTTAAAACATTTTAGGCAAAAATGAAATATTGAAATTTTTGAAATATAATAACTATTTAAATAATGTTATAGAAAAGCATGCTGTTTTTATAGCTATGTAAAATGTTTGGTTTAAAAAGTAAAAAAAAAAAAAAAAAAAGAGAGAGAGAGAATATGTAAACATATATTAAATATTCTTAAGTGATTTCGAAATTATTATAAAAGTTTGTTCTACAGAAATAATTTATTTATTTATTTATTTATTATTATTATTATTTAATCACGTACGAACAAATAATAAAATTTTAGTGGGCACTTAAAATACTTCACAACATAAAAGGATTTACAAAATAATGCACTTAAAATATATCCATTAGAGAATATTATGGATTTAAATAGTTACAAAATAAGTAAGAAAATAAATAAATATTCGTGTGTAAATTAGCTTAAAAATTAATATTAACATTAAAAAATCTTAAAACTAGAAAGCTTAATAGAAATAATAATTGTCACTTCGATATAGAAGAAATTTATATAATGGAAAAAAATATATAAATTGCCTATACTTTAAATATACTGCCTTGTTTTTAGAGTATATTTTCAAATTTGCCTTATCTTGATATATTTCATTTAAAAGAAACAAAATTATGCTTAAAGCTAATTATGATTTCTCGCTTTATTTTCTCAAAACTGTAAAATAATTGTATAAAGCTCTAATTAATATTAATAACAAAACTCTCTAGATTTTTATTTTTAGTTTTAAGAACATTAAAGTTATAAAAGCTACATAATTTATTTTTTTATATTAATTATCTGGAAGCGAATGTTTCAGTTTTTGAGTCAAAAGATACTTTAATTATCATTGGATGTCTTTAAATGTTCCATTTGAATATCATAAAATGCATATTTTGTCCATTAGTACACATTTTAAAAAGCACTTTTAAGATATAAATAAAAAATACATTCTATATTCTTTATAATATTCTGATTGTTTCAATATTTCTCACTCACTAATACCTCACTAAATATAGAAGGATTTACGTTGCTCTAATTTTATTTCTGCGTTTTACAGAATTTTATTATTTATTTACTTTATCAACTATCTTTATACAGATTTCTTTATGAGGGGGTGGAGGGCAGTAATTATTTAATTTTGTTTGTTGTCCCATCTAGAATTTTTTTTAAAGAAAATAACTGTTTTAATAGACAAACACTTTAAATATTTTCTGGTATTAAAACTTCAAAATTTGGGTTATACACAAATCAGTTTGTTTAATATAACATAAAATAAAATATTTTTAACATAATATTGGTTTATATATTTATATAAGCTTTTCAACATTAAAAGCCAAAGTTAAACTATGGAATACGAGAAGTCCTATTCTGAAGATTTGCCTTTTAGAGAAAATAATTCTATAAATGTTTCAGGTAATTAGCAAATACTTTTCATCGAATTAAGCACTGCTTAGTGAACTGATTTAACCATTTCATCCACATTTTCACAGGTGTTTGTCCCAGTCTGAGTGTGTTTATTAGAAAATATTCACTGGTAAACGGATACTTTGCTAACAGGTTAATTTTATTGAATGTGAAATAAATCGGACTTCTTGTGATAGGTACTCCGTGTGTTCCTCTGAATGACATGTTTTCTATCGGGATGAATGGGAACATCGGGAAGCGTGGTTGATGCTGCGGCTCCTCGGAGCATGAGCAGAGTGCTTCGCAGGAGGCCGCGCGCACACCTTCCAGCCTCCTCATCAGGGGCGACCTCTGCCGTGTCTCTCGCTCTGCCGGGCCCAAGGCAGAGAAGGTACGATGATGCTGAAGGGCAAGGGGCCCCCGGGGCACGCCGCATGCAGTCCCGGCTAAGACCTCCTCCGATACAAGGAGACCACGTCCATGACGCCCAGCCCCAGAGGTAAAGTTAAAATCAAAAAATATTTTTTACCCTGTTTTTTATGATGGAATATTATGAGGTGGTATCGATCACAGTGATACAGTTTATTCGAAGGTAGAAAGAGGGGACCCCTTCTTCTGTGAGGGGGTAGCATTCGACCGTTGTGTCGGTCACCGTCCGAAAGGAGTGATGGCGAATATAACATTTTTAGGGTGTTCTCTCGTTTTTTCTAAAGTGTCTATAACTTTTTTTTTTCGAAGTGATAAAATACTTATCGTCGATTCTAGTTTAAAACCTCTTTCACAGAAAAGGATAGTTTTTAAAAGGACATAGGAAACATAGAAAATTATTGATTCAGAATAACAATCTATCTGACATTTAAAATATTTATTTAAATCAACTTTTTTTTCTATCTTAACCAATGTCTAAAAATATTAACTAAAAAAAAAAAGACCTGCATTTGAATTTTAAATATTTCAATGCAAGTGCATATATTTATTATTCCCTCCTTTTCATATACCGAAGTAACTTATTTTAACATATTTTAGTTTCTACTGGAGTTGACTTAACTATATAGGCTTTAAAAATGAAATAATTTTATGTATGTTTTTAATAATTCAGTTTCATCATTTGAGTTAATAGTGTGTTATAGTGTATAATGTCAAATTAACTTATTACGTAATAATTATCGAAATAAAAGTATATAAAAATTGAAATGAAAAAATGGTATATATAACTTGCTATCCATGAACCCATTATATCATATACCTTTTCCAGAATCAGTAAAAAGAGCTGAAATCAGTTTACAATTAATCAAATATAACTAATTTTATTTGATTAATTATATAACTATTTTTTATCTTTTTTTATTTTTTCGTAAATGACAAGTGTACACACTTATAAATATATGAATATTTTATAAGAAATATGTACAGTCGACAGTAAAATTGTTGAAGAACTACCAATAATTCGTATTTAAAAGATGGGCACCTAATAGTGTTTTGTTAAGTAAATATTTGTCGAGTCATGATCTTAGTCTTTTTGCTGTTATAAAAAGTAAGTTGGTGATAAAAATTAGCGACCAAACTAAAAAAAAAATGATGATGAAAAATGTGAATGTGTGTTTCAATAATTTTGCTGCCGACTGTATTTTAAAATAAGAAGTATAAAAACTAATAAACTGTATTCCCTTGACTGAAAAATAAACCTGTCATTATAAAACGAATATAAGATTGCCAAACGTATCAGGAAAAGTCACAAATTTGAAAATTCTAAGTCGATATCATAGCATATCAATTTTAACTTTAAAAACACATGAATGCTATAATTATCAGCAGTAATAGTTACATAAAATGTATTGTTTTAAAAATTTTCGTTGTGATGTTTTTGTTTGAAACAACTCGAGTTCATGCAATGAGTTTTAAAACTTAAATTTAAATAATTGCATAAATAATTAGTTTTAACTTTAAATTATTACCATGAATACTATAATTACCAATATCATAATACCATCAATACCATACTAATATTTTCATGAATACCATAAGTATTATAAAAAACAGTTAAATAAAATTTATAGTTTTCTTTTTGGTGTTTTTATTTGAAATGAGTTGAATTAAGGAAATGAACTTTAATCTAAATGATTTCATACCATTTAAGGAATATAAAGAAGAATACAACTTAGTTAATTGTGCGCAAATAAATAATTTATTGAGATATACTGAATTTCATACTTCAAAAAAATTTCATTAATATTAATGCATATTTAATTTTTTTCGCGATACTTCAAAATATTAGTCAAATAAATTGTATACTAACAAGAAAACACATACATACAGAACATACGTAATTGCTTTTATAATATTTTAGTTAATCCAGTCAGCCCTTAATTCTGATTTAATTAAACTTTGTACATTTATAGACTGCAGAAAATTTAGGTTCGTTTTTGAAGTTAATGTATCAACTTTAAAATAAAAAATAAAAAATCATATTTTATTTTTTTTAGCAATATGAATATTTTTAAATTAAAAATTTAGAGAAAAACAGAGAAATAAATTTGATCAGCTTGAAATTAGAAAATACAAAATGAATCGAATTTTTCAAATTTGGATAATTTTATATTACTTATTAAATTATATTATTATATTATTTTATATAATTTTAAATTAGAAAATACAAAATGAATCTAAATTTTCGAATTTTGGATAATTTTATGTTATTTATTAAATTACATAATTATATTATTTTATATTATTTTATTTTATTTTACTTAAACATAAAAATTAAGAAATATTAAAGGACAATAGCAAAATAATAAATAAAATATAGTATACATAATAAAATACAAATAAAAATAAGAAATAAGAAATTACTAATGGAAATTAATGTATGAATGTTTGAAAAAGAACCTCAAAAAGAAGTATAAAATAACTTTATTGCGTCATGATTTTCAAAATATAAATATTAGAATGAGAATCTCCTATTTAAAGGGGTTTTTGATACGATTCTTCTTTGTTTCATACAACAATAATCTTATAAATTTTTTTCATCATACATTTGTTTATTAACTTCAGAATGATGTTATTCTTCATTAAAAATTGTTTTAAGTATGTTATCTAATACAAATTTTATTTATATTCCTTATTATTTTAACAGTTAACATATTTATGCTATGGAATTTATCTTTTGAATTTTTATCTATAATTATTAATGTACTTTTCTTCTTATATGAAAAAGAATATTAATAATGATATACTAAACTATTTTTTTTCACCCTGTTTTTACAATATATTTTTAATATATTCTATATATGTTAACTAAATTATAAACAGAGTTTTGTATTTTTCAAATAATTGTTATATACTTTATTATACTTTTGACTGATAGTAATCACAAGCGCTTGAGTTGAAATGTAATTGCAATTTTAATAGCTGTAAATACCAATAATTTATGTACCAATTGACATATAGTACTAATCATTGTAATTTTTTAATTATTTTTTATTATGTATTTCATTTTTTACTGAAGGATAATGTTACATTTTGTTACAAATTATTTTAAATATAATAATAATAGCAAATGAATTATTTTGGTCATTATAATACGCTAGTCATTATTTTTATATTTGCTATTATTAATATTAATAAATTCGTTTTTCTAGTGTTTATATACCTATATATTTTGTTTCAGATTCTTTTTGTGAGTCATACGTATATTATTATTATATTTTTTAAAGCAATAATTATATTATTTCATTAAAAAAATATTTAGTGCTTAAATTTTATTTTTGAGTCGTTTTTATTTATTTTTAAATTTTTGGATTTTGTAAAAGACTATTTTTGTATTATTTAAAGCTTAAGGTGGTCTACCGTATAGAGAGATGACTCTTTTTTCCTTTATGGAAAAAGTTGGATTCTGGTTCTTAAAAAAGAATAAATGTATATATATATATAATTTTTAATCGTAATTTATGTGAAGTTTGATAAAATAAAGTCATTTGCATTTCTGAAAATTTAAAATTTGTTATAAAATATTTTTGAATAAATACCTTTTAATTTGAAATAAAATAAATTGAACTTATTTGGAAAATTTGTTCTGAAAATCATTCAAAAATCGATGTATTTTCTAATGATATTAAAGACGGTTACTTTGAAATAAATTCATTTATTTTACATAAAAATTACTAGTTGAGCTGTATAAATACTTACAGTAACATAAAAAGGTAATATGTATGAATTTCTTTAACTTAAGGAATAAATTCAAAATTAATTAATTGGAATATCATTTATATGCTTAGCACGATTTCAGAATTTTATCTTGCAAAAAGATTGTTTTGTAAGATAACCATTTTTTTTAACTGATTAATAATTGATTAATAACTGATATTCTTATCTGATGCTATTTTCGTATTATATTTGGTGAAGTATTCACTTTTCTTTTTTATTTCTGATTTTATTTTTAGTGAAGTGAAAGTTCTAAGGGATTTCATGAGAATTATAATATTAATGACGTTAATTTTTATAATATGTTTTTATAATCAGTAATTTAAGAACGGTTATTTTAACTTTTAAAATTTAATATTGAAATTACATACATACTTTTTTCTTTTTAAATATGTAAGGAAAGAATTGTAAAAAAAAAAAAAAAAAAAAAAAAAAATGAGATTTTGGTGCATTTCTACGTTTTGAGGTCCCCTGAGTTCATTTTGATATTTTTAAGATGATGTATGTATGTGTGGGTGTATATGTGTCTGAGCACGATAATGTCTAAACCTTTTTGCTCGAATGAGCTGAAGTTTGATACGTATATAATAGCTTACCGTAGCACGAAGTGTATAGATTTTGGTGAATCTTGCCCTTATAATTTTTTTAACAGGGGCACAAAGAAATATTCTTTATCATTATAGCCTATGGGCTAAAATTGTTTAATGTGTAATAGCGTCTATATGACTCATTCGATTAAATTGAAAATTTATATGTCACCATCACACTAGCACTATAGATTTTAGTGAATGTAGCACTTATAGTTTTTTTTTTTGAAGGGCACACATAAAAATTCTTTATCGTTATAGCTTATGGGCTCAAATTACTTAAAGTGCGATAGCTTCTAAATGTCTAATTCCAATGAATTGGAAATGTATGTACAAGTTATAGGTCACGGTCGCACGAACTATAGATTTTGGTAAATCTAGAACTTATAATTTTTTATAGGGACATAAAGAAAAATTCTTTATCCTTATGATCTATGGGCTCAAATTATTTAAAGTATAATATTAAACAACATACTGTTTGGGGGAAGTAATACATGAAATCGAAAATATTAGAATAATAATAATAATAATATATTTTTTAAATATTAACCTTAAACAAGTACTCTTTTGTTGGAAAAAAGAATCTTTTATTTAATACCTTTCGGTCTGTATATTACATTTATATCTAATAATTTTGTTTCATAAAATTTATTTAAGATTAAAACTAAAAGATAAATAAATAAATAAATAATAATATAATAATAAAATTAGGATTTATCACTCGAAAACTATGAAGTAAAACAGAAATAAAAATAAATAAATAAATAAACAAAGACTTTGACGAAAAGGGTTTGAACTACCTCGGCACCAAAATTCCAAATGTGGACGAGGAAAGAGGAGGTATAGTAAAACTGTTCAGAAAAATTTCTTTCCTGAATTCACTTTTAAAAATTTATTTTCTGAACAAAACAAAATTTAACACCAGGGTCCTATTCCTAACTTAAACTCTTAACTTTTCTTCTTTATGTATTTGTAAATTATTAGATTCTTCAACACATTATTTCTTATCATGGAAAATTCAAGATGATCAACTGAAAATGGTAAAATGCATGGATTATATTTATAAGAGTATACATTTTAATGTATGTTTGTAAATTTAATAAATAATTTGTAAAATATTATTCTTCATCTATTCCACTAGGACTGAAAGATATATATAGGTAAAAATGGAAAAGAAAAAATATCAATAATTTTGCTTCAAAATAACATAAATGCATGGTTAAACTATTTGTTTTAAAAATATCGGAGAGTTCTTTTGAAAATTACTCATATCAAAAGCTTACACCAAAGGAGGGCTATATATCCAAAAATTTTATTTTGGTTGATTATTACAATTATAAACAAACATTTTTCAGTTTTCATAATAATTAATTAAAAACAATCCTGATTCTGTATATTTATACGAAATTTTGCCGATACTTCTATATTAAAGATTATAAATAAAACGGGACGACAGCGCCACCTGTTAAGCAATATGCACAAAATTCGATAGACACTAATTTAAGTCAAAGTGCAGATAAATATAACTTTTCATTAATTTTTGTTCACTAGTTCTTAATCTAGAGCTGCTACAAAATTTTACCACACACGTCCATATAATTTTATAGTAACACATTTAACCCCGGGGGGGGGGGGGCAACGTACGTTCATTTAATGTAGAACAGCACTAAAATTTACAAAAAAAAAAAAAAAAAAATCCCACTAAGTTTTAAAAATAAAATTTTGCTGAAAAATTCTGGTATTTTTGTTGTTGACTAGTAGTAACTGCAACGCTGCCATGAAAGGGTTAATGTTAAACACAGACATTGACTTGAAATCCAAATAATAGTAGAAATACTTAATAATCCATTAAAGGAATTTATTTCAAGAAATTTCATTATGATTCAAAATAAAAATATCATAGTTTTTCAACATTTTATAATGTACATTTGGCACTGAAAATGTCTTTTAATTAAGAATATTTTAAAAAATATAAATAAATAAATAAATAAAATAAATAAATTTAATTTTACATACTATTCCAATAAAATACTAAATAAATAAAAATCCCAAAAAGTATTCAAAGTGTCTTAGGTGAGTTAATAATAATAATATTATTCCCCCCCCCTAATTGTCTGTTAAAATTATGGCCAGAGAAGTAATTGGTGTTGTAATTGGCGTTTTAGTTACGTATTTCATTTCTTAAAAAATGTTTTCTGTTATATTTCCACAACCGAAAAGTATGTATGTTTTTTCTTTCTATTTTTTTTTTTTTTTTTTTTTTTTTGGGGGGGGGGGGGGGTAATTATGGTGAAATATAAAATTATAGTTGATTAAATTTAATATTAAACTAATATATACCTATTTAAATATTACTTGTATGTTACAGCTCAAGAGAAATTTTTATTTTCTCTGATTTAAACAAATAAATAAATAAATAAAAAATTGTATGTTACAGCTCAACATAAATTTTTATTTTCTCTGATTAAAAAAAAAAAAAAAAAAAAAAAAAGCATAAGCAATTTAAAACTATCATATTAAAAATATAATTAAGTTGTAATATCTGATGGAAATAAACGAGTATTTTAATACTTATTTTTTAACATAATGCATAACGCCCACAAGTTTATTTAATCAGGAGATTGCCTTATTTTCAGCACATTTATTTATCGCTCACTTATTTGTCGCTTCATTATTTTCAAAGGCGATAAAACTAATTAATAGATAGTTCATAATATTCCACACAGACAATGTTGGAATGGTCGATATTAATAATTTTGATATTTTATTTTTATTTTTATGCTATAAAACAACTTTAAATGTAAATAATTTCTGTTTAATAGCCATTTGAAATGTGATTAAACATACATAATAATAAATTTAGAACTCCAACGCACCATTTAAAAAGTGTTGTTTCACTGGTTTAGGTATTTATTTAACACTTAAACGTATATTAGATATTGTCTTTATTGAAGATTCTATCGTGTAAATATGTGCATAAATATACACTTATGCATGTTATATAAACAAGATTCTCATTTTGAATAGAAACTAAAAGTTAACCTATATTTAACTAGCACCTAAATATAATAGTTATTTATTTCAAATTACAATAAGTTAAATTTGCGAAAAATTTTCGATCGCTAGTTTCTAAATGTAACTGAATTGAATTTATGAAAACATCATTTTACTGTACTTATTTCAAATAGAAATTTCGGAAAGAATATTCTTTGAAAAATATGAGTTAGAAGAATGAAAACTTGCGATAAGTTAAAACAGTGTAAGAAAACTTAAGTTAATATATACCTTTTTATAATAATTATACATCATAATTAATTCATCTGCTTAGTTTCTGATTAAAAATCGTGGCTACATGAGGGTGATATGATTCTATTTTAATCATGTTAAATTATTTTTATTTCGAACGAGTCAGTTCTTAGTTGTTTTTACATGTTAATTTACTAGGTTTATTACTTTCATCTGTATATATATATAAGCAGAAAGTATTGGATTTGCGAAAATTTTTGAACCCCAGTTTTCGATGGGTATACAGGTTTTGAGATTTCCTGAACAGGATTTGACTGTTTTTAGAAATTTCAGTCTGTGTGTCTGTGTATGTGTATCACAAGTTTTGTGAACACTGTATCTCACGAATCACCGAATGAAATTTAATCAAACTTGATATTTAGTTGGACCCTGACATAAATTGGTGCTGATTAAAATTTGAGATCAATTACTCAACAGGTGGCGCTGTGATACCTTTTTTTCTAAACTTTTAACATGGCAGTATAGGATAAAATTTCGTATAAATGTACATAATGAGGCTTATATTTAACGCATGATTGTGAAATTAATATGAATTATTGATAATAGTACAGTCGGTAACAAAATTGTCCGAACATTAGCAAAAATTCCTATGTAAAAAAAGTACACTTCATACGGTTTCCTTAAATAAATCCTTGTCGAATCCTCTTCTTAGTCAGTGTAAGAATATGATTCGATAAGGATTTATTTAACAAAACCGTAGGAAGTGTACTTTTTTTACATAAGAATTTTTGCTAGTGTTCGGACACTTTTGTTACCGACTGTAGTTGTAAACTAGGGAAAAAGTGTGTGCATGTAGGAGCATCACCACCCTCTCCCCTTGGTGGGAAGTACCCTCCAGGATGTGTGAAATTTAAATATGGGTGTCTTTAAAAAGGTCTTGTCAGTACCTTTAAAATGAATGATTGAACCACAGAACGGTGATATTTTAAAACAATGTTATCGATTTTTGTTTTCATTTTTAAAGGGAAAAAAAAAAAAACTTAGAAAAGAAATCTTATTTCTTCTGATGTTGGCACAAAATTGACTTTCTTTCGGCATTTAGTCTTATACTTCTGTGAGATAAAAATCGTCTGCATTATTCATGGAAAATAATTTTAATAAATAACATTTTAATAAATAATTTGTACAACTCGAATTTGTATAAGATTATACAGAAGGAAGTCTTGTACTGGCCACAACATACTAGTTTAATTTTATTTTTGTATCATCTTATAATAAATAATTTTAAATATCCACAGCGTCTATTTAATATTTATGTAATATTTTAATTTAAAAAAACTGTTTAAAGTTTCTTATTCATTGAAAAATTAAAAATAAAATAAATAAAATAAATAAATAAATAAAATAAATCTATAATAATAAAAGAATAAATAAATAAAAAAGAAAAAGTTTTTTAATATCTTCGTTTGGGTATAGAAATGATTTATAAAAAATATATCATATAAAATCACATAAAAATTCTAACGTTATTTCACACACATATACACATGTACAATAATAATAATAATAATTATTATTATTATAATAACAATAACAACAACAATAATAATAATATTAAAGATTTTCAACATATTTTTAAGTATGTTTCAGTTAAACAAATTTTAATTTACAATACATTATACATTTTCTATCTCAATATTATACAAGTTCATCTAAGACACTTTGAATACTTTTGGGATTTTTCTTTATTTAGTATTTTATTGGAATAGTATGTAAAATTAAATTTATTTATTTATTTATTTATTTTTCCACATTATTTTAAATATTCTTAATTAAAAGACATTTTCAGTGCCAAATGTACATTATAAAATGTTGAAAAATATTTTTATTTTGAATCATAATGAAATTTCTTGAAAAAAAAAAAAAAAAAATCCTTTATTGCATTATTAATTATTTTAATCATTATTTGGATTTCAAGTCAACGTCTATGTTTAGCATTAACCCTTTAATGTCAGCATCGCAGTTACTACTGGTCAACTGCAATAATACCAGAATTTTTCAACAAAATTTTAATTTTAAAACTTAGTGGGAATTTTTTTATATTTATTGATAAATTCTAGTGTCGTTCTACAATAAATGAGCGTACATTTCCCGCCCAGGGTTAAATATATTATAGTAATATTAAATGGACGTGTGGGGCAAAAATTTTGTAACAGCTCTAGATTAAGAACTAGTGAACAAAAATTAATGAAAAGTTATATTTACCTGCACCTTGACTTAAATTAGTGTCTATCGAATTCTGGGGCATATTGCTCAACAGGTGGCGCTGTCGTCCTGTTTTATTTATAATCTTTAATATAGAAGCATAGACAAAATTTCGTATAAATATACATAATCAGGATTATTTTAATTAATTATTGTGAATAGAATAAGTTTTGGTCTCAATATTATACAAGTTAATTTTTTTAATCACAATTCGTATATATTTATAGACATAAGTATTGAACAAAAGTGGTTAGAAACATTTATAAAACAAAATGCGATCTTTTCTTTAAGTTGACTTACACAGATTTTATTTCTAGAAAAGCTCTCGCCTTTTTCAGCTTAAAGGTAATCTTAAGATGTTTTATGCTACTAGAAGAAGGATGTGTACTCAGGTTTATTCTTTTTAAAAGTTATTTCAAAAGTTTTTCGAGCCAAACTTATTACGAAATAAACCGTAGTATCAGGTACATAAAAACTGTGAATCGTATATTTTTGTTTAAAAATTTATCAATATTTATTAAGATGAAAATACACATTTTCTTGATAAATTTTTATGAAAGAAAAAACCCGTTTCATAATAATGAACTGCAAACATATGAATTTATCATTATTATTATTATTAAAAGAAGGTGTTTTATCCAAAATTTAATCTATATATTTATTTTATTTTTTCTTCAATGCATAATAGCAAGTTATACGTCAAAGTAGGGAAAGGGAAGGAGCTAATATACTTTTGTTTTTCCTTTTTTAAAACTTTTAATATGTGAGTTTAATTATACACCAGGTTTTTTTCTGAAGTTTCTATTCTAAGAACAATATTAGTCCTCATTTATTTGTTTAATTTTAATCTAATCAATGCATCACCCAGTTACTCAAATACGGGGGAGAGGGAGCAGGCAATAGGCGAGCTAACTAAGTTCCACAGGGGTAATAATAAAATGTCCCACCCGTCAAAAAATTAAAAAAACTGATTTCAGAAAATTAAATAGTTGATTTTTTAAAAATTTCCTTGATTGTAATAACTTCGAAGCTTCTAATGTTACATTCTAATATCAGAAAGACGTCATAATCTTGACCATATATTATATATTTCTATTGGAATTAACAAACACTAATTTGTGGTCTTTTCTAAAAAGAATACTTTTTACACAGATACCTCAATTAGAAAAAGCGAATCTTTTTAGGAAAACGACCGATCACAGAGATACACAAATTTGCAAGGAAGTTCGTAGTGACCTCTCCTGATGCACCTCGAAGCCCAATTTTCGAATTTTTGATTAGTTTTCTTTTAATTAGCAGTTTTTGCTTTATTGAAATTGGATTTTGCCATAGTGTTTCCGTGTCACACTAAAAAACAAAGCGTTTCTATTTAGAAGTAAATGTGAGAATTCCGTTATGTTGGTCAATGGCTAAGTCGGTTAAAGCGTAAAGTTGTTAATGCGATGGTCGTCGATTCGATACTTGGTGGCAGATGTGTTACTTCTCTTGCAGATAATCAATTGATAAGATATCAACTGTAAACGAAAGCATTTCATTGTCTAAACAGTATCTTAAGAAATTTTGATTGTTTTTTTTTTTAAATTTTTTTTTAGTTACTAAAACGCACAAAATAAAAACTTAAGTGAAAGAAAGAAAAAAAATAAAAAACTGGAGCCCTAAAAATCATAAAATAAATATTTATTCTTGAAGAGACATGGTTATAAAAATGTAAACGTGTCATCAATAAGTAAATTTTAAAGAAAAATATAGATGTTTCACTTTTGCAAGCGATGAAATATTTTAAGTAATCAAAATATTTTAAAAAGCATTCGAGAATAACATTCGAGATTCTTTTTATATTTGTTAGATTTCTGATTTTTTAAAAAATTAGTTAAAATGTGAAAATAATTTCTTTATAATAGCTTTAAAATTAGCCATTTAAATATTAATTTTAAATTTAATTGTTGACAGAAAAGTTTTTCAGTTCATTTTTTTTCGACCAAAAAATATAAATAAATAAATAAATAAATAAATAAATAAAATAAATAAATAAAAATAAATAAATAAATATATTTTCACGCGAATGATGAAAAATTTGCTAATAAACCTATGTTATAAATTGTAAAGTTACGTAAACTAAATGTAGAGAATTTCATTGTCCCCATTGAAAAAAAAAAAAAAAATCCAAAGAAGGAAAATTACTTATACACTAATGAAGTGATGTGCAAAATTTCAGCATCATACTATGAAAAAATCCAGAGAAAAGACAAGACAAAAGAACTAACTTAATCTAATTTCATTATCTTGATATAAGTTATCTAATGGATAAAAGGTTCTTATATTTCCATTTAATATTTATAAATTGAACGTTCAATAAAATATATATTCAGGCAAAATATTCTTTTACTGGTTAGAAATCATTAAATTGCGTTTTCTCAGTTTGCATTTTTTCATGAATTCATCATCTTTAAAATGCTAAAAACCTCTACAGATATTTAAGAAAGGGTTTATATATATATGGATGTTTGATAGAACCTACGTAAAAGAATTAGGGATGTATTTTGAAATTTAATAATTATTTTTTGGGAAAAATTAAAAAGTGCATGTCTGTGTAAAAATTTACGAAACACAAACTTGAATTTTGGTATATTTTAATTTTTAATATTTTTTCTTTTAAAGATATTGCAGAATCCATTCCTTTTAAGTAAGTTCTGTTAAACATTCCCGTTGAAAAACTAGAATGTTGTAGCCACCACATGACTTGGCTATATTTTTCTATGCAAATTCACTCAGTAACAATAATTTATTAAAATCATTATTTAATAAAATTATCTTCCATGATAATGCAATACGATTTCCATGTTAGAGAAGTAGTATAACACTAAATATCCAAAAAAAGTTCATCTTATTCTCGATATTACATTAAAAAAAAGTTTTTTTTTTTTTCTTTTTCTTTTTCTTTTTTTAATGAAAATAAATAAATAAATATATAAATAGATCGATAAAATTATTTTAAATTATCGCAGATCGATGGTTCAACCATTTATTTTAAAGGTATTGGCGAGTTCTTTTGAAAGATACCCATCATGAAATCTTATTCCTCTCGAGGGGGGACTTCCTCTACAGGGGTGAGGCGATGCTCCTACATATACAAAAAAATATCCCCAGTTGACTATCTCTATTATAAATAATTCTTGTAAATTTCATAAAGATTATTAAAAAATAATTCTCTTTATGCACATTTATACAAAATTTTGTCCTATACCACCATGTTAAAAATTTAGAAAAAGCGGGATGGCAACGCAAGCTGTTGAACAATTTTTACCAAAAGTTGCTAGGCACTAATTTATGTCAAAGTGTAACTACATACCAATTTATTTGAAATTCTGTTCAGTAGTTCTTGAAATACAGTTGCCACAAAATTTTGTTTTACACACACACACATAGACAGACAGACATTTTCTAAAAATGGTCAAATCGTGTTCTACAGCTCTTAAAACGTGTAATTCCATCAAAAACCCGAGGTCGAAAATTTTTACGAATCCAATACTTTCTTCTATTGAATATAGAAAAAGTAAATATATATATATATATATATATATATATATAATGATGATGATCTATTAAGCATACTAGAAGCCAAGCAACAGATACAAGATCACTGAAACACCAATGACCAATAACATAAAAAAAAAAAAAAAAAAAAAAAATATCAGTGGATGAAATACACTAATGTATAGAAACCAGATCAATTAATTAACAGCCTGCAAAACAAACGAATCAATAAAGTAACACAACAAATTTTAACTTAAAACCATAAACTTATCAAAATTAATGCAAATAAAATTTCATTTCCTTATTCAAAGTGATAAGATGAAAACGTCAAAATCACAAAAAGTGCAAATTTTTTTAGTTAAACTAACATTATTTTAAAACTAATGGCCGGAATTATTTTTTGTTAAAGGGTTTAACAGTAAAGGACTATAACTCCCTTCCTGAACATTACTCGAATCTTCAGAATTTTTAGGTAGCTTATTTTCCAAGTTTAAAATTAAAAGTGTCCACAACTGGTACAGGGTCCACTACTGGTGCGTTTAACTTATATTATTTTCTTAAATACCTATAAAAGTTTTTGCATTTTGAAGATCATGAATTCAAGGGGTGAAATGGAAACAGAAAAAACGCAATTTAAAGATTTCAAATCCGTAAGAAAAATGTATCAAAAACCATAAGAATTGTTGTCTGAATACGTATTTTATTGGAGAAACCTAACATAGTTCAATTTATAAATATTAAATGGATATATAAGCTTTTATATGAAATCTTCAGTGATGCCAAGTCACCTTAAGATTCTTACACAAGTTACAAATGAAAACAATGATAATGTAATTGAAAAACATATTTACATATAATTTGTAGCTAATTCCTGAACAACGTTCTTTAAAAATATATCTAGGATATTTTACGATACAATGCTGAAGTTTTGTACTTTACCTTATTGGAGTAGCAGGCACTTTTACTCACTAAAATTTTTTTATGAACTATTATAAAAATTTAAAATTTGTAATTTTTGAGATTGAATCACCTGAAACTCTTTATCAATTTTATAAAATTCTGTATATTTTATTATGCCGCTTTGTAATTTGTGGCACATGACTAACACGAAAATTTAAGAAATTGAAGCCGAAATTGTTTTTCATCATCCTGTATACAAATTAAATTCAAAGTAATATATTAAATTTTAATTTTTCTTGTTTTTCCTCACCCTGTATATAAATAAAATTCCAAATAATACGTTAAATTTTAATTTCCCTCTCTACAGTTCTTAAAAAGTATAAAGCGGGAAAACTGAAATGGCTTGCTCCGGAAGCAGAAATATTCTTTAAAAAAAAAAAAAGAAGATATAAGAAAATCTTTAAGTGGGAATAAAAGATCGATATTTAGTTGGAAATGTATGACACATTTTAGATTTAACGTAGAATAATCCAGTTCGAATTCTTTTGAAGTGCAGTCTTCATATAGTTATAAACCCAGTTTGTCGAAATAAATGATATGTTAAAATGTCAAAAAGAGTTAAGAAATTTTTAAAATGTGATCAATCTTTCCAATTCAAATTAAATTTTCTGCATTTTTCTTAACATTATTATTTTATTTCATAGAATTAAAAAAAATCATCTATCCCTTTTTTTTTTTTTTTCTTTTTTTTTTTTCTTACCATGGATGTTGAATTTAGTTATGCCAAATAATATCTCTATTTTTTATGAACAGTTTTATTATGAAAAGGAATATTTTTAAAAAAATAATGTGTTTCTTATCGCCCCTCCCCCTCCTGCACAGAAATGTATTTTAAACAAAGCTGTTTCCAAAGCTATCTTCAAATGATTTTTAAAGTAGTTTGAAAATATTCAAACACAGTACGCAATACCTTACGCCTTAAACTATATAATAATCTATTTTTACAGAAGCGCAGGGAAAGAGAAAGTAGTGTGAGTGTCGCGATATGCTACACATATTTCTTCCCGTATTCTAGTAGGAGATCTAAAATCTTCAAAAGAGAGATCAGTTGATATAAGAAAACAAAAATGATTTTATTTACAATAAATTCGTTGCAACTTTTTTAATTTTGTTTATTTAAAAAAAAAAAAAAAAAAATATATATATATATATATATATATATATATATTAATTTTTACAATTTGTTTCTCAAAAATAAAGTTATCAAGAAAGAATGTTGGAGTAGTTCTTTCTATTTTTGATGTATATTGTCAAATTGTTTAACCATCTGACTACTTTTGAAAAGAGTAAAATTGTAATGTTGTTTCACTGTGCAATTTTTACAATGTACTAAAATAATATTTTTTTTTTCAAGCTGAGATTTAAAAAATAGCTTTGCACCTGAAGATAAACTTTATGACTGTTAATTATCACCTATACTACAAAAACGAGCTAAATTTTCATAATTATATAAATTTTAATAATAAGTGTATTGTGGTAAAAACAACAGCTCAGTGAACAGATATATCCGTCAACGACGATCAGATGGTTAAAAAAATACACGAGTGGAAAACCAAAATAAATAATCTAGTATGCTACTCACACTTGTTTCTTAACCTGCATTTCGATACTATAAAGAAAGGTTAAAGATTAAGGCAATATTGCCATATTTGGGAACTTTTTTATTCAATGTGCACTACTAAATTTTAATTGTAATGGCTGCTTTTCAAATATCACTTCTCAAAATTATTGGCGACTATGGAATAAAAAATTACCCAACCAAAAGTACCTAAAAGTACCAAAAGTAACCAAGTCTGGCAACACTGGATTAAGGCGTAAGATAACAAGTACGGTATAAGAAAATACTTTTAAAAATGTTCAAAATAGTTTTTGAAACTTATTTATTTAACGTATTTCTTGTGATAGGGAAACAGCTCCCTCATCTCCTCCCCCCGTATTGATATAGTACTTACATTCATAAAAAATAAAGTCTGTTATTAAATTTAAATATTTATTCTAAGTTATTAATATAATTTTCATCTACACGACTATCAGGAAACCTGATTTTCTGATTCAGAGTACATAAATGTGTAGCAAAAAACCAATTTAAAAAATTTGAATTCAAAACAATATTTTCTCTATCATTTATATGGGTAAGACAATGTAAATATTACAAGCACATCACTAAAAAATATTTTCATTGAAAAAAAAATATATTCAATATTTATTCTTTATACTTAGACTGCTCTTTACCACATTTCTCCCGCCAATTAGTAATGTATATATTGCTAGTAGATCTGTAACTATTCACAAACATAAACAAGCAAATGAATTCTATTTGA
Organism: Salticus scenicus; assembly: GCA_963930645.1. NCBI lineage: Eukaryota > Metazoa > Arthropoda > Arachnida > Araneae > Salticidae > Salticus > Salticus scenicus. The sequence goes on along the minus strand of OZ005650.1, from coordinate 108,495,812 downwards.
CTTTAGCCTCCAGATTTCATATCTTTCTCCGCTTCCAACTACTGTCTGATATATTTGGAAAATTCATCTCATTTATCATCTCTCTCGTGTCAACCCCATTTAATTTCAAAATGTTAGTAATATCTCAGAATGCTATCCTGAGTCTGGAAGAGTTTCATGAGATACTAAAACTTTAAATATTATTCATCACATATGGATAGGGATCATTGAACCCATCACTTAAATATGAAAGTGATAATATTTCTGGCATCTTCATGATTGAAAAGATATTTCCAATGTTTATTTATTAATATATGAATTATTTAACTTTCAATAATATGAGATCTGAATCGTGCTTATGTGAAATTTGACAGTGAATCAGGAAAATTTTGCATGATCGAATATATAATATTAAGTAAAAGTATTAAGTAGATCCACTTTTTTTTTTTTTTTTTTTTTTTTTTTTTTCATGGAAACGTATATGTTTTACCAAATGGTATTTAGGAATTTTTTTGGGTAATCAGCATATGGGACCTTCCAATATGAATGTGGTAGAAAAATCTGCTAAATCGTTTGTTAAAAGGGCCAAGTAATGTTATCAAGTGACGAATAATCTGTCAGAGTAATTTTCTTTTCTTCATATATTTCGTTAAATAACTAGAATGCCGTGTACGTAAACGAGAAAACTTTATATGCCAAAAAATATTATTATTACAGTAATTATTAGAATTGCAGAAATTATGCGAAACTATAGTTGATACAAAATTTATTCAAGCAAGTATAGGCAACACTGAAGTAACACAGGTAGGAAGAAAATTGATAGGTTGTTCATCTGTCAGGTCGGCACTAAACTACGAATACTTGCGAGATTTCTTGAAAATAAGGGAAGCAAATTGTTTATGTACGAGAAATTCTAATTTTATAGGTTTTCCTTGTTGGAACGTCTCTGGCCCTACTAACAAAAGATTTGGTAGATTTTACCACCACATTCGTATTAAGGAAGATCTTATCTGCTGTGGTAAAGTATATATGTTTCCTTGTTACAGCATACTTTAAAAGTAGTATATAAGTTCGAAATCAGTTTTTCAAGATTTGGAGGCTTTTTCATTAAATATCCACCACTAAATTTTATTTGTAACGGTTGCCTTATGACGTCGAAGATGTCTGTTATGATTATCAAATATCACTTTTCAAAATTATTGGTGACTATTGAATGAAAAAAGTCCCTAAGTCTGACGACAATGTTTAAAATAGTCATTATAGTATAAATACTGAAATAAGCAAAATTTTAAATTCTATGTCTTACAACCTATGGAAGATAGATTAATTAGGAATACTGTGAAATTTCAATATTTTTTCGTATCAAAAAAAAAAAAAAAAAAACAGTCATAATAATTTCAAATCCTAATTATTTTCTAAAAACTATATGAACTAATAAATACTGAATTCATTTGTAGAAGAGTTCAGTAATAACCAAAGAGAAATTTATTTTCGAAATTTAACAGTAAACTAATAATGATATTTTTTATTTTAATGAGGGTGAGGATAAGGAAGTGTTACTTTGTACTAGAGCTACGCTATAAAATGAACTTTTTTTAAAAACCTTTTTTAAGCTCATATTAATATTTTCCAACATAGATGACAATTGTTCATAACTTCGTCTCGTGCTATCTGTTTTCATTTCGCCTGCCAGCCCTCTAATTTCCATAAATCGGCTTAGAAATTGAAAGAAGCTTAGGAAAAAATGTATTTTATTTAATAAGAATAATTACAGCATTTTCTCGTTACAATTTAAGGTTATTTTATTTTTTAAATATACACTGATAAAAATTATAACAGAAAACTAATGGAAGTTAGTTGTCTTACGTATTGTGTACAGTTACAGCGAAATAGAAACAGGGGTGTTAAATAATCTATTTTATATACACATTTTAATGGCTAATATTTTTAATTGAAAATTCACAGGATTATATAATTCATTTATAATACCTTTTATTGAGGTTTCTCTGAGAAATAAAACGTTTAAAAATAATCTGGTATGGAAATTATTATTTTTCTCTTATCTTATATTTGATTTACAGATTAAGATATAAAATGTATTGTGCATAAACGTACTTAAAAAAAAATAGTTAAATAGTTTTAGAAACAATTTTATTTGACATATATTTCTGTGTGAAAATATCTACCCCCCCCCCTAACATAGAACCTACAATCATAAAAAGATTAAAGCTGCTATTAAATTTAAATGTCTATTCAAAATTATTCAGACAAATTTCATCCGCACCACTCCATGAAATTTACCATTCTTAGTCAAAATTTTCAAGTGGCAAACTCACATGATCTTAAAAAAAAAAAAAAAAAAAAAAGCCGATTTGAATTTAATGTAATTATTTTATTTTAAGTTACGATGGTGATAGACATTTACCTAGATCAACAACTAAGAACTATATTTTCTAATTTGGGGAACCTCAAAACTCGTAAATATAGAAAATAAATCTGTGCTGATATTTGGGACCCAAGAAAGTGCTTTGTTTACCATATGAGTTTGAGAAAATAATGATCATTCCAAAAACGAGTTCCAGAATTTGGTGAAATTTATTAAATCCCTTCCATCAATTACATTCAATACAGAAGAATATATTCCCGTAATTTCAGGTAACCCTGAACACTGTATGTAAATTATAAACACGACATATTGTGTTTAAATTTAACACAGTTTAAAAATATATGACTAGAAATGCACTTCCTTCAATTTTCAGATATAGTCCTATTATATCAGAATTCTTTCGTGTGACCCTGTAAACAAATGGTGAACAATTTTTATGCCAAATCCTACACTAAACATGTTTTCATGACTATAAAAAAATGTTTGTTTTATTTTGTTTAGTGAATATTAAAAGTTTAAACTGTACTATAAGAAATTTCACTCATAAACATAAGTTATTTAATTTTTCGTAGATTTCCCTGTATACGAACCATATTTCTGATTTCAATAAAGAGTTTCAAGTAGAATTTCATATGATACAGATTTAGAGCACCGAGTTTAGATTTTGTTTGTACTGATAACAGACACACAAACATACATACAAACACACGGATCAACCGCTATTTTTTTTTTTTTTTTTTTTTTTTTTTTATTCTGGGCACCTCAAAACGTGTAAATGAAAAAAAAAAAAAAAAAAGAAAAAGAAAAAAAAAGAAATTCAATTATTCAATTTCAAAAATTTGATTCGAAAGCAATGCATTCTCTATCATTATATGGCTAGAAGAAAATAAAAATAAAAATATAGAATAAAGATTAAGATATCGATTATTAAATTTTAACTGAGAACTATTGTAAATTTACTGATACTCCCGATAAAATTTCAGTAAATCTACAGAAAGTTTTTACAGTATAGGCTTAAAAGGGCCCTCTTCACTCATCGCCGTCGGAAGCCGAAGCTAATGTTATTCTATGGGAAATTTTTCTTAACAAATAACTTATTAACTAAGACATATTTTTAAATTCTGTTTTCACATTCTGAAAATTCCCAGCTGTTAAATTGACGGACCTTTTCTTAAAAAATATTTTTTTAATTTTTTATATTTTATTTTGAAGCTGCAAAATAAGAATTTTCAGTATGTGAAATTTTTTCATTTTGCAATTTCAAAATAAAATATTAAAATTAAATAAAATACATTTTTGAAAAAGGTCCGTCCATTTAACAGTTGGGAATTTTCTGAATGTGAAAACAGAATTTAAAAATATGTGTTAATAAGTAATTTGTAAAGAAAATTTCCCCATAGAATAACATAGGATCGGGCTTCCGGCGACGGTAAGTGAAGAGGGCCGTTAATCGCAGTTTAATTCAATTACTGGAACTATTCCCTGCTGAGAAATCCAAGAATTTTCAAAGAATTACATTTGGAAATAATTTTTTCAAATGTTTATTTTGAAAAGTCTCTTATTTTTTCAATAAATATACTAAAAAGGTTTTAATCTTAAACGTTGTAAACGTCATTTTGATCTCACCAATGATTTATTGCTGTTTTCCGAACTTAAACATCAGCATTTACTGCATTTAGCGCTAGTTTATTCATTGATATTAGAATTAGTTTCTTTACAATTATCACGAGAGCCGAAATGAATTGTCGAGAATAAAGCAGCAAAAATTTATCCTGATTGATGAGTTTTAATAACCCTAGAATAAAAGATAAACACGATAATAGAATTCCAAGATGTATTGTGAGCATTGCAAGGATTTAATTTACATAAGAGATTGTTAAGAAAAAATTGAGAGAAAATTTAGGTAATGTTGTCCGGACATTTTTTTAGACACGTGATCAATCGGTGCACATTTACAAAATAAATATATATTATTTTAAGAAACTGAATTAGAATAATTTAATATATGAATGTCACTACAATAAAATATCAGACGTTAGACATAGATTATAAAATACTGACAACTTCTGAAAACATTATCATGCTATATTATCTAAGAATCTAAAATATTTCATCGAATATTCATAATTATCACATTTTTGCGTAGATCGTAATCTAATGCATTTGAACATTCTTTGTTTGCCCCTGTAAAAGACGTATAAATGTACACCAATTTCGATAGACAATATACTCATTTAGAACACATAATTTGTTTGCTTAAAAACTATTAACACCAGCAAAACACATATGAAGTACTTTCAGGTCACAGACCGTAATGTACTTCAATTTGTTTACATGTCTTTATAAAAAAGTTATAAGTGTTACGCGGCCTATTGTCAATAGGAATTTATATATATATATATATATATATATATATATATATATATATATATATATATATATATATATTTATATATAATAAGTTTTAATATAACTTATTTCACAGTAATCCGAGCATTTTTATTGGTAGAGGATTATTATATTTATCACTCTGAAATTCATTAGATACAAGGATATAAACAGATAAATTAAAGCCGTATAAACTTTATAATTTATATGGAAAAATATTATAAAATAGTACGTTTTAACATTTATTTAGAAAACTTCTGATAATAATGGTTTAAAACTACGTTTTTAAATGTTCATCTAGCCTCCAGATACATTTCAATTCGCATTTCACTTCAGGTATTCTCCGACCACATTTCATGAAACTATGGAAGCATCTCCGCAAGTGCTAACTCAACGAGTCCAATGCTAAAATAGGGGTGACAATCATCTGACTCAGAGAAAATAGAGCACGGAATTACTGGATGCTTCCCAAATTTCAAACTGTCGGTCAAGCTGGCATCCTTCCAACATTTTGGACTCGTCCTCACTGCTAGTTTTAGGATATGTGGCTGCACTGTATATTTAACATTTTATAAAAATAGGGCAGTAAATATTTATATTTTAAGTCAAATGGAACATATAAAATCGACTGAAAACATAAGAAAACGTCAAAATTAACACAATATTTAGACTGTTATTTAGAACAAGAAATGACAATTTAAAATAGTTCAACAAGATTAAGTATCATCATATTTTATTAAACTATACAATTTTATAAAAAGCTATATTTAGGATAGAGACATTTGTTAAATCCATGTAAAATCACACGATAATAATTAAGACATAAAAACTGTATGTTTCTAGCTAACAACTTCTCATCAGAAATCACATCACTAAAGCAAACAAAAAAAAAAATCCCATTTAAAGCTTCAAGGAATAAGCTCAAACCAAGATTGTTCTAGCCGGAGTATACAGTATTGCTTTGAGTTCATTCTTTGAATCCATAAATGTAAGCGATTTTATAATGTTGTGTGATACTGATGCAGATTTATTCAACATTTTGAAACGTATATAATATTGTTGCTTTTAAATTTTTATCAAGGAGTTTTATGTGTTTTTAATTTTAATAAATGTCGTTTTTATAAATTTTATTCATAATTTTAAAGAAATGCTGTGTTAAAATATAAAGTTTCTAAAAAAAAAAAGAAAAAAAAAAAAAAAAAAGAAAAAAGAAAGAAAGAAAGAAAAGAATGATGTAACAGCTTTTTTCAGTGATTTCTTTTTAAAAGCAAAACCCATGGCTAGTTTTAGTTTTATTTATTTTATCCCACTCTGTCTACTAGGTACTAGAAATTTATTTTAACTAGTCATTTTTAATACCATTTTGTAGACCAAACAGTGTTGTTAACATTTTCTAGCCCAAACACTACAGAAATCAAATGACTTTAAACTTTAATAAAAGTAAAGGTTTAGGGAAGTTTTGTGTATAGAAATCTGACCGTTTGTCATTGCTTGTTTGACATAATACGCACTTTACTGGGGAAAGATTATTTATTTATTTATTTATTATTATTATTATTATTATTATTATTATTATAGTTCATTTAATTTTTCTTTTAAGTAAACGCATTTAACAGTTTCAGTAAAAATAAATATTTCGTGTGCATTGAAGTCTGACAGTGTGAATCTCAAATAAAAATTTAAGTAAAAAACCATTTTTTTTAAGATTAAAAGCTTTTTATTATGAAGCCCTAAAAAGCATAAAATAAAAAAAATATTGATGTAAAAACATGCTATAAAGAAATGAAAGTTTTAACACTAATGAAAATTTAGAGAAAAATATAGATATTTCCCTTTTGCAAGAGATGAAAATTTTAAAATATTCAAAATATTTTAAAAAGCATTCGAGACCAATATTCTTAGTTATTTATTTTTGTATAATTATTCGTTAAGGTCTCAAAAGCTTTTTAAAATATTTTGAATATTTAAAGAATTTCATCGCTTACAAAAGGGAAATATCTATATTTTTCTCTAAAATTTCATTAGTGTTAAAACTTTCATTTCTTTATAGCATTGTTTTTACCCCAATAACTTTTTATTTTATGCTTTTCAGGGCTTCACAATAAAAAGCTTCTAATCTTAAAAAATGATTTTTTTTACTTAAATTTTTATTTTGTGCTTTTTAGTTACAAATAAAGCTTCTTAAAAATCTAATCGAAATTTCTTAGGATACTGTGTAGACAAATAATGATTTTCTTTTAGATACTGACATTTTTTTTTTTTTTTTTTTTTTTTTAATTATCTGAAAAAAAAAAAATAGTACGTCGGCCTTCGAGGATTGAACTTACGACCAACGTGCTATCAGTATGACATTTTAACCAAAAGTCAAAGAACAGTCAAAAAAGTCATAGAACGTGCTAGAAAAATCTAAGTAATGCAAAAAAAATATTGTTCTTGAAATACTTTGAATATTTAAGGATTTTCATCTCGTGTAAAAGTGAAATATCTACATTTTTCTTTAAAATTTTCCTATTGCTGAAACTTTTATTTTTTATAGCATGTGTCTGCAAGAATAAAATTTTATTTTTTGCTTTTTAAGGCTCCCCATCAAAAAGTTTCCAATGTTTTTTTTTTCTTTTTAGTTACTAAAAAAAAGCTTCTTAAAAAAACTAATCAAAATTTCTTAGGATACTGTGTAGGCCATGAAAGGTTTTGTTTTTAACAAATGACATCTTTTTTATTAATTATCTGCAAAAAAGTAACACGTCGGCCTTTGAAGACCGAACCCACCCACTACCATCGCGTTATCAACATGACGCTTTAACCAACTGAGCCATTGAACGATGTAAAAATGCCTTACATTTACTTTAAAGTGGAAGCTCTTTGTTTTTTTTAGCATGACACGAAGACGCGATGTCAAAATCCGGTTTCAAAAATAAGAAGTTTCTAAAAAAATATTTATTTATGTATTTTTTACTTAAAATTTTTTATTTGGTGCTTTTCTTACTATCAAAAATATTTTGTGATTTTTAATATCCAAAAAAAAAAAGTTTCTTAAAAAAACTCCTCAAAAAAATTTTAGGATACTGTGTAAGCAATGAAAAATTATCTTGTATCAGTTGACACCTTTTGTACTAATTATCTACAAAAATTAACACGCCGGATATTCTGGGGACCGAACTCTCGACCACCGCGTTATTAACGTGACGCTCTAACCAACTGAACCAATGAGCCGCAGACGGAAATGCTTAAATTTACTTTAAAATGAAGGCGTCTTGTTTACTAGCGTGACACGAAGACACGATGACAAAGTCAGTTTCATATAAAAAGCTTCTAGAAAAATAAAAAAAAGGAAAAAACAAGAAAAAAATTGCTTCCATTCTTTGTAAACAGAATTTAATTTAGTACAACAAAACTTATCTTAATCGGTTCTTCCATATAAAGGCATGCAGTAACTGTATTAATCATCCCCTTGCATCGGTTACAACCACTGAGCTGAAGAACAACTGGAGCAAATGGTTCTACAGTCGGCTGCAAAATTATTCGAGCACTAGCCAATAATTCCTATGTTAAAAAGGTACACTTAAGACTGTTTTGTTAAATAAATCCTTGTCGAATCATGTTCTTAGACTGACTAAGAACATGACTCTATAAGGATTTATTTAACAAAGCAGTACTAAGTGTACTTTTTTTAGACAGGGATTATTGCTAGTGCTCGAATAATTTTGCAGCCGACTGTATCTAATACTTTTACACAGTGTTCGTGCGTGCCAGTTTTTCTGCAATCGTTTGACGTACAAAGTCATACCTTGCACGGCAGGCAACATTTGTCGGGTCGTCTATGACTATTATAACTTTTAAAAAATTAAAATTTAAAATTGTAATATCATTTTTAGCATATGATTGTTTGAATAGACAACCTTTACACAATTTTACTTTGAAATATAAAGGTATGTTTTCTGCCGTGCAACGCTCGGAAGACAAACCTTCCAAAAACGGCACGCGAAAACTGGTCCAGCATTTCCTCCAGTTGTTCTTCAGCTCAGTGGTTACAACACTACCTTTCCATAAACGACCAGACACATTCGATTTTAGACGTTTTTTGGAATATCTCAAAAGTGAAAAGGAGATCAGTAAAAAATTAAATAAAAATGAAAGTGTTTGGCATCGCCCTGTAAAAAGCAATGCTTGAAATGCAATTTGGCTGCAGCATGTGATTATAGGGCTCTTTCTTATCATCTATATAAATTTTCATGCCTCTACCGCAAGTAATCAGGAAGATATAACGGTTTCTTTAAAAGATTGCAAAATACATTATCACTTTTTTAGCTATAACACGCAAGGTAATCAACCCAGTGCAAAGCTATTTTCCTTGACATACAATATTACACAGCATACTGTAATCAGAATGAAAAAATATTAAATATATAATGAAATATAGCATTTTTTCTAAATAATTTTTTATTGCTTTTAGCGAAATTTCATTTGCATAATTTAATAGCAAAATGTATTGAGCTACTTATATGAAAACTCCAAACAAATATCGTTTCCCAAAAAGTTACACGCGGTAGAATAAACTGAATTTCAGCTGTTCCCAAAATTAAGCAAATGATAAGAGGGTTTTCCATTATTTATTTCCAGTCATCGAAAAGTGTATTACCATTCATTGAATCAAAATAAAAATGTCAGAAAAACCCCTTATAGTTTAGCTTTTTTTTTCGAGAGAAACAGAAATACAGTTTATTCTATCGCGTACAACTTTTTGAGTTTACACAATACATGTTTGGTGTTTTTATATAAGTAGCTCAATACATTTGGCTATTAAAGTCTGCAAATGAAATTTCGCTGAACCTTACGCATGCGCAGTTAAAAAGAATTTTAGTATAATTCTCATATTTCATTAGATGTTTAATATTTTTTCATTCTGATTGCAGTATGCTGTGTCTAATATTGTATGTCAAGTTTTCTGAAAATGGCTTTGAAATGAGTTTAATACCTCGCGTGTCATGGCTAAAAAAGTGATATTTTTATTTATTTATTTATTTATTTATTTTTGCAAATTTTTAAAGAAACCTTCAGATCTCCCTGATTACATACATAAAAATTTATACAGATAATAAGAAAGAACTCTATAATAACGTGGTACAACCAGTTCGTATTTCAAGCATTACTTTTTACAGGGTGATGCCAAACACTTTCATTTTTCTTTAACTTTTTACTGGACCCCCTTTCACTTTCGGGGCAAAACTTTCTCTGAAATATACGAGGTCTAACGTGTTCTTCTCCCTCCTGAAGTATCAAGATGAATTAGTTAGTACTTTTTGAGATATTTTTAAAAACATCTGAAATCGAAAGTGTCAGGTCATTTATGGAAAGATAGTGTATATTCATTTTTGAAAATTACTTTGGTTTGAAGCACCTTGACGGCTTTTAAATTTTTGTTGTCATTTCGGTGATGAATTAAAATGGCTATCGCAATTGCATAAGTGCAATTGCAAATTGCCCTGGGGAAAAACATCTGAGCTAATTCGGTGCCAAATTTCAAATTTCGCAAGTTGTTCTGTTTCTTTAGCACGATTTTTTTCAATTTTATTTTTAAGAACTTGAAAAAAAGAGTTTGCACGTTCTTTCTTTCTTTTCTTTTTCTTATATTTATATACATATATGTATAAAGAAATATATATTCACTTATTTACTGATTTATTTTTGGGATGAATTTTTCTTTTCCTTTTAAATAATTTTAAAATTAAAATAGGGTTTTTATTTGCATTTTTTGAATCAATTATCCAACTGTAATTAAAAATACGGCAAATAGATTATAAGACTTCTTCACACACCATAAGATTTAAGCCAGCACAACCGGTTTCGAAAGGACGTAGCCTTTCTTCATCAGGTGCAAAAAAACACGTGCCTTGGAGGCAAAATCAAGACTGCTTGCCTCCAAGCAAGAGGCAAGACTGCTTGCCTCTTCAGTCTTGCTTTTGCCTCCAAGGCAGTAGCACGTGTTTTTTTTTTTTTTTTTTTTTTTTTTTTTTCACCTGATGAAGAAAGGCTACATCCTTTCGAAACCGGTTGTGCTGGCTTAAATCTTATGGTGTGTGAAGAAGTCTTATAATCTATTTATCGTTTGTACTCCAGTTTTGAATTTAGTTTTGGTAAAAATACGGCGTCAGCTAGATTTTGTCCTTATTAATAAGTGTACTAATTTTTGATAAAATCTAATAATTCGACAGATACAATAACGAACTTTCAGCTTTATCTAGTTTAAATGAAAACAAAAATGTTTACACGTTCATTCAATGTATAATGCAATAAATGGCGACAACGCAAAATCACTGTCTAAAAGAAATAGTCCTGTCGTACTTTAATAAAAGAAAAAAAAAGGAAAAAAAAAAAAACAATCTGGCAAAAATATTTTTTTTTTTTTTTTTTTTTATGTAAGTTTAGTTTTTAAACATATTTTCTGACATAAGGTATAAAAAAACAATAATGCATACCACCATTATACGACATATATATTGTTTTATAAAATCACTGAATTAAATCTAATGTACAGTCAGCGAAAAAAAAAAATCGTTTCCCACGTTTTTGATGTTGCTCGTTCTATTCATGAAAAAATTAATATTGGTTATAATTCTTATATATTTTTTTTTTCGAATTTGAATTTATTAAAAATTTTCATAATTAAAAATATGTTTTTTTATTAAAAATATGCGTGGAATATGTTTGGGTCACTTCATTCTAATGTAAAAAGAAAAAAAAAAAAAAAAAAAAAAAGATTTTAAATATCTTAATTATTTTGGAAGATATGAATTAATGTTTGCCACCTATGAAAAATTGAGCGAAGTATACAAACTATACCATTTTCTGGGAGGATTTGATCCAAATAAATCATTAAAAAAAATGGGGGGTTACTATTGAAAAAAAAAACAAAGTTGGTGTCAGTTTTAATATATAGACGACCCCCTAAGAAAAATCTAGCTATACCGTTCTAAACAAGACGTTATTACAAATCGATCGGTACCAGCCGCATGTTTCTACGATAATTTACTCCAAAATTAGGTGGCCCGGAGGGGGGGGGGTCTGACTTTTTAAGGTGTGCAAGAATCAACTGCTTATTAAAAATAATAATAATACATAAATAAACTATAGCTTTTTTAGCTCGATATTGCTTTAAAGGTTTTAATATTCTGGCGCTTCAAAAACTGTATAAGCACTAATATTTAAATTCTTTAGTGCTTTAAAGCTTTAACGCACCACTTCTGTATTTTTTATTTATTTTTCTTTTCTTTCCTTGTTTTTTTTAATCTCTTCCGTTTTACCAGCCGAGATATACACTCATTTGACCAGCAATAATTGTTTATATGAAAGAATATTTCATTTGCTCTGCGAATAACAAAGAAGTCTTTAGAATGAAATTTATTTTATTTCTTTTAACTCTTAAACGAATTAAGATAAAATAAAGTAAATTGCATCTATTACATTGCGTTTCTGTTTGTAGAACATACAAAAAATTTCCTTACTTCATATGAGCAATGCTGCTTGTAAAATGTCGAGCGGATAGCTCAGTTTATAGAGCACCCTCACGTTATGCCAAAAAACGTATACTTTTAAGCTCTTGTTTAGTAATAAGGTTTAAACTGATCTAAAGCTGAATGATCATTTACTTCGTGGAAAAAATTGATGATAAAATTTATAAAATTTATGCTTTTTTAACAATAGTAAATTTTTTATTTTAATTATATTAGAATACTGATTGGCAACAGTATTTTGTGTAAAAATACAAGCAAATGTATATTGTGTAGCAAATAAAACGTTTTCTAGAACCAAAAATCAATGCGCCCTCTGACGGTTAATGGCTTGTTTTGACTGTGTATTGGTGATTTGCACTTGTGCCGGTGCGTTCTAGTGCTGTAAAGATTGGTTGCATTATTTTTAACATACCTTGCGCATCATTCATATGTAACATGCATATATATGCATGTATGTTTTTGCATTTACATATGCAAAAATATGAATCAAAATGAGAACATTTTAGTATTTGAAATCAGCTTTCAAAAATAATAGACCTGTAGTTGAAAAAGTAAGAATAAACCTCAGATTTGTGACTAGATAAAATTGATGATAAGATAGAAAATGTATTACGCGCAAATAACTTTTGTTCTAGACTACTACCATCCCCCAAACAAAAACACCCCCGGCAACAACCATCTTAAACCAGTACTCTAAAAAAGGAAACAACGTTCTTTTCTGTTTCAGTTGTATATGATGTCATTTTGCTCTTCTGGGGCTCCAAAAAACTCACGTAGAGCAACCAATGCGGCGAGCGCTCGGGACGTTTTAAATTCGGAAGAGACGGGAAGAGAAAAGCCCTTCCTCCCAGATCGATTTGTCCACTCGCAAAGGTTAAAAAGCGATGCTTGAAGGTTAGTGGGACGGTTCCTCTTGGTTCTCCTCAAAACTCCTCTCTCAGTGCTCCGGAGGAGATGGGGATTCTGCCACGGCAAAAAGTTCCTGCTTCTACCTTCTGTGATGTGTTTACGTTGTTGTGTTTGTGTCTTCAAACCGGGCACAAAAAGAAAAAAGGAACACATGTTGATATTTTCGGCTGCATTTTTTAGCTTGTGCTCCAATGGGATAAAACATATCGTTCTGTGATTAGTATTTAAAATATCTTATATGAAATGAGCAAAATATTTAGTGCCTTTTTACAGTTCATTGATATTTAGAACAAATAGAGCCTTATCATCATGAAAACAATGTGGATTTATTTTGAGACTTTCTTGGATTTTTCTTGAAAGATTCACGCGAAGAATATTAAATAAAATAATTCGTGATAAATTAATGTTTTTATAATCTCAAGAATTTAGGCGCCTAAAATTCTGGTGAGTATAGGACATATTCTATTATGCATTTGTTTAATATATATCTTTAATTGTATAGGATATGAATCTATATATTTTAAATGTATAATATATAAAATATTTCTGACTGAAGTACATCGACAAGCAGGCAATAAGAAAAATATTCTAAAAAATACCTATTATAAACTGAACAATATGAAAAATTTTGAAGGAAACTTTGATGTGAGGTATCAGTGTTGCTTAGTTACATTTTCTTTACCGAAATCATATTTCTGCTATTGTGTTGTGATAAAGTGTGCGGTTTTTCTCCCTAATAATCCATAAAATGTAGAAGTTTTCAATAAGTGATAGACAGAGAAGCAAATATGCCTACTACTCTTTCAACTGTCTACACTCTGTTTATAAACATACACATAATTTGCCAAACTTATCAATAAAAAGAGTTATTTATTCTATCAAACTTATAAAAATTAATCACTGAGAAATATATATTTAGAGCGTGCATCTAATAAGTTGATTATATTTTACCAATATCTATCTTTTTAAAAGACATTCTCTGTAAAATAAGCATTTCTACCAGAAAAATACCTAATAATAGAGTATACTTAACTAATAATAGAGTATACTGCAATTACTAATATATATTGGGTTGTTCGATAAATAACGTCGTTTTTTAAAACCTTCGCTTCTAAAAACCAAGGCTTCTTCGAACGTGTAATTTTTCAACTTACCGAAAGATAGCAAAAGGTCATCCAACAAAATGGTCAATATATCATTGATTAATGTTTGTTGTTAATATAAATAAATTCACTTTGAAAAACATGAAAAAAAAAACGACATTATTTATCGAACAACCCAATATATACATACTCCTACTTGAAAAATATTCATTCTTATTGGTCTATGTGGTTTCAATGATCTTGTATCTGTTGCTTGGCTTGTACTACGTTTAATAAATCATTATATATATATATATATATATATATATATATATATAATTTCAATTTTGGTTAGATTCTTGGTAGCTTTGGGATTGATCATAGTAATTGTTTAAATTAATAATAATCTTAAAATTAAATGTTTGAATTTTGTGTGTATATATATATATATATATTCGGATTAATTTTCATTTATCCTCAGTTAGTTTGCTTATTTATGTGTATATATATATGAATATATATATCATAATAAGACATCAGTTAATTTTATGATTTAGATGTGTCAGAAACATTGAATACTAATACTTTTTCTACTGAACAACAGTAACACTTAGGAATAGTTTAAACAATTTTTTATATTGGTTTACTTATCAAAGCTCTAAAATTTTATAAATGAAGCATGATTTATATCTTTTTCTTTATAGTTTTAGCAGATAATTATAATTTCATAAAATTTTATTCCAAGTTAATATACCATGGATTATCAAATGTTTTACTAAAAAATGAAGTATTAATTTCAATTTTCAAAGTAATGTCGTCATAGTTAACTGATGACCTTCATGTTTACCTATGCCAGCAGAAACTTGCAGGTCACCTTGATAAATAACATTATGAACTATTATTAATTAATAATCAGTAAATTTTTAAAGGTATTTAATTACATTATTATTATTATTATTTTATTTCGCCATTTAGAATTTATTAAAATATCGGCTCTAGAATAGGTACTGATTAAAGAGGGAAACAAGGTAAATTTTTCACTTGTGTTAGGAAATTTTAAAAATTAACCAACTGTTGTGCTTTTGTGAATATTAAAAAAAAACTATAGATATAGTTAGAGACCATATATATATTTGTAGATGTGCGCATACACAAAATGTATTTGCTAATTTAGACTCACTGATTCGGAGTATATTTAAAATCTTTATCTTGTTTCAAATCTGTGTTTTAAAGAACTTATATGTTCGAAAATCTGCATATATATATATAATTATTTATTTAATTATGTACTTATATTAATTTTTTTATAAATTTATTAAAAATCTCTGAATATATACTCATAAAAATAAATCCTGTATTTTTCAGTGTATGAACTATAGCATTAAATCTTCATTACATTATTATATCTTAATGTTGAGTAGTAAATGAAGACAAAAATACCATTATATTTATTAACGGTATAGAAAAGTAATTAAATGTATTTTTACTTGTTACTTATTTATTCATGAATTCACATTTAGATATCTTGAAATAGTAGAGATTCTAACAGATGATGCTTAAGAAATGAAAAATAAAAAATTCCAAATATACGTATAAAGTAGTAGCAATAATAATAATAATAATAATAATAATAATAATAATAAATTTACGGAAGATTTTCATTTTCTTTATTTACTTTCTTTGTATTGTGAAAAAAGATTACTTCTGATTTTTTTTAGAAAAAAAAAAATCACTGAATTTTAAATGTTAAGCCTACTTTAGATTGCTTACACTGCAATTCAGTAGAAGAGTTTGTAAGGGGAAGGAGGAGATGATGGATGATTAAATTTATTGAATTTTGCTTTTAGTGTATATTTCTTCGGCCGAAAATTTGTATTACTGACTAGTAAAGGAAACTGATTATATAGGGAGGGGAAGGGATTGATGAAACTGATTAAAGTTTACTTTAAACTGTATTCAAACTTCTGGAAAATTATAATATTTCATTTTCCTGAATATAGTTTATTGCTGACACATAAAGTAGTTTTGCTTGTGTGTGTGTGTGTGTGTGTGTGTGGATTATTATAATTCTATTTACTATAAACTCTATTTAAACAATCTAAAATTTACAATACTTCATATTAGCAAAAGGTTTGAAATGGTTTTCTAAAGCGGTTTAAATATCAAAATATAGCTTGCCATCAACTAAAGTCCGTAAATGTATAATACAAAGCCTTTCAACAGAGGTTGATGAATTGCTCTAGGTGAACGATTAATCTCTGTTATCTTAATTCTGAAAACTGTATTTCAGAATGATTTTGGAGAATTATCAGTAATTACATACGGAATGTTTTGTTAAAATGAGTATGCTCCAACTTTTATCTCTCATGTTACATTTGCGAATCGTATTTACTGAAATATAAGTTACTTTACACTTCTAAAGTTTTCGATCGAATTTAAATTGCTTTGCAAATTATTTATTATTTGAGAAAATTTTGTTAATTTTACTTTTATACATGGATGTATGCAAAATTTTAACATTTAGTCATTATAATGGGAACTTTCACTGTTATATAATCGATCATTTCAAATGTATTTTTTATTTTTAATTATGTATAAAAAGTATATACACATAAATTTAAAAAATTCGATTCTTTATTGTTTAACTATATCCCATTTTTAACAAATGCATACAATTAATTAAGTTTTTATGTACTTTCATTTAAAACATTTTTCACACACTGTGTATATATTTGAATATTTAAAGTATTAGATTTCTCGTAAATATCTTAATGAAAAAAATGTCCAGGCTCCCAGGGGTAACGCTGAAAACGGATGTCATACCTACAACAATGCATTGGAATGTTTTGAAAAAAGAAAGTAAAATTTTATCCATGGTTTTCATGATATTTCAAATTAAAAAAATAATGAAAAAAATGGATAAATTAAAAATTTACATCACAATTGCAACAATATATTGAGATAAAAAGAAAAGTATGTAGCAAAATTTTATCCATTGTTGCATGTTTTTGGAATATTTCTACATTAATTTAAATAATAAATTAAACACACAATATTCATTGTTTCGGTTACAGAGATATCTTATTTCAAAAATTTAATTCAGTATAGTGTATAAATAGAGTTCTTACACAACAGAAAAGAAAACTTAAATAACCTGCTAATTTTTCAGACTTTATCCATCCATAAAATAAAGTTTGAATAAAACAAAACAATTTCTATTTTTAGATTAAACTCCTTTCATTGTTATGAGGATTTTTTATATGTGAGGGAGAAGTATTAACAATAAATTAATGTAAATATTATGAAGCAAACAATATTATTAAAAAGTAAATCATGTTAACCAACAGTAAGTATTTTGAACTTGCAAAGAGAAATAAACTTAGAAATACATGTGTAAAAGTCGAGCACTAAACGGGCGTATACTAACTAGTTATTTAGAATAATTTGTAATTAAATAGAAAATGTATAATTTTTTTCGTAATTATTTTTAAATATATATTACATTCAGTACATTATTTATGCATATTTAAAATATAAAACTTCATTCAAATATCATTCATACCTGCATGTAATATAAAGATTAGTTATTATTTTTTGTAATTTTGCTGAAAGATATTTTGTATACTAAGCATGTTTAAATAAATTTAGGTATCAGTTTTAATAAAAATGCTATTCGTAACTGCATATAATTACACAAAAGTCAGTACTTATTTTTTGCACTTTTGGAGAATTACACAGGGAGTCACCCCCAAAACTTATATAGAAAATAAATGGTTATAATACCGTATTTTTATAAATATACAATTAATTCTATTTCTTTTGTTCTAGCTCCCGTCAACATCACGGAGAGAATATAAATCTCTGTTACTCGTACCAGTAATATTTTCAGGCTGAAGCTTTAAAAAATGGTGTACGAAAAAATATTATATACTATCCATATCCGGTATCCGGAATTTTCCATTCTTAATTTACTTACAGGAAGTTAGAACCAGTCTATATGATATATACTATATACAGGGAGGAAGGTAGTTTATTTTATACTAAATAAATTATAACTACTGCGTATTTTATAAATTTCTCTTACTCATATATGGTAGAGAAAATATTGTTTTGGATCATATTTTGCAAATTAAGACTTTGCTAGTCAAGAACAAAGAATGACAAATAGTCCAAACTCAATATTCCAAATATGTATCATCTAATGATGCTACACAATTTTTAAAAATTCAAATAAGATAAGTATTTCGTGTACAGAGTCGCACCAAAATTTCCAAATACAGTAGTGGACACATATTATGGGCGAAATTTATCTTCGGTACAGGTTAACATATTTTGACTGCACTAAACAAAACGAAATTGGCATGCATTCTTTTTATGCATAAAAATATGTTTCGCACACAATATGGTATGAAGTCTGTTTATGCTGTATCTACAGAGCCGCACAAAAGAATTCTGTTATATTAGTGCTATGTTTGGAAGTGGCTCAATGTGCATTCCAAGTTCCATCATGCATTTTTTAGACATTATTTGGTAGGTGCATATTTTACATAAAATACACAGGGCAACTCAAAATTATTCGAATAATGTGGCTTAATGAACGGTTACTCAAAATTATTAAAATGATCTGTAATTCTCAGACTAATTTGAAATAAATTTTTAAATTTACTAACAGCCTTATATGAATGTAGCTACAACATATGAACCGGCGGCGGGGAGGGGGGGGGGGGTTATTTAAGAGGCGGAAGCTCCTGAAGCAAAAATGTATTTCAAATAGAACTGTTTCTAAAATTAATTTGAACCATTGTTGAAAGTACTCTAGAAATATTCGAATACAGTACATCATATCTTAAACTATAATATGTCAATAGCAATGTAGGATGCAACATACATTTGACTAATGAAAGTAGTTATCTTTGAAGAACAAAATTAATATTTGACTAACGAAAGTAGCATATTTGCCGTACAAGATATTTTTGATTAAAAAATGAAAAATTTATTTATCGAGGTATGTAGGTCATTTATATTTATTCTCTCTCTCTCTCTCTCTCTCTCTCTCTCTCTATATATATATATATATATATATATGTATATATATGTATATATAAACTAACTATTTTTATTAATGTTAATTGGTGGTCAGCTACTAGGTATCTAAAATATTATTATCCGCGCTAGTAAATGACTAAATTGGTTAACTACTAAATTTCTTGTATTTTTTTTTTTAAGTAATTGATCAATGCAGTTAATTACAATATCTGTGAGCATCTCACTTAAGTTTTCACAGCGGAGTTCTGAGCTTACGAAAATTAGCGTTCACTTTGATGATGTGTTTGGATCTGATAGTTAAGTTGTATTTGGAACTGAAAAGTAACTAAGTGGTTTAGGACACACGTGGATTCATTTTTGGGCAAAATCATTAAAGGAAGAACTAATTTGCTTCAAGGGTTGGTATTGATTAGTAAGTCTATTGGGGTTATTTACTAATTCATTAATATATATTGCTACAGGCGATGTCTTAGAAAATGCATTTTCTCACATATATTTCTTTTTTTCTTTTTTTTTTAATAAAAAAATTGATAACTTTATTTCAAATTGCCACAGATCTGTGGTTCAACCATTCGTTTTAGAGTCCTTTCAAAAACCACTTATATTAAAAATTTTCACTGCCCTGAAGGGGGGGGGGGCTGGCAATGCTCATACATTTACAAAATTTTTACTCTCTACTGTTACTTGTATAAATTTATGTATTTTTAAATTTAATAATGGCTTGTTAAGAGCTAGTATGTTGTGGTCACCACATAATATTCTTCTATATTTTCCTACACAAATTCACTGAGTACACATAATTTATCAAAATTATTATTTATTAAAATTAGCTTTCATGATGGATACAGACAATTTTCATTCCACAGATGTATAACACTAAATATCCAAAGAAATTCAGTTTTATTCTCCATATGACACCTTAAAAATATGTGCCCCCCCCCCCAACTTTTTTTTTCTTTGTTAAAAAATGAAAAAAATCGATAACTTTTTTTTTTTAATTATCATAAATCTATGATTCAGCCATTCGGTTTAAAGGAATTGACGAGCTCTTTTAAAAGATGCCCATAGTAAAAATTTGCCTCCCCCCTCCCCCTCATAAATAATTTTTTTTTTCTCGCTGTTGACTCTTACTATTATAAACAATTCTTTTTAATTTCACAATAATTATTAAAAATTAATTCTCTTTATGCACCTTTATACGAAATTTTGCCCTATATTGCGATGTTAAAAATTTAGAAAAAACGGTATGGCAACGCCATCTGTTCAGCAGCTTTCATCAAAAGTTGATAAGCACTAATTTATGTCAAGGACAACCACATATCAAATTTTATAAAATTTTGTGCAGTAGTTACCGAGTTACAGTTGCCACAAAATTTTATCACAGACAGACATTTCTAAATATGGTCAAATCGTGTTCTGTACCTCTCAAAACGTGTAAATCCATCGAAAACCCGAGGTCAAAAATTTTTACGAATCCAATACCTTCTATTGAATTTAGAAGAAAGTAAAAATCATTATTGTGTACATTTATACGAAAATTGTCCTACACAACCATATTAAAATTTTTGGTAAAAAAAAAAAAAAAAAGATGATTGCGCCAGCTGTAGAAAGAGCCAATCAGCTCTATCTTAAGTCAAAGTCTAACCAAATACACACTCATATTAAATTTCGTCCATTGGTTCGTAAGATATTACACCATAAAACATTGGTAACACACACACATATGCACACATAGAGACAGACAATTATTTTCTAAAAATGTTCAGATCGTATTTAGGACATCTCAAAACGCTTAACCCTTTGCCAACCCTAACGCTCTAAAGCGGTCTAAACAGTGTTGCCGAATTCTGGGTCTCTTTATTCAGCCAACACCAATAATTTTGAGGAGTGATATTTGATAGACATAATGGACGAATAACCTACGAAGTAATTAAGCAACCGTTACAGTTAAAATTTAGTGGTGGGTATTGAATAAAAGTCTCTAAATTTTGCAACACTGACCACATGAGTAAAATTAAATAGGACCGGCAAACGGTTAAATCCGCCGAAAATAAGAGAGAAAATTTTCACGACTTCAATACTTTCTTTTTATGAATACAGAAGAAAGTATAATATCTTCCTCCATTTTAAGCTGCTATGAAACTTCTATTCATTTAAGAAATTTCTAGCAAAACTTCTTAGATTAATTCAAAAAAGTCTGAGCCATTATCTAAACTTCTGGCAGTGCATTTAACTGGAGAAAACCACAAAGGTGGAGAGAAATAAATCTAAGCGCACATTTATGATGTCATATTCGAGGTACTTTAGGCTCTTACTCTGATAATTCGTTTCACTCGACAAGAGCAAAAACAAAATATAGTCATTTTGAAAGAATTGGGTCACACTGTCCTTGACATAATTGATTATTTTGATGGTAAAACTACATTAATTTTCTTTGTTCTTAAAATGTTTACAACCATGAAGTTTTTTAACAAAGGTTTAAAAACTATTATACCTGGAATCCTTTGTATAAAAACATCGTATAAACCTTTTTGCTGAACATGGAGTAAAAATTTATAAATCTGTTTGATGTTGTTTTAAGAAAACTGTAAGTGACCATTGATCATGCCGTTAATATAACTGTTTAAAATATTATTTTAAGCCTATCATAAAGTCTTGCCAATTAAAAAAAAAAGTTTTAGTTAAGCTATAATTACGACAATATACAAAAAATATTTATTCAATGATTAAAAGTTGAATTTAAACACCTTCGAATACGATAAAAAGTTTTTTAAATCCAAAAATTTTATGTCTCAATGTTCATAGTAATTACTCTATCTAAACAAAAACACTATCAGTATTTTTATTAACATGACGATGTACATCCATGTGAATATTTCTATCTTTTTGCCTTTCAATCCGAACGATCAAAGTTCTTCTGGACATTTCAATAGCAAAGAAAACTGTCTATATCGAAACAAAATATCAACTATTTGAATAAAATAAAATTATACTCATTTCTGTTTTTAGTATCTTAATAATATAGTATCTTAATAATATAAATGTATGAAAAAGAAATATAAAGTTTTTTCCTTGACAGAATTTTATTTAAAACCTGAGTTCTGTTTTTCATATAGGCATTTTCTCTTTACGTATTTATAAATTCTTATATTCTGTAATAAGCTATTTTACGTGATTTAAAAGTAAGACATTAGCTGCCAACTCTGGTGATTTTCTAACACCACTACTGAAATGTAAATATTTTTGTTTTATTTAGTAATTAAAACTGCTATTAAATTAAACGAAGATTACCAATATAAAAAAAAAATGGTGTTAGGAATTCTGAAGAGTTGGTAGCTAATCAAGGGTATACTGCAAATGATGACGACGTTTTTTGTCAAGGCTCTTTTATCGGGATTATTTTGTCCTCGGGCTATTTTATCGGACTATTTTGTCCTGAGTGAGATTTATATATATATATATCCTGGAATTATTTTGAAAGGGCTGTTTTGTCAGGGCTATTTTCAACTGTGTCTATTTTGTCCTGGGACTATTTCTTCGAGGTTATTTTTCTCGAGCTATTTTATCGGGGTAGTTTGTGTTAGGGCTAATTTGTCCTGAGGCTATTTTCTCTGAAGTATTTTATCCTTGGACTATTTTGTCGGAGTAGTTTTGTCAGAAGTATTTTTTCCAAAAGCTAATTTGTTCTGGGGCTATTTTATTGAGCTATTTTGTCAGGGCTATTTTTTTCTGAGGCTATTTTATCTTAGGGCTAATTTGTCGGGACTATTTTTTCTCGAGCTGTTTTGTTGGGCTATTTTGTCATGACTGTTCTTTCGGAAATAACTTGTGTTAGGGCTAACTTGTCGAGTTACACTATCTACCAATAAGTATTTGGTTGGGCACATTCGAATTTAGATATTTTGTCAAATATCTAGAAAATTTCTTTTGGAATCATCTTGAAACTTTGGTAGTTAAAGAACATATTATACTTCATATATTTCAGCAAATGTTGTGTCCTGAAGAGAAAAACAGAAACAGTAAAAATTTAATCAAAAATCGAATTGCTTTGGACCATCCTGTAAAAAGTAATGTTTTAGATGCGTTTTGGCTGTAGCATGTAATTCTGAGAATTTTTCTCATTATCTGTATAATTTTTTACTAGACCACCCCATATATATGTAGATATATAGATATATATATATATATATTCTTTTTTTTTTTTTTTTTTTTTTTTTGAAAAGAAAAAAAAAAAAATCCACTTTTTTAATTATAACACGTAGGGTATTAGACCCAGTGTAAAGCCATTTATAAAAAATTTGGTATACTACATTAGACACAACAAACTGCAATCAGAATGCAAAAATATTAAATATTTTGCAAAATATGAGTATTTTTACTAAATAATTTTTAACCACGCATGCGCTACCATTTAAAATTTTTATTTACACAATTTAATAGCCAAAACAAATATCGTGAAAACCCTAAACAAATATCGTGTAAATTCAAAAATTTATGAGAGATAGTATGAACAAAATTTCAATTCTTCTCAAAAAAAAAGGGGGGGGAGGGGGGGGGGGGGTTATTAATATTATCTTACAGTCAGCGAACACTCTATTGTATATTTGTTTGGGGTTTTCATATAAAGTTTCTCAATACTTTGTGTTATTAAATTAGCTAGCGCATGCGTAATTAAAAATTATTTAGTAAAACTGCTTGTATTTCGTAAGATATTTAACATTTTTTCATTCTAATTGCTGTATGCTGAATCTAATGTAGCATGCCACATTTCCTGAAAATGGCTTTGCACTGGGTCCAATACCCTACGTGTTATAATTAAAAAATTGGATTTTTTTTTTCAATAAAAAAAAAAAATATATATATATATCTCCATGAATATATGTGATAGTCTGACAAAAATTAGTATTATATAATGAAAAAGAACCTCATAATCACATACTACAGCCAAAACACATTTAAGGCATTACTTTTTACAGGGTGATCCAAAACATTTTGACTTTTGTTTAATTTTTTACTAGTCCCCTTTTCCTATTCAGAACACAACTTTTGCTGAAATATATGAGGTATAACGTGTTCTCTACGCTAGCAAAGTTCAAA
Source organism: Salticus scenicus (assembly GCA_963930645.1). Taxonomy (NCBI): domain Eukaryota; kingdom Metazoa; phylum Arthropoda; class Arachnida; order Araneae; family Salticidae; genus Salticus; species Salticus scenicus. Next base: position 108,471,414 of record OZ005650.1, on the reverse strand, counting down.
ATGCATCCTAAAGAACTTTTCTAAATATTTGCCAAAATGTCTAAATTCGAAAGTGTCCAAATACTTGTTGGTAGATAGTGCATTTTGTCGGGGCTATTTTGTCTTGGAGGTATTTTGCCATAATGCTAGTTTGAGGTTAATTTATTAGAAGTATTTTATTTGGGGGCTATTTTCTTCTCGAGCTGTTTTGTCGGAGGTATTGTATTAGGACTAATTTGTCCTGGGTCTATTTTGCCAGGGCTATTATGTTGTAGCTGTTTTGTCGGGGTTATTCTGTCCTGAGGCTGTTTTTTCTGGGCTATTATGGCCTAGGGCTATTTTATAAGAGCTATTTTATTCTCAAACTATATTGTTGGAGAGTATTTTGCCATAGGGTTAATTTTTATTGGGGCTGTTTCGTCGAGTTTTTTTGTCGGAGTTTTGCTGCGGCTATTTTGCCAGGGCTCTTTTGTGCTGGGGTTATTTTGTCGAGATATTTTGTCGGGGAATTATGTAAGAAATATTTTATTCTAGGTTTAATTTGTTTTTGGGGTTATTTTGCCGAACTATTTTGTAGGGCTGTTTAGTCTTAGGACTATTTTTTCTCGGACTAATTTGTCGAGGCTATTTTTTAGGAGTTGTTTTGTCGTGGTTTTTTTGTCGAGTTGTTCTGTCGGGGCTTTTTTTGTCCTGGGACTATAGACCTCAGTCTTAATAAACAGGAAAAAAAGGTAGATGAGCCGTTGTATTGAATTAAAAAAATTGCACATACATATGTAACTTTTCTCTTGCATAGGAATTTTAAATACGAAAGATTATATGTATAAAATAAAAGTATTTTTGTACGTCTCATATGGGATTTTTTTTTCTGCAACTCACATTAAACATATCTTTCGAACGGTACTACTTTTAAACCCCGTCTCTTATGAAAAACCGGCTAAAAACGTACAACATTTTTTTATTTTCCTATTAATATGTAGTTGACAAATTTATATTCTGTAGTAAATATTTACTTTATAATTATTGGCCATAAGACATTTTGTGTTTTCGTCACTTTTGTGTATCGCCACACAATATTTGAATTCTAACAATTTCACTGTCATTGTATATATTTTTTAGAGAATATTAATCAATTTAAATTGATTGCCATAAAAAAAAAAAAATCAGAAACAGTAATTAGCATCAATAGACCGTTATATTTTCAAAATCCTTTGTGTACCTATCGAAACAAGCGATAAATGCTATGCATTCTATTGTCAAAACAAAACATATCGTATGCTTTTAAATACTCCATATCATTTTTATCATATATAAAACAGCATAAAATTATATATGAAAATATATACAGGGTGATCAGTTTAAAAGAGTACCCGTGGGTTTTACTTAAAACCCTTAAATCTGACGGATGTGGTAACTATTCTAACATTGAACTATGATTGTTTGAACCTTGTTTAAGTTTGTGAGACAATTTCTAACACTGTCGAACTGTTACAACTTTATTTGTGAGGTAAAACAGAAATAGAGACGCACAATTGTTTTAAATCCTGTAATAATTTTAATTTTGAAAAATATAGTTTAATTCGATTTTTTTACATTATCATTCATTCCTCACAGAAAATGTTGGAAATGTTTGCCACCATTTTGAATGCAAACATGAACACGTCGAATCAGGTTTTTGACACACTTTGCAGCATTGTTGGTGTTATTGACGAGATTTCTTCAGTTATGATCTGTTTTAATTCATCGATGTTTGCTGGACTTCTCTGGAAAGCCTATGAAATGATAATGTAAAAATGATAATGATAATGTAAATGTAATGTAGGAATGATAATGTAAAAAATTTGAATTAAATTTTGTATTTCATAAATAAAATTATCACTGGATTAAATAACATTGTGCGTCTCCATTTCTGTTTTACCTCACAAATAAAGTTGTAACAGTCCAACAGTGTTGGAAATTATCTCCCACTCTTAAACAAAGTTCAAAAAATTATAATTCAGTGTTGGAATAGTTGCCACACCCGTCATATTTAAGGAAAAAGTAAGAAAAGTACTCTTTTAAATTGATCACTCTGTATATATATAACTCCAGGTAATAAATCTCCATAGGCTATAATGTGCCGGATTTTTTTTTTTTCCTTCAACATTTAAACAAATAATAAAATTTGAAAATAGGGGACAGAATTTTTCAATACAAAAAGTAAAATGACTTAAAATCAAATAAATTGTATGTTTATTGTTCCGCATGTCTCCGAGAAACTCATTTTGCTATATCTTTATCTTTCAGATTATAAATTTTTATTTTTTGTTACTTCCAGATCATCATGCATTACATTTCATAAGAGTAGAATTAATGAGGGTTTCATCTTTTGAAATAATTTGTATTTGTTTCCCTGTTAGCAGTACATAAAAGTCATCGTTTACACTCTTTTGCAATTTTACAAATTTCTACATCTATACGTTATAACTTAAAAAGCACTTTTTGAGACTACAAATTCTCTACATAATATTGAAAATTATAATATTAATTTAAAAGAATTTTATTGAAATATTTGTTGTAAACTTACTTCTAAACTTAAAAAATAAATTAAAATTAAAATTAATTATTCATTTATTTAAAGAAAAAAATAAACAATCTAGTATCAAATTTGATTATTAAACAACCAAATATGGTCTTGAGTTTATTTTACAATAATCTGTCATGTTAAAAAATTCATTCAGTTCGTTTTACTTTATTTCTTTTTATTTCTTTTTACTTTTTTTATATTTTGAGTCTTTCGCTAAATAATGAATTTTCTATTAAATATAGATAAAATAGCATCATACTAGATTTTTGTTAGATAGCACACAAAATATGGTCTTTACCTTTATTAGGTAATGAAACTTATTCAAAATAAACATTAACACATTATTAGCTCGGAAAAAATAGATTAATGTGTTCTTTTACAACCTAATAATAAGCGATCATTTGAAAATAATTTTTTTTCCCACAATTCTTTTGAAATTATTGGATGATTGTAATTAATTTCAGTTTTCCAAAATATATTTGATGCTTTCAAAATGAGCACTAATTAATTGTGTAAATGTTGCATAAACTAAACTATTTCCAGTTTAAATAGAATTCAATTCTGTTTTTGCTTAAAATAAAAACTGTAGACTTAGGATACAGTTAAAATTTCTCTAGTACAATCGCTATTATTAACAATCTGCATATTTTTCAACGCCATTACAAATTTATCGTCATAATAATAATAACAACAAATATTACGATGACTATTATAATTATTGTTGTTACTGTTATTGTAGTAGTTAATTTCTTCTTTTAAAGGATGAATATTATAAAATTATAGAATTAAAATCATCGAAGATTTTCTAATTTAAATAAATATATTTATTAGTAATCTCTGTTTTCGATACCTGAAAATAACAAACACTGTTAGTGTATGAATGTATTATAAATTATATTTTTTGTAAGAGAAAAATCGTCTGTTGTATAAAAATGTATTCATCGCAGATATAGATTTAAGTCGCCTGCTTTGTAATATAGTATTACAATGTATATTACATATAGTATTACTTTGTGATATAGTATTTGTAATGTATACTATATACTATAAAAAAAATGTTTATAATATCGGGACTTAAGTAACATGGCAAGGAATTACGCCTCATAAGTTAAAACAAACTTTTAGCTTTATATTTACATATTTATGACTTTTAGTACTTAAAGTTCATTTTAAATGCAGTTATTCCATAACTACTTTTTTTTTATATAAAGAAGATTTATTCCATGAATGAAATTCTGCAAAATTATTAGGTTGTGATTATAAGTTTGTTCTTTGATAATTAAAATGAAAATTTTAGATTCATTAATCATATGATAGGTTAAAAAATTTGTGTACAGTCTCATGGTTCTGAATCCGTGACTATACAAATAAATATAAAGGCAGTCTGAACAATTTTCTTTAAGTGAATTACAATTTAAAATCCTTCTACAATGTTAAGGTCTATATGACTCATTTTTTTTTATTCGTTTATAAAACAAAATATACCACGGAGATATTTCCACGAAAGTTTCTGAATTTGGCGGTAAATTCTAAAAATATGATCTCCGAGAAGGATTTATTTTTATTTGTATTTCTAAGGAATATTTTTCAACTTATTCTTAATGTATTGTTCGGGTCCATATGACCTAATTCTGCTTTGTAATTTGCCCATTCAGATATTAATTCAACAAGTAAAGATAAGAATACGTTTTTGCATAGTCAGTAAATGCGTTCCTCAGAAAATGACAAGCTCAAGTATAGCAATACATTATGTAGAACACGTGATATCCCAAACAAGGAAATGTTGTTTGGAGAATTTTGCTTTTTGTAGGTAGTTCGAGAACTCGATAAAATACCGCGTACGCTAATGTAATGTGTTTGAAAAATACTGACAAGTCCATTCAGGCAGTATATGCCATGTAAATTATCTAAATATTGTTTTTATGTAATCATAATTAATTCTATAGGCACAGAGCTGGATAAAAAACTGAGTTCAAAGCCATAAAAATAATAACTATTAGGATTGCAAATTATCTTACCTATGAACCTACAGGATATATTGTTACATGTAACAGCTTTTCCACAATCTACAGCCTGGTGAAACACTTTTAAAATGAATATATATATATATATAGTCGCTAACAAAAGTATCCGAACACTAGAAAAAATTCCTATATAAAAAAAGAAGAGTTAATACTGTTCTGCTAAATAAATCCTTGTCGAATCATGTTCTTAGACTGACTAAGAACAGGATTCGACGAGGACTTATTTAACAAAACTGCATTAAGTGTACTTTTTTTTACATAGGAATTTTTGCTAGTGCTCGGATACTTTTGCTGCCGACTGTATTTCAAAAAACTTGCAAAATTTACGTCATCGAAATTGCAAGCGTTCCGTTTGTATGTAACCCTATTATATTCCTAAAAAGAACAAGAATATCAATTTTATGAGTATATAATAAATCAATTAGTACTAGACAAGAGAAAAAGCCTGAAGTGCTATTGCAATAGAGGAACACTAAAGGCACTCTGATTTGTTTAGATCTGTAAGTAACATGTAGATGTGATTGCTCAACTAGAAAATATAAAGGTTAAAAAAAAAAAAATCTTATAATTCATTTTTGTTTTTGCATAAATTAACTCATATTTACATAGTTGTCGAATTTTATTCAAATATATGAACTATATTCAGTTAAAAAGTTTCATATTAATCTCTAAATGTAAATTTGTTCGTTTAATCACAAAAAATTCAGGCATGATTTTTTAGGACTGAGGGCCTATTAGTCTCAATCTGGGATTTTTGCGTTGTCGTTTTCGATAGTTGGACTTTTGTCGAAATCATTTTTCGATAGTTAGACATTTATCGAAATCTAAAATTTATCGAAAATATAATTGAATAATTTGAAAGCGATGTTACAATTGGGAAGAAAAAAAAAAAAAAAAAACTAATAGTCCTCCGTCCTAAATTAAATTCTACTTTTGCCAGAATTTCATCAAAATATTTTTTTTTTTTATATTATTATTATTGAAAGAAAAAGAAAAGAAAATTAATAATAATCAGTATCGTTACAAGCGATATCGAAAAAGTTTTTTTTAATAATTTTGAATTAGGAAATAAAAAGTGCGCGTGAAATAATATGAAATAAAAATAAGTAAAAAAATTAATTTAATGACTTAATGTTTTGGAATTTCGGGGGCTGCTCATGCATATAAAAAATGCGTATTAACACGTTAATCGCCATGTCAGTCATATGTGCCTGACGCTAAGAAGTTCTACATGAGCCATGTCAGACATATATGTCTGACGTACGCGATTTGGTAGAAGGCCACGTCAATCACAGATGTCCGACGCAAACGATACATTTGCATAAACAGGTAATACTTGTTGTATGTTGTTTGGATGTGTCAGACATATAAGACTGACACGGGTTGTCGAGAAAAAAAGTTTTAATATAGGGCCATGTCAGTCATATATGTGTGACATAAACAAATAGTGTTTTTCCGGGAATTTTGGCAAAAAAAAAAAAAAATCTGTGATACATTAAGTTTTCTTGATACATTTTTAACTAAATTATCTAATAAAGTTACCATGGCCCATGTGAAAATTTTCCTGATATTATCGTGGCGATTAACGTGTTAAAACGAGTCGAAGAAGGAAGCGAAATAAGTATTGAGTTATATTACGATAAATACGATATATAATATGATACGATATATTACACCTATCGTCCAGGGTTAGTAGGTATTTTCGTTGAAAGAAATAGTTTGTTCGTTCGGTGCAACTTGCACATTAGTCCCTTGAGGTACAACTTTCTCTTTAGTCCCGTCAGGTACAACTTGCACATTAGTCCCCTTTAATTTCCTTTTTTTTTTTTTTTATTAATTTGAATTAATCAATTATTTCTGTTCGACAGCGTGCAAGTGTTGTCACACACAGAAGCTCATTTATTTGTATGATAAATTAGCATAGTGATTAGTATATAAAAAAATAAATAAATAGGTAAACATTATCGCGCTACACAACTTTATTTATTTATTTATTTTATTTATTTATTTTTAATTTAAGGCAAAATTAAAATTAATTTTTTTCCTTACAACTTGTTATATTTAAAATAAAAATGTAATGGGAAAATAAAATTGCTAGATGTTTTGTTGAAATATGTATGGAGAAAAATACTTTCAAAGTATGTAAGACGCTTGAATGCGTGTGCATGTTTGACAAATGTATGATCGATGAATTAATTGATGACTTGATGAATAATTAAATGCTGGCTAAGTGGATGCACTAGCCAGATAAATATAACGATTGATTGATAAATTAATTGATAAACTATGTTATTTTTTTTCTATTTTTTTTTATTAAACATAGCTACAATATCCCATTAATGAACTCTTATAGAAAGATTGTTTTTATATTATGCACATTATATTTTTAAATAACAAATTTAGCTCCGACGTACAAAAAGTTTAAATGCTGATACAGAACAAGAATATATTATAGAACTAAATTAATTACATACATTATAAAATTTGATAAAAATTAAATACATTTCCTTTTTTTAGGTAGGTACAAATTACATCTTATTATTGCTAGGCTATAAATCACTTATTATTTTGTATACCTATTGATCTCACATTGGTGAGATGTTTTATTCTGGAATAATAAATTTCTGCCGAAACAAGCTGTTTTCCTATAAACTTTTTTTTTTTTTTTATGAACAACTACCAGATGATAGTACAAAACACAACTTCTTTTTTTCTTTTGAAACTTCTTTTAGAACTTTTTGGTATCACTATTTTTATTTTCCCCCCATTTTAAAGACACATTACGTGTAACTGTGCGTGACACGCAATGTAATTTGTTTCTTTGATTAATTGAGCATCAAAGGAAATTCACTGTTTGTGCGACTTTGTGTGTTACCTTGGGCAGCTCGCCATTTGCGTACATATGAAATTTATGATAAATTATTTGACATTAAAACTTGGAAAGATTACAGATTTCTAAGATGATTTGCAAGATTACCAAGAATATCACTAGATTTCCCCTTAAATATGTATATATATATATACACACCTGCAATTTTATCTATGTGATTCTATATTTAAAATAAGGAATATGATTTTGTTAATTATAAAGTTTTTCTCCATCTCCATCCTATTGAAGGAAACTATCCTTTTTAAAAGGAATTTTTGCTATAAATTTATAAAACTTTTTTAATAACATAAAAAAACTGGTATGTTCTGACTTGTACAAAACTTTCTTCTATATCCTTCTATATAACAGCGAAATTGCAATTTAGAATGAAGACGAGTTTCATTCTAGCTTCTCACAATAAAGATTTTGCATGTGCAGTTTGCTGCAATTTCAGTAGCAGATGCTAAGATGTAGTCATATGGAAAAAGTACTGAGGGTGAGTAATAGCAGGGACATCTCTCGGTCGATATACATCCAAATTTAGCAAGCAAATTTTTTCCATAATGGCAATCAATAAGTTGTGTACATTTACACGCTACAGAAGCTGAGATATCTTCCCGTTCAAGAAGAAATTTGCAATATAACTGCATCCCCTGCCTACCAATATTCCCAAATAGGCAATTTTTTTTAAATAATAATTTCTTTCTCATATGTTATGTTTTTGGCAATTAAACAGAATTGAATTTGAGTTATAACGTTTTCATAAATGAGAGTAATCTTAGCATAGAAACGCCACTTGTTGGATTATTTTCACTAAAAGTTGATAGACAGCAATGTATATTAAGGTACAATTAAATATAGATTTGTTTAATTCAATATATTAGTTACTGAGCTAGAGCTGCCTCAAACATTTGGCTATATGCACGGACAGAAGCAAATTTTTCTAAAAATAGCCAAATCATATTTAGGATATCTTAAAATTCGTAAATCCATTGAAAACCATCGTTTCTATAAATCCAATACTTTCTTTTATGAATATAGAAGACAGGGGAAAAAAATCCAGATATAGCATAATATAATAAACTAATCTACCGAATTTTCCCTCATAACACATATTAAAAAAAAAAATAAAAAAAAAAAAAGAAAAGAAAAGAAAAGAAAAGAAAGAAAGAAAAATCGTAACAAGTATTAATTAAACAGATATATTCTAGCATTACTCAAGCGGTTTTATCATTACATATTGTCTGGTATATACTCGTATTTCAGTGTAAAGTTGTTGGTGTATGGTAAAATTTATTTTTTTTAAAAGGGGGTAAAAAAAACTTAGCATTTTCTGTCTAGAAGCCAACTGACATCTCTAATTACGCCTATTTTCTAAATCATTATTTCCTAGATATTAACAAAACAAAAAAAATGTAATAATCACTGATATTATTTAAAATTTAGTAAAGAAAATTCAACAACTATTTAGGCAAATTCAATAAGCTGCGTGAGATTTCATTTTATTTATTTATTGTTTTTCACAAAAAGTAAATCTATGTCTATATACATGAATTAAAATTTGAAAAATTAAAATATTCATCGTTTCCCTTTTCCCGCCTCGTCAAAATTAACTCTCATTTACCTAAGCAGAACTAATAAATCATGAAAATTGTGTTCAAACAAATGCATTTAGAATACTAATTATTGATTGAGCTCTTATGTTTACAGGTTCTACGCGGACAACTCAATATTATCGCTTGAAACGACTCTGACTAAATGTATGAGAGAACGGTTAATGATGTAATTAAATTACATGTTCGTTGGCAATCACTCAACCTTCTTTAAATGGGTAGGGTAGTTCTTGATCGCGGATCGTTTGTTTCTTAAATTCTGTTCTTGTACTTGTCATGTTTAATGTAGCACAGTAATATATTGGTTAATATTTTCTTTCCTGACGGATTCAAAAGCTAATGGGTATTCAAAAGCTAATGCATGTAAAGGATTGCTGAGAAAATAATCATGATATGTTCAAAATTAGAAATATAGATTGGGCTAAAATACAAATTTTTGAAAACTGTATTATAAAATAGCATTTTAAAAGAGTTATTATATGTTTGTTCGTCTTTGTTATTATAGTTAGTTTTATTTTCAATAGTTTACATTAAAAATCGTGTTATACTTTAGTGTTTCGTAATAACAAGAGAGTCGTTTAATATATGATCTTCTGTTTTTTGTGAAACTGAAACGTGCAATAATTTTGACGCAATTAAACAAAATTGATAAAAATATAAATAAAATCATCTGAATGTTTCTTTTTTTCTTTTTTTTTTTTTTTTTTTTTTTCTGAGAATATTTAATCAAAAAATGACTCATAGGGTTTTGAAAAAAAAACAAAAAAAAAAAAAAAAAAAAACACTACTTTTAGTTCATTGATCTAAACATATTATTTCTGATGATACAGAGTCAAAAGCTTTTTCGTAGTCCACAAAAGACACAAAGGGAGTTTGTATTCATTACTTCTTTCAATAATTTCTCTAACTGTATGAATAGGGTCGATGGTACTAAAACCACTTCGAAATCCTGCCTGTTCATTAGGTTGCGCTGCATCTAATTGTTTCTGTAAGCGGTTTGTCAGAATTTTCATCTGAATTTTACACAAAACTGACAGAAGGCTGATTGGACGATAGTTCCTAATATCTTCTTTTTCTCTTTTTTTAAAGAGTAAGATTATGATGGCATTTTTCCAATCCTTTCGAACATCACATAATGTTATGCATTTGTTGAATAATTCAGTAAGAACGCCAATGGCTTCATTCCCTGCTTCTTTTAAAATATCCAAAGTGATTTTGTCTTCCTCTGAAGCTTTTCCATTACTTTTATTGCCATAGCTACTTCTTCCTTCGGCATTGTTGGTATAGCGTAATTTGTATTTGGTGAGGTAGGTGAACCACTGAGTTGTTCAAGTGAACTGTACAGTTCTGAATAAATATTTGCTGCTTCTTTTAGAATTTGCTCTTGATTCCGAGTGTGATATTTCCACTTTTTGTCTTCAAAGCTAGAATTCTTTTCCTGCCAAGCTTCCGATTTCTCTTTGCAGTCTTCAAACCTTTATTTTCTTCAATAGCTTGCTGGATCATATTACAATTGGATTTCCTGGTGTCTTTTACAATCTTTTTCCTCGGAGTTTTACATAGCTCTGAAAATTCAACTTTTGCAGTAATATTTTCCCTGTTATATTTCATTTTTCTTCTCTTTTTCATAAGCTGCCGTGTCTCTTCCGAGATTTTTTTTTAACAGGTTTATCTTTTTTTGAACTAGCAACATTTTTTGTTGATTCCAGAACAGCACTGACAAAATTCACAGTGAATACATTGATGTCTCCAGTATCCTGAAGCAACTGAAGTCTGTTCTTTAGTTCAAGCTGGAACTCTTGCTTTTTAGCTTTTAGAAGCTGTGGTTGAATTCTCTTGTTTCGAATTTGCAATTGCTTTTTAATATATATATATATATATATATATATATGTGTGTGTGTGTGTGTGTGTGTGTGTGTTTCTGTTTGTGTATGTATGTGTGTGTGTATTTGTGTATATATGCGTGTGCGTGTGTAAATAAAAAAAAATAAGAACAAAGAATGGCGTAATGGAAATTTTTACTACTATTATTTTTGTTTTAGTGAGCAAAAATCCATAAGAAGCAGGGGGGGGGGAGGGTAGTACCATGTAGGTTTTTGGTTACAGACCTGTGTTATTTGCACTCCTTCATATACCAATTCAAGGAATTTTTTGAAGAAAACCTAAAACTGGCTACTATCTTAACTCCCATCTTACGCTTGGTTGCCACTCTCCCTTCTTTCTCGTTTAAATATTGCCCCTACAGTCCTCAAACAGTCATCTACAGTCACACTTTATTAAAACAAATAAAGCAGTTATTAAATTAAAAATATTTAAAATAAAATTTAAATTATTTATTTTAAATTTATTCTGTTGAAACTTATAATTGTAATTTTGGGTAGACCTGTTAATTAGATGTAGGGAAGACTGGGGCACAGTGGACCACTTTTACACTTATACATTTTTTTTCACCAAAAATAAAAAAGCAAGGTGAAAAAATTAGAAAACATTCTTTAAACTTTTCTTGACAATTTTTTTTATAACAATACTTCGAATACATTACGAATAAAAAAATAAATTGTGTGCACTCACAAAGTGGCCCACTGTGCCGCATCACCGGTGTACAGTGGACCAACCTCTGTTGTTCATGTTCAATCAATATAAATTACTCATTTTGTTTCTTCTAAAATTAGTTTCTTATGCAATACTAGGCTAAATAACATAATTCGAACATTTTCATGAAATAAAATTACCAAAATTTAAAGGAAATCAAAATAAATAAGAAATCAAATTAGAGGAAAAATCCTATATTAGATTTCCTTTGTATTTTCATGCCATCACTAAAAACAATAAGATATATTTTTAATTTATTTATTAATGTTATATAGTTATAAAAATTATGAAATATATAATTAAACATTATATTACTATTCAAACATTTTTATTAATTATTTTGAGATATTAATACTTTACATTATATTTGTGAGATAAGTTTAACTAAAATTATTCTGCTTTTATCTTTTACATGTTATTTCTAAAAACGTCAACAATAAATTTATATAACCTACTATTTATTATATCACATAATCATTTTATTTATATTTTTAATATTAAACAATTCAAATAGTTATTAAATTTAGATATTCATAATTATTATACTACTTATCAACTATTTTCCTTTTTCAGAAAATTATTTTATTATAACATTAAGATTATTATTTTTTTATTAATTATTTTGAGTCACATTATATTTGTATGTGTAAATTTAACTAAAATAAATAAGGTATTAAATATAATTAGGACTTTTAGGCACACTGGAAGGCGGTCCACTGTGCCCCGTGTCCATACAAAACAAATAACGATATTAAAATTATATATAGACTATAAATATGTTAATAATTTTTATAAATTTAAAAACAACAATATCTTACCTTTGCTTAACAGCTATCCAATATTTGTAGTCAATAGTTAAGTCCTGATAAAATTAAAAAAAACTTCAAGCTTCAAAAATTACTTTGAGCAGCTCAAAACATAAAAATTGTATAAAATGGCTAACTTAGCATTTACTATGTGGTTTTTTAGATGTATAGAAGTAGTACCATGCTGTCATCTATAAGTCTCAATATAAATTAAAAGAGTTAAATATTAGGAGATTTAAATAGGGGTGGTCCACTGTAAAAATAATTCTGTTTTTAAAAAATAATTTATTAAAATTATTATTAAAAAAATTATCTTTTATGATAATGCAGACGATTTCCATATTAGAGAAGTAGTATAACACTAAATAACCAAAAAAAAGTCCATTTTATTCTCAGTATTAAAAAAAAATAAAAAAAAATAAAAAAATAAAAAAAACCATTTTTTTCTAAGTTTTTTTTCGTTAAAAGTAAAAAAAAAAAAAAAAAAAAAAAAAAATCGATAACTTTGTTTTAAATTATCGCAGATCGATGGTTCAACCATTCGTTTCAAAGGTATTGGCGATCTCTTTTTAAAAATACCCATCATGAAAATTTACTTCCCTCGAGGCCAGGGGGGGGGGAGGGGGGCGAGGCTCCTACATACACAAACAAATTTTTTCCCAGTTGACTATCTCTATTACAAAAAATATATATTCGTTTCATTTGGTTTAGTGCAGTCTAAAGATGTTAAACTCTACTTACCTGCAGTTTTCCCCATAAACGTAATGTATTTGAATACTTTTGAGTGTCCCTGTACACGAACCATTTGCATCATCTCAACGAAAAGCTTAGTGTAGCATCCCTATATGATACACATTTAGAATACCAAGTTTGAACTTTCTGCCATAATTTGTTTTTGAGATATGCTGATAACAGACAGACAGACACACACACACACACAGACCATTTGCTAAAAACTCAATTTTCGTATTCAGGGGACCTCAGAACATGTAAATATAACAAAATCTCACTTTCGAAAATTTGACCCAAAAACAATACTTTCTCTACCTTATGGGTAAGAGAAAGTAAAAATTATGTGTAAGTTACAAACTGGTGACATTAAAATCCTGTATTAAATCTAGATTTATTTATAAATGTTTGCAAAAGAATAAATTACTATGAAACGCACATTACTTTCTCATGGCATTAGAGTTTAAGTTTTTGTTTGAACATTTCTAGTGTTTTTAAAAATATTTCATAATAGTTTTAGATGCAGTTGTGTTTGACATGTATTTCTATGTGGGAGAGGGGGGGAGTAGTTACCATACCCCTCAATCCCTCGTTTAAATATTGTAGTTATATTAATAAAATAACAAAGTCTGTTTTTATATTTAAAAAAAAAATATTTAAAATTATTTAGAAAATTTTCATCTATGCCAGTGTTTAAAACTTACTCAAACAATTTTTGTAGTCCTGCATATTATGTATAAACAGCACACTCATAAAAAAATTACTAAAATTTAGCCTAACTAAAAGATTCATGAAACAACTTGAAACGTACTTTGAGCTATTTCTAACCACAGCCCTAATAAAGCAGAATATTTTTGTTTGGACCTGTACATGAAGAATAAATGTTTTACGCACTATGCTATAGTATATTAAGCATGCTTTTATGTATATAAAAAAAGTATAGGCTAATTTGAATTTGTTTTATGCAGTCTAAAGATTTTGAATGTTTCTCTAAAACATTTGACCACGGGCAATATTTATTTCGACAATAAATATTTGTATGTCCCTATATACGAAACATTTGTCCGACCTTAATTATATGTTTAAAATAATATTCCTAGATGATACAGATTTAGAATACCGGTTTTGGACTTTATCGATAATATTTGTTTTTGCGTTATTCTGATAAGACATTCATATGCATACATGTACTCAGACAGATACAAACACAGACACAGGCAGATATACTGACCAACAACTAGAAACCTAATTTTTCGATTCAGGAGACATAAAGACGTATAATTTTAGCAAAAGCTCACTTGAGAAAATTTAACACCAAAAAATATTTTTGCTACTGTATATGGGGAAAAGAAAGTAAAAAATGATAGATGTATATAATTAGAGCCGTTATCAATAAATCCAAGAGTGTGACGCAAGTTTTTTTTTCTTTTTTCTTTTTTCTTTATGGACAATATGTAAGAACTGAATTGTATCAGATTCTTATATGTGCCATTTGAAGCTAGTAATTATTTTCTATCGGAAAATAAATCTGAATTACAATAACCATGAAGGTAGTGAAAATACCCACAAGTCCACAAGGGAAGAAAACTAACATATACATATCTTTGTTAGAGTAAACGGAGAAGACACGTTTTCTTCGAACAGCACATTAAAACAAATTTTAATTTCACTCACTTAGATGCAGGTAGAAAATTTTCTTCTGCAGTGAAAAATAATTTTTTAGTTCATCAATAATAAGGATATTAGTTTTATAAATAATAAGGATCCAAATGATGAAAATACAAAGCTTCCGACGACGTATAAATATCGTATGCTTTCATAATGTGGATTCTCATTATTATTATTATTAAAAATTTCTCACTTCTTCATGTGTTATTCATCATTTCATCCTGTGCAATTTTTGAAAAGATTTTTTATAACACGTATATAACATATATATATACTCTCGCTTTCTCTCTCTTTTTTTTTTTTTTTTTACTACATGTTTTCAGACATTGTTAATACGTTTAGTGTCAAATTTGTTACATTTAATTGAAATTTTATTGATTTAATGATTATTTCTGTTACTTATTACCTATTAATAGATTAGAGCAGTGATAGTTAATGTTTTTAATATAAAATCCGCCGCTTTTATTTTAAGAAAATGTTTTATGAAATGCCACCATAATTACTGATTATTATGCTCTTAAAACAATGTAGTATTATTAAGATTAAAAACTATTAAAAGTTTAAAATTAGTAAACATTTCACGTGTATATATAATATATAAAAGGTAATAAACCACTTTAAAACGCGTAGATAAAATATTTTTATTACAAACGACACAAAGCTTTTCGCTATTATAACAATAGCATCATCAGGTGTAATTGCGTTACATAGAACCAGCAATATAGTATTGTTAGATTGTTAATGTAGTATTGTAGTAATGTAGTATTGTTAGATTTTTTTTCTCCATTTTTTTGTGTACAAAACTATTTAGACTATTTAACAGTGAAATGCTATATCTCTATATTAATCCGTAAACATGGAATAAAAATTGTATCCCTTGAAAAGTATGTTGAATGTGATTTGCAGAAGAAAAAAAATATCATATCAGGCCAAGAAGTCCGGCAAAAATACCTTTATTTTATACATTTTTACTTTCTCTTACCCATAGGGTCGAGAAAGTATTGTTTTAGGGTCAAATTTTCGAACGTGAGTTTTTGTTATATTTACATGTTCTGAGGTCCCCTGAATACGAAAATCATGTTTTCAGCGAACGGTGTGTGTGTCTGTCTGTCTGTGTGTCTGTTATCAGCATATCTCAAGAACAAATAGTTGCAGAAATTCCAAACTCGGTATTCTAAATGTGTATCATATAGGGATGGTACAGTAAGCTTTTCGTTGAGATGAAACAAATGGTTCGTGTAGAGGGACACTCAAAAGTATTCAAATACATTACGTCTATGGGGGTAATTGCACGTAAGTAGAGTTTAACATCTATAGACTGCACTAAACCAAATGAAACGAATATATATTTTTTGTAATAGAGATAGTCAACTGGGAAAAAAATTTTTGTGTATGTAGGAGCCTCGCCTCTTTCCCTGGAGGGGGGAGAGAAGTCCCCCCTCGAGGGAAGTAAATTTTCATGATGGGTATCTTTCAAAAGAGCTCGCCAATAACTTTAAAACGAATGGTTGAACCATCGATCTGCGATAATTTAAAATAAAGTTATCGATTTTTTTCGTTTTTAACAAAAAAAAAAAAAAAAAAAAAATGTAATATTGAGAATAAATTCAACTTTTTTTTTTTTTTTTGATATTTAGTGTTGTACTAGTTCTCTAATATGGAAATTGTCTGCATTATCATAAAGATAATTTTTTAAATAATAATTTTAATAAATTATTTTTTAAAAACAGAATTATTTTTTAATAACCGAATTAAATTCTATGTAAATGTAGGTGCATTAATGAAACAGGGAGTTGAGGGGGATTATCATATAAAACTCTTCAAAGCCTAATTTGAATTGTTTAACATAGGTTTACATAACAGTACTCGTTATTTTACCTCTTAATCTCCAACCTGTATTTATAGTATTAAATTTCATGGAAAGAGAAAGTCGTGTGAGTGACACACCAAATTATTTCATGTTATATACGTGTAGTGATGCCATCTCCCAGACAGTTTAAAATGGAAAGACGTTTGTTGCTACCAACTTTGTCTTGGAGTGAAGATGATAATTTGTTGTGTGTTTGTTGCAGCGTCCGGATCATTAATGCTGCGACTCTTAGAACTTGGTGCAAACAGATAAAGTTCATAGGGATATGCAATGTGAAGTATAAATATGTATTCTAATAGTGATTTTGTATTTCTGATATGTATTTCTTTTTTAAATATAGAGTTATTACTTAGAACATTGTTTATACGGAAATTTAGAATTTCTATATTTCTTATTCATATACTTGCTTAAAAATTTGGTCGAGTTTCGATCCTTGGGCGATACTAGTATATTTAAATAAACTACACCAGTGATAGTTAACTTACTAACTACCACCCATTAGTAGGCTTTCCAGATTTTTTGGTGAGCGCTAGACATTTTGCCCGATACTGAAGAACTTTCCTTTTTAAAAATTTAATTGACTTTCTTAGTGGGGACTTTTATATTCAACTAGCAGGCTACGCCCGCTTCGCTAGTCGCTATTTTAAAATGAATCACTATTATTAATGAATTCTCAAAATTGCATTAATTTTTATCATGTGAAAAAAAGAGGGAAAAATTCTGATCGGGAAAAATGTCACACCGGATCCCCGCTACCTTCTTCAGCGCAGGCCATTGTGCGCTGTGCATGCGCATTTATGTTCGACACTCTTAATGAATCACTATATTATCGTAAAAGAAAAACATAAAAAAAAAAATTCTTCTCTGATCGGTGGAATAATCAGTCCGAGCCCCTACTGTCTGCGGCAGCGTATACATGCGCACTTCATCCGCCGTTCCCGCCCCTCCTAATTATTTTACACTTTCAAAAATATCCGCAGTCGTTTTCTCGGGCTTTTAAGCCTAATAACACTAATTTCCAACGTTCTATCTGAATTTCTTTATTTTTACTCCGGCACCCGCCCCCCTTCCTGCCCCTCGTAATAATTCTACACTTTAAAAAATATCCGCAATAGATTTATCGGGCCTTAAAACCTAATAATACTAATTTTCAACGCACTAACTCTTATTTCTATAGTTTTGTCCCTTCGCCCCCCCCCCCCTTCCCATCTATCCTAATAATTTTTCCCTTTTGAAAATATCTGCATTCGATTTGTAAGTGTCAAAACCTATACGTGGCAATTTTAAACGTTCTAACTATATTTTCATTGTTTTACCCCCTCGCCCCCTCTCCTTTCCGGCTTTCTTAAAAATTTTACAAGTTCAAAAATATCCGCAATCGATTTGTAGGTATCAAAAACCTCGATGTACCAATTTTGAACGATCTAATTCTATTTATATTTTTTTTGCCCCTCTGCCCCCCCTTCCTGTCCCTCCTAATAATTTTACACTTTCGATAATATCCTCATTCGACTTGCAGGCTTCTTAAACCTACCTGTACCAATTTTGAACGGTGTAACTGTATTTCTATTTTTTTTAATCCCATAGCTTCCCCCCACCCCAACCGCCACCTTCTCGCCCCATCTGGCACGAATTTCTAAAATTCCAGACATTGGTTTTTAGATATTTGTGTGAGCTATATTTTAGAGCAAAAATCTCACATATATCTCTTTTTTTTTTTCGATATCAAGGATTATTTGAAATCACGTTTTGCCCCCTCCCCCCTTTAGGGGCGGAATTTCTAAAATTCCAGAAATTGTTTTTTAGGTATTTGTATTAGCCATATTTTAGAGAAAATTTTCTCGTACATCTGTTTGGTTTTTTTGTTTTTGTTTTTGTTTGAGATATATAGGATTATGTGAAATCACGTTTTGCCTCCCCCCCCCCCTTGGGAACGAAATTTCTAAAATTCCAGAAATTGGTTTTTAGATATTTGTCTTAGCTATATTTTAATGCAATTATTTTACGGATATGTGTTTTTGGTTTGAGATATGAAGGATTTTGTGAAATCACGTTTTTCCCTCCCTCCAACCCCCCCTTGGGGGCGAATTTTGTAAATTCGCTTCTTAGTGGATGTCTACGTAATAGAAGGAACATTGTCACAAAATTTCATGCTTCTAGGTCCAAGGGTTTGGGCTGGGCGATAATGAATCACTCACTCACTCAGGACAAACGATTTTATATATATAGATATCCATCTCTAATTTTTTATTGTAATGTGTCTAATTTTACGTTTGTCTAGTCAACTATCATATATATAAAATATCATTCTTTAAAATTAGTGGTGTATATTAAGTAAAAATGTTTCTACAACTTAGCAACACAAATACGTTTTATTATTAGTATACTTATACTTTAACTTTTTATAACTCTGCTTTTATGAAGTAAAATTACCATCCTACTTTATAAATCACCATTACTGTGTAACAGGTGGGCGGTCACAAAACTTTACGACTAACAAAAACATAAAACCGGGCGGTAGTTATAAAAAGGTTGAATATTATTTTTTATTTTTAAATAATGAAAGAGAAAAAAGAAAACGAAAGATGAATGCTAGAAATCATTTCTTCATTTGAAGTTACTGAGCACAAGTATACTCGAAATAAAATTGCAATGTTAACTTTCGAAAAAAATATTTATTAGTCTGCTTTGTTCATTTGACTTGCAGCTGAAACATCTTTTTTTTCTTTATGATAAATGCTAGGTCATTTAGAATGAATTAATTCGTCCCTAAAGAAGTAATCAAAACTTTAAATGATCTCGTAAAGGAATACTATAAAACTGAAGTGTTAGAATTAACATTCAAAATCACAGTAAAGTGATCTTATGAATGAAAGAGGCTTTGTGCCAAGTGTGTGCCTACAACACAAAATGAGAGTAACTCAGTATGTCCGATTTTACGATTCTTAAGAACTCATGGCTTCCAGCCAAGAACCTTCTCCATTCACAAAAAAAGTTTTCAAACTCTGTGCAACAATGAATGATTTTTGTTTACTTTTTACGAAATTGATTCATTAAAAAAGAGAGAGAGAGAGAGAGATTTGTTAATCGGATAAGAAAAGAGAGATTTTCACCAAAGCCTCATCATTTGATCGAAATGTTATATTTGCTTTTGGGATAATCTCTTTGAAAAATAATAAAATACAAAAGTAAATGTTTTTAAAACGGTTTTAATCATTAATTTAGACTTCATTCACAAGTTTCTTTGCTCACATTTGTGTAGATATGTTTCTTTAGATTAAAACATAATAGCAGAAGAATAACGATGTATTAAGTATGATGTATGTATAAGTGTGTGTAAGATGTTATGTATTAAGAAAACAGTGTTTGTTTAAAGGGGAATACTGAAAAAAAAATTCATATGAATAACGAATTTTATTTAAAATATAAAAGTTAAAAAAGTTGAAACTGAAATATGCTGTGCATATTGCAGATTACATTGTGCATATTGCCCGCGGGAGATGGAACCGTCTATGACGATGTCAAAATTCTTTGTTTCCAGCTGTGGCCAAGCGGTTTGCGATCAAAACTGGGAGACAGGAAGTAACAGATTCGATCCCAGGTCGTGCTCGTCGATCTAGTCGTTTAAGTTTTCTGTGTTTTTCTCCCAAAGTCGTGCAAATAAAGGCTAGGACCCCTTAAAAAGACCGCCAAATCTACCTCAAATTTCGCAACCCAATCCTTGTTTCAAGCTGGTAAACTAGATAATACTAGATTCTTAAGTTGCTTCAATTGTGTTAAGATATTTTCTGTGAAATTTTTGACAGGAGTCCCATCGAAACGTTTACTGAAATAGAAAGACTGGAATTGTATGAAAGATGCCCTAAAATCCCCTATTTGATAAGTCATCACCATTTTTAAAACCTTGTTGGGTAAAATTTCCCTCCAGTTCCATGCAGTTAACTCCAGTCACTTTTCGGATTTCATCGTTGCACCTGACGAGATCATCTTCTAGTTCTATTGACATTTCTGATACACCAGTATTGTAATCCGAATTAATAATCCATGTATTGTCCTATCTTCAGGTAAAATACCCAATCCATTTCTATTTTAATAGCTTAATTCTCTTTATAATGTCAAAGCTCCACTATTGTGCGAGAGGTATTGCTCTCGAAACTGATAAATGGGAAGTGTTGGGCTCGGTCCCACGGGCAGTATATTATCCTTAACTCCTACACCCACACCATCATAATGCCAATTTTTATTATTATCATTATTATTTTTAATATTAATCTCATTTTTTTTTTTTTTTTTTTTTTTTTTGTATCTTATGGATATTGAGATGTGTGTATGTGGGGGGGGGGGATAACATACACTTTTTATATTTCTTTGTGTTTTTCCACCATGCTTTTTGTGAGAAAATGTGTTTCGGCACTATATATTAGTGCTAGGAAATATGATTTTGAAAAAGCAACATACATCTTTTTACTGGCTGCTTTTCAAGATCATATTATTGACCCCAAAAGTCCTCCGTTCATACCTTTTCTTTCTGCTGATTTCATTTAGGATTGTTTTTAAGTTTATGATTTGTTAATTTTTATCCAAGGCATAGCTTCCTGCTTTTCGAAATTTCCGGAAAATATTGTACTATTATTTTTCAGTAATTATATTTAACGTATGTGTATAATCTCAAATAATAATAATAATAGTAAAAAAAATCGATAAATTGTGGTAGTAAGCCTTTTTTACAAAACGAAAATTTTGGTACCTGCCCTAAGGTATACATAATTCTGCACATCCTTAGTCTAAGTGACGATTGTGGAAGAATAGTGAGTCATATCGTCGTTCAGATTATAAAGAGGCGCAATTAAAAAAATCGAGATTTTTAGTAAAACAGTTGAAGTAAAATTTTGTGTATCTAAAAAATCGCGATTTTGAACTAAGCCGTTTTTTGAACGTCTGTGACATGCTATGACATGTCAAAGTGACGTAACTCATTTCCTATTGCTTGCGCAGTTATTAAGGATTTATGGTTTGTGTCTGAAAATTTAGTAATTTTGAGTTACGCCTGTTTGTTATGAGAGTGACGATATTTTATAGTTAAATCCATTTTTTTGAAAATCTTAAAAAAAGTTTTTTATTTATAAAACAAAGAGTTTTCATCGGAGTTTAACGCCACTTTCATCAAAAAAAAAAAAAAAGAAGAAAAAGAAAAAAGAATAATATGCCGCAGCTAGAATACAAATTAGTAAAAAACGTTTCCATGATATATAAGCATTTTTATGAAAAATGTTTAAATATGTAATTACGAATTATAAAAACATTTTTGTGAAGAATATGGTAGCCAAATATATAGGTCAACTCATACTAAAAGTCCTATCAGATATCATGAAAGTTCAGAAAGATACATACAAAATACTAAGGTATTTTTCAGATATTGATTAAAATTGATTTTTTATTGGGAGAATAATCTCAAAATCCTGTTTTCATTGCGAATCAATGAATAATTACACTGTAATGCATGGGAAAGTATTAATGTTTTAAATCTGATCTACGGAAGTAAGGACACCATGTTTATCTTGTGAAAAGAGTTAGCACAATGTCCTTCATGTGCACTTTTTGCTTTATAGAGAGGAATTAAGAAGTAATGTCCAATTTCTATGAAGAAGATAAGATAGTAGAAAATAAAACCATGTCCATTTTCTTTATTCATGATAAATGTATTTCATTGTAGCATATCAAATACATGGCAGTAACTCTTTACACAAAATGGACATGTTGTTCTGTACCTCTAGGGTACATAAATATAGATGAATCCTTTTATAAATGAAAAGGATTGCGCCATACATATTGTACTAAAATTTATTTTGCTTATTGCAAGAGAGAAATTTTTGCAAGGTTTTCTAAATTACTAATTTTTGAATAAATGTATCTGAGTTATTTAATTTTGCATAACTATCCGCGAAGTATAATGAAAATAACTATTTTGAATATTCCTTAATAAAAAACGAATTTTAGTCAATAACTAAAACGAATGCTCAAGTATATTACGATATAACTGTTGTTATATTTGGTACAATCTTCGATAAAAACGTACGGAAGGAAACTAAATGAGTCATTTTGAATGCTCAACAAATAGCTCAATACAGGAGAAAAGAAAAAAAAAAAAAAAAAAAAAAAAACTTGAATCTTTCTAACAAAAACAACCACACTATTTATATTTACTATGGTATTTTAAAATGCATTCAATTTTTAGAACTTCGATTTTATACCATTATTGTAACAACACACCTGCATTCAAATACAAATTAATATTATTTAGTGATGATCATTATCATATATTTATAAGATTAGATGTGCAGGATTTATCTTTCGGATTATTTGGCAATATATTAATATAAAGAAAATCATACAGCTGAATCGATGATGTTTGAAAGCTAAAAGAATGTTCTAGAAAATTAATTGAAATCAGTTTTATAGAAGAAAATAAAAATCGAGGAGCAATATTTCTTCTTGTCATCTGTTATCTTTTGGCAACTTTTCAACCGTTCATTCGTAACCACTGATGGTTGAGTTCGTTACCAAATGATAGAGATAAATTTTTCCGTTTGAATTTAACATTAAAAAGCTATAAAATAAATAAATTCTTTCAAATAACTAAATAAAATAATATATATGAAACATAATGTATACATCACGCAGTTTACTTTGTTAGATTGTTGAAAATTTTATTAAAAATGAAAACATTTTTGCAAAGTAATGACATACGTTTACATAAAAAAAAGTAATAAATAATTATTTCTACGCGTATCTTAAAATGAAATATTTTTAAATGTATCTGTATGCAATAAGTTAAATATTAAATAATATTAAATTTCGATTTTTATATCCAGAAAACAGAAGAAAAAATGAGTAAAAGAGATTGAATTGAATTAATTTTAAATTAACTCCTTAAGCAAATTCATTTATTGTGTTAAAAAAAAAATTTGGTGTGTCACTCACACGACTTTCTCTAACCTGAAATTTAACACTATAAATACAGGTTGGAGATTAAGAGGTAAGATAACGAGTACTTCTATGTAAACCTGTGTTAAACAGTTCAAATTAGGCTTCCGAAGAGTTTTATATGATATTTAGTTCTGTGTGAGGGGGCTACCGCCCCTCTCAACCCCCCGTTTCATTAATGCACCTACATTTATATAGAATTTAATTCGGTTATTAAAAAATAATACTGTTTTTAAAAAATATTTTATTTAAATTATTTCTTAAAAAAATTATCTTTTATGATAGTGCAGAAGATTTCCATATATTCTTAATATTACATATTTTTTTTTTTTTTTTTTTTTTTTTTAATGAAAAAAATTGATAACTTTATTTTAAATTATCGCAGATCGATGGTTCAACCATTCGTTTTAAAGGTATTGAAGGTATTGGTGAGCTCTTTTGAAAAATACCCATCACGAAAATTTACTCCCCTTGAGGGGGGAGGCGAGGTTCCTACATACACAAAAAAACTTTTCCCAGTTAACTATCTCTATTACAAAAAATATATATTCGTTTCATTTAGTTTGGTGCAGTCTATAGATTTTAAATCTACTTACCTGCAATTTCCCATTAGACGTAATGTATTTGAATACTTTTTACTGTCCTTGTACACGAATCATTTGCTTCATCTGAACGAAAAACTTACTGTAGCATCCCTATATGATACACATTTAGAATACTGAGTTTGGAATTTCTGCTACTATTTGTTCTTGAGATATGCTGATTAACAGACACACAGACATCCATCCACACAGACCATTCGCTAAAAACATGATTTTCGTATTCAGGTTACCTCAGAACATGTAAATATAACAAAAACTCATGTTCGAAAATTTGACCCTAAAACAATACTTTCTCGACCAGATGGGTAAGAGAAAGTAAAAATACAGAAAAAAAGAAATGAAATGAAAGAAAGAAAATGTAATTCTCCCCCTTTGAAAAGATTAGAATACTGGGTTAATAAAGAGTTTATTACTGTTTTATTTATTTTTAATATTTACTTTTTTTTCAGCCTTGATTTTCGTTTAAATAAAAATTAATATATTTTTTATTAATATTTCTTTATTAACTCTTGAATGCCTGATTGGTTTTTAAACCAATTTAAAATGTTTTATTCTTACCTCTAATAAATAAATCACAGTAAAATTATTTTTAATAAATCATACTTTATTTTGACCCTTAAATGCCGTGTGTTGCCTTTCGGCAACATACCCAATTTTGTCTTCTAAAGTATTATTAGAATAATATTGAAGCTCTAATGCCTCATGTTTTCCGATTTAGATGTAAACCACAGTTAAAATAAAGTATGATTCTTTAAAGTATTTTTTCCGTACTATATTTAATAGAGGTAAGAATAAAACATTTTAAAATTGATTTAAAAAATAATCAGACATTTAAGGGTTAACTACAGTTTTACAGCTAAAAAGCAATTATCAAACATGAGGCATTAGAGCTTCAATGAGCCCTCTTCACTCACTGCCGCCGGAAGCCGAAACTAATGTTATTCTATGGGAAATTTTTTTTTTACAAATAACTTATTAACTAATACATATTTTTAAATTCTGTTTTCACATTCTGAAAATTCCCAGCTGTTAAATTGACGGATCTTTTTTTAAAAATTATTTTTTTATTTTTTTATATTTTGTTTTGAAGCTGCAAAATACGAATTTTCAATATGTGATTTTTTTTCATTTTGCAATTTCAAAATAAAATATTAAAAATTAAAAAATTACATTTTTAAAAAAGATGCGTCAATTTAATAGTTGGGGATTTTCTGAATGTGAAAACAGAATTTAAAAATATGCATTAGTTAACAAGTTATTTGTAAAGAAAATTTCCCCTCAGAATAACATTGGCTCGGGCTTCCGGCGACGGTAAGTGAAGAGGGCCGTTAATACTTTAGAAGACAAAATTGGTTAAGCTGCCGAAAGACAAAACACGGCATTTAAGATTTAAGCATTTTTAAATATAATTGAAAAATAGCCATAACAGGCAAAATTTCCACAATGGCAAATTCTTAAGTTATAATAACAAATCTCAGATTATTAGAGAAATTGAGTAGGGAGAGGAACTATCATTATTTTCTGTGAGTAAGAGCAGCATGATAAAGTGTGAAGAATTATTGAATCGATTTATTATTTTTTCTTTTCATGTTAATTATTTTAAAATCTAAGATTTTCTAAAATCCAGACAAATCCAAGAATTTATGTGAGCAAATACCTAAATTAATTCTGTATGATTACAAAATTGGTATGTATTCAATAGTTTTTCTAAGATTATGTTAAATAAGGAAAATTTCATATATCTCTCTATATAGAAGAGTAATTCTCTGAAAAGTGGTAATTTCATGTCCCAGTAGTCTTGAGGGCATATTTTTAAAAGCACAAAAACAAAAAGCAGTCGGAACTATCAATATTAATTGGTTTTGCATATAAACTGTTATTCTTTGGTTATTGGAATTCAAATATAATTTTAAAATATTTTTTAAAATGCAAAATATCATTCCCTCACTGTGTCCCCAGTCCCACATGTATGTAAATAAAATGGTTTCTATGATAATAAATCATCTATATTTAGATTATTTGAAGTGAAAATTTATTAAACATACTTTAATAAATATTTACCCATTATAATACATTTATATATTATGCAATGAAAGAAATTAGAACACTTATTATTGTTGTCCCTGGTAATAGATATCATTCCCTCATCAAACTGTAATTATACCCCTACTTACTCCATTAATGGCAGCACGTGCTTTATGTAAGTCAAACTTTATTTATATAGAAGCCAAATAAAGAAAACATTTTGTGTTCTGTTGGAAACATTTTACAATGAATAGCATATGGCTCTCAAATGTTAGATTGAAATACAGTATTTTTATTATATGTCATTCCCTCACTCATTATAAAGTTAACTAAAAGAAATCAAATTTGCTTTTTTATGCTATTATTTTAATAAAAATATGTTTTAATAAATATTTAGTGTTTGCAAATGTAGCTAAACTTAATAATATTTTTATAAAGTAGTTTCTAGAAGAAATTTGTCATTCCCTCACAATCATTCCCTCATTTTTCTAATTAATAAAAATAATTATTATTTCAAAAATTATCAGATACAGCTTGGTTAATATTATTTTTTATTAACTGTGTATGTATTTTTATTATTTTTATTAACGTGTATATGCACAAAATTAAAAAAAGAAATAGGAGCAATTTTATTTGAGCTAACTTTTTTTTTTTTTTTTTTTTTTTTTAAAGCCCACTTTTCAGAGAATGACCCATAAACGGCTAAGAGATTTTCTCGGACTCTGTTTGTCTGTGTGTTGACACAAGTTGCCACCAGATTTTCATACTTTAGTTGATTTAAAAAAATCTAACTGTCCGATCGATAGGTTAATTAACCGGGCGGATTCATAAAAATTGTCCCTTTGATTTGGTACCTTATTTGTAACGAAATTTTCACTAGATTTTTAAAAGTAATTAAAATATGAAAAAAATAATCTGGTAAAACGTTTAAAAATGGACATTTTAATTTTTAATTATTGTCAAAAAAAAAAAATAATAATAATAATAATAATAATAATAATAATAAATAAAATAAATAAATAAATAAATAAATAAAAATATTATTTTTTTTTTCTAATGTAAAATGGAATATGCTTTCACACGAAAAATAAAAATTTTAAATTTGCTCATGCGCATGAAAATGGAGTGAAAAACAATTTAGTTAAAGGTGCACGAGAGTTCCAAAAATTAATGGAAGTATAAATGAACCTTAAATAAATAAAATAGTCGTCTGCTCAGTCACGTGATATTGAAAAACAAAGAATCGAATTCAGTAAATATTGTTCTTAAGAGCAAAAATATTAATATTCAATATATTGTTACGAATTTGTAAATAATTGTGTTTATTTTTGTATAAATTCTTTCAAAGAGGCTTAGTAAATTGATAAAGTGCTAATTTTGTGCATTTCTAGTCGTTTTAGCGTTGAAATAGCCTTATTTTCCCTTAAAAACGCATTAAAAAGCCCCAGTAATGCAGGTAATGCATTTGGCGCCAAATTTGGCGACTTTTTCCCACCTTGGCGATTTTTTTGGCGACCTTGGCGAGAAAATCCTTATATGGGATATACCAAATATGGAAGCTGTAAGTTGATTGGTTGACCACTTTCTAGAGTTTTCTCGAAAAATCTGGGTTCCATGCAACAGTATATAAGGAAGCGCTTTCCCGCCAAGGCAGTTAGTTCAGTTCAGATCTCAGCCAGCTTCGCTAGTGCTTGCATTGCTCTTAAGCCTCTTTGAGAGAGACTTGCTTCAAGTGTTATTGTTATACAGTTTGTACTGTGGATTTGCTATTGACAGCTGTTGTTTAAGCTGTGTTTACTGTTTGAATTGAAGCTGATACTTGGTTTATAGACCTGCATTTTTCTGGAATTTTCTGTGAATAAATTACTGAATTTTTGTACGTTTGGCCTTTCATTCCCAGACAACTCACGAACCCCCAAGTACGCAACATTTCTGGTAGTACGCAACATTTCTGGTGTCAGGAGCGGGGTTGTCTGTGAATGGTGATAACGAGGGCTATAGAGCAAGAGATGAAAAAACTTCTAGAAACCTTAGCTACCCAGATGAATGAAATGAAAGCCGGACAGGAAAAGATGGAAACCGGATTGAAAGAGAAAATGGAAACATCGCAAAGAGAGTTGAAAGACGGTTTGACTGAAGAAATGAAAGTAGCACAAGAGAAGATGGAAACATCGCAAAGAGAATTGAAAGACGGTTTGACTGAAGAAATGAAAGTAGCACAAGAGAAAATGGAAACATCGCAAAGATAATTGAAAGACGGTTTGACTAAAGAAATGAAGCATATGAAAAGCAGTTTGGGTGAAGTTCAGGAAGAAATTAAATCTAATCAAGATGAGATGAAGAGAGAGCTTTCAACGGTGAAAGAATCGATCGAGGGTAAATTAACGGTGATGGAAAATAGAATGGATGGAATAGAAGAGAAAGTTATAAAGATAGAAGAAAATTTTGAAGAGAAAGTTTTGAAAATTGAAGAGAATTTTGAAGAGAAAGCTATGAAGATAGAAGAAAATGTTATGAAAGTAGAAAGGAATTTTGAAGAGAGATTCATGAAGATAGAAGAGAACTTCGAGAAGAAAGTCATGAAGAAAGTAGAGGAACATCTTGAGAGAAAAGTAGAAGAGAAGTTGATCTCCTTGCCCCAGGAAACGGAAAAGAGAGATAAAAGAAGCCAGAATCAGGAATCTATTAAGCTATCTACCTACGACGGCAGTTCCTCCTGGCATGTATATAAGACCCAGTTTTCCATCGTAGCTGAAGCTAACGGCTGGGACTCTACCGCCAAGTCAGTCCACTTAGCAGCAGCATTACGGGGAGATGAATCCGAGATACTGAGAAATGTTTCTAAAGAAGAAAGGAACGACTTCGAGGCCCTGACTAGAGCACTGGAGCTACGCTTCGGAGAGAAGTGTTCTAAGGACTATAGTCGCCTCCAGCTAAAATCCCGTTACCAGAAAACGGGCGAAAGTTTGCAAGAGCTGGCAGCGGACATTCAGAGATTGTCACATCTAGCATTCTCAGACTGTCATGCTGACACTCGGAACGACTTAGCTCTTCAGTACTTTATTGATGCTGTTCGTGATCCAGAAATTCAAAAAGCGCTAAGACTCTCCAACATCAGAGACGTAGAATCAGCTTTAGGCTATGCACTTAGGATAGAGGCAGCCCAACAAGCCTCCCGTAAAGACCGCCATACCATAAGAGCAGTCTCATTAAACGATACGCCTGCTGGTGAAAATGAAATGAAGAGAAGTATCGAAGAGATCTTAGAGAGATTGCGCAGCCTAGAGAATAAAAAGGAAATAAAGGACCGGAAGATAAAGTGCTGGGGCTGTGGAGGGGATGGTCACGTGAAGAGGAACTGCCCTGTACGACCAACTATAGGAAATCACCCGTCTTCACCATCACTACAGGGAAACTAAGAGGAGGCCATCTCGCGGGGCGGAGGTTGCCTAAAATTAAAGAGCCCCAATTTACAGTATTTCATGTTTCATCGATGAGTGGCGGCGATAATGGACTTCACGTCTATGGCCAAGTCAACAACGCCACCTGCCGGATGATTCTGGACACAGGAGCCAACGTGACCATCATTAGGACGGATTTGGCTCAAGAACTAAAAGAGAAGATCATCTGGACGCCGCCCTGTGTTAAACTCCAGACTGTGACCGGAGACGAAATCAAAATATATGGAAAAATGAACTTGGCCATCACTTTTGGGAATGCCAGTTACCATCATATGGCATATGTGGCTGATATAAGAGATCCTTTAATCATTGGAATTGATTTCCTGAGAAAATTTAACTTTCAATTGGACTTCAAGAATAATGAACTGCATTCGAGTTCGGAAGACATCGCTGTTTTCAACACTGAAAATCAAGACATTCAGACAATTTGCCAGATAACAGCCAAGTCTGAAGTTTCCATCCTTCCACATACAGAAACAATAGTTTCAGGAACACCACCTACAAAGCAATACTTCCGCTATAGACTGATTGAATACCCGAATACAGACAATAGCCCAAGAGGAGTTCTGGTAGCTTCATCTCTAGTTGATCTCTCAAAGAGAACTATTCCTGTGAGAGTCGCAAACATCAGCGATAAGGTCCGAACTGTGAGGAAGGATGAGGTGTTAGCAACCTGCACTCCTGTTACATGCATCAACCGCCCCGCGCAATTAACCGAATCCAAGTCTTCTGAACAATTAATAGCGGAATTACTCAAGAATGCAGAGTTAGGAAAGGAACAGAGATGTGCTGCGGACAAGCTACTCAAAGAATTTAAAGACCTTTTTTCTCGAACACCTGAAGACGTCGGGAGAACGAACATCACCCAGCACAGAATTGATACAGGAAATCATCCTCCAATCAAACAACATCCAAGAAGACTTCCATTTGCTAAACAGGAAGAGGTCACTGAACTTCTAAATGAAATGTAGCACAAGGACGTCATCGAGCCATCAACGAGTCCTTGGGCCTCTCCCATAGTACTGGTGCGGAAAAAGGATGGTTCAACAAGATTTTGTGTGGATTATCGTCGTTTGAATGACATCACGAAGAAAGACAGTTACCCTCTTCCCAGAATTGACGACACGTTAGACACACTTGCTGGCAATAAATGGTTCTCGACTTTGGATCTGAAGAGCGGTTACTGGCAAGTAGAATTACATCCTGATGATCGTAAGAAGACTGCATTCACCACGGGACAAGGACTGTGGCAATTTAAAGTTATGCCGTTCGGATTATGTAATGCTCCTGCCACCTTTGAACGCCTTATGGAGACAGTGCTAAAAGGACTTTCCTATGAAGCCTGTCTGGTGTATTTGGATGATATTATCATTGTGGGGCGCACCTTTGAAGACCATCTACGAAACATCCGAAAGGTGCTGGAGAAACTCAGAATGGCTAACCTCAAATTGAATCCAGGCAAGTGTAACTTGTTCCGTCGTGAAGTGAGCTACCTCGGCCATATCATCTCTGCCGAAGGTGTGAGAACTGATCCTGAGAAGATCTCTGCAGTCGAGAACTGGAGTCGCCCTGAAAATGTACAACAACTACGAAGTTTCCTGGGGTTATGCACTTACTACAGGAAGGTTGTCAAGGGTTTCTCAAATATTGCCAGACCACTGCACAAGCTGACGGAAGCCAAACAGAAGTTCCTGTGGACAGATGAATGTGAAAAAGCGTTCAAGCGACTTAAAGAGGCCTTAACATCATCGCCTATCTTGACATATCCACAACCCGACAGACAGTTCATACTTGATACAGATGCCAGCCATGAAAGTGTCGGTGCTGTTCTGTCGCAGGAAATTGATGGTCAAGAACATGTCATTGCCTATTGGAGTAAATGCCTGTCTAAACCGGAGCGAAATTACTGTACCACCAGGAAAGAGCTACTCGCCATCGTAAAAGCCATAGAACATTTCCATCATTACCTCTATGGCAGAAGATTCCTGCTCCGGACTGACCATGCATCTTTAACGTGGTTGCTCCAGTTCAAGAACCCGGAAGGACAGATTGCCAGGTGGATACAACGCCTGCAGGAATATGACTTCGAGATACGTCATCGTAAAGGGACTCTACATGGTAATGCAGATGCCTTGTCACGGAAGCCCTGCTCCGAAAGCTGCAAGTACTGCTCTAGAGCCGAACAGAAATACCTGCCGATAAATCCGGTTGCCTGCCAAGTTACTGTCTCAACACCATCAGATCAAGGTCCCGATCTATGGAGTGACGAAGAACTTAGAAAAGCCCAGTTGGAAGATCCTGACATAAAGCCAATATTACAGCTGAAGGAGACGACCAGCAACAGACCTATCTGGCAGGACATTTCCAGATTTAGTCCCATTACGAAAAATTATTGGGCACTTTGGGACTCTCTTCATATCAGAAACGGCGTATTATACAGAAAGTGGGAATCTGATGATGGGAAAAGCTTCAGATGGCAGATTTTATTACCAAGATCAAAAATTCCAGCTGTTTTAGAACAACTTCATAGTAGCTCTACCGGAGGCCATTTTGGGGTAATGAAGACTCTGCAGAAAGTTCGGGAACGCTTCTACTGGTGCAAGGCAAAGGAGGATGTGGAGAAATGGTGTAAATCCTGTAATGCTTGTGCGGCACGTAAAGGCCCGCAGAAACGAAGTCGAGGAAGACTGCAACGGTATAACGTGGGAGCACCATTTGAACGGATTGCACTCGACATCTTGGGTCCTTTGCCACGGACCTCCAATGGAAATAAATACATCCTCGTCGTGATGGACTATTTCACCAAGTGGCCTGAGGCATATCCCATTCCCAATCAAGAGGCATGCACGGTCGCAGACGTCCTAGTGCAGCAATGGGTGTCAAGGTACGGCACGCCCCTACAACTTCATACCGACCAAGGTAGGAACTTTACCTCTGATGTTTTCAAAGGACTGTGTGAACTACTCGGCATAGACAAAACCCGGACAACACCCTTACATCCCCAGTCGGACGGCATGGTCGAGAGGTTCAATCGTACCATCCTGAATAACCTCTCCCTTCTAGTATCAAGGAACCAGCAAGATTGGGACTTGAAGTTGCCATTGTTCCTGCTGGCCTATCGAAGTGCTGTCCATGAAACCACCGGCTATACTCCAGCCCAGATGCTGTTTGGACGTGAACTTCGTCTCCCTTGTGATCTCCTGTTTGGTTGTCCACCCGATGCGCCTTCATAGCCCGAGGAGTACATCCAAGATCTCCAGGCACGATTTGAGGACGTTCACAACTTTGCTCGGGAGCGAATTCACATTGCATCGGAGAAAATGAAGACAAGGTACGATCTAAAGGCTACGCAACATGAGTTTCAGGAAGGAGAGAAGGTCTGGTTGTGGAATCCTGTTCGACGCAAAGGACTCTCTCCCAAGTTACAGTGCAACTGGGACGGACCGTACACAGTCTTAAAAAGGCTGAATGATGTAGTGGTGCGGATCACTAAAACACCTTCATCAAAACCGAAGGTGGTGCACTATAATAGGCTAGCCAAGTACCACGAGTAACGGTAATATTAAAAATTTTAAAATGTAAATACTGGTAAAATTTGCGCATGCGTAATGTAAATATTTGTATATAAATATTTGTACATATTTGTGAATTTTGTAAGTATTTGTATATAAATATTTGAACATATTTGTGAATTTTGTAAATATTTCTCACTTGATTTGTATTTCTATTTTATCGTTATATGCAACTTAGTTTTTGTGTTTTAGATTGTGTAAATTTGTTTAGTTTCGCCTCTTGACCAAGGGTTGCACTGCCCGGGACGTGCAGTCCTTGGGAGGGGGGCAGTGTTACGAATTTGTAAATAATTGTGTTTATTTTTGTATAAATTCTTTCAAAGAGGCTTAGTAAATTGATAAAGTGCTAATTTTGTGCATTTCTAGTCGTTTTAGCGTTGAAATAGCCTTATTTTCCCTTAAAAACGCATTAAAAAGCCCCAGTAATGCAGGTAATGCATTTGGCGCCAAATTTGGCGACTTTTCCCACCTTGGCGATTTTTTTGGCGACCTTGGCGAGAAAATCCTTATATGGGATATACCAAATATGGAAGCTGTAAGTTGATTGGTTGACCACTTTCTAGAGTTTTCTCGAAAAATCTGGGTTCCATGGAACAGTATATAAGGAAGCGCTTTTCCGTCAAGGCAGTTAGTTCAGTTCAGATCTCAGCCAGCTTCGCTAGTGCTTGCATTGCTCTTAAGCCTCTTTGAGAGAGACTTGCTTCAAGTGTTATTGTTATACAGTTTGTACTGTGGATTTGCTATTGACAGCTGTTGTTTAAGCTGTGTTTACTGTTTGAATTGAAGCTGATACTTGGTTTATAGACCTGCATTTTTCTGGAATTTTCTGTGAATAAATTACTGAATTTTTGTACGTTTGGCCTTTCATTCCCAGACAACTCACGAACCCCCAAGTACGCAAAATTTCTGGTAGTACGCAACAATATAATAAAATAACTGATTTAGCAATAAGTAGTGGAATGTTTATGGATTACAACTTGATATTAATTTAAAATGTTTTAATTTAAATTTAATCGCGTAAAGGCGTTACAACAAGTTAATTCACTTAGCTACTGGTCGAAATGGATTTACACAATACGATGTTTCACTGTTATGATATAAGTAAAGTACCAAAAATCAGATTACTCAACATGTTCTACATCCCATTAATAACAAATCTATATATATGGACGGCTAAGAGATGTGGGCGCAAGTTGCCACCAAATTTCCATACTTTAGTTAATTTTAAAAAATGTAATTGTCCGATCGATAAGCTATTTAATCCGACGGATTCAGAAAAATTTGCTCTTTTATTTGGTACCTTATTTGTAACGAAATTTTGATTAGATATTTTTAAATTTAATTAAAATATGAAAGTAAAAACCTGGTACCAGCTTAAAAATTTAAATTTGACATTTAAATTTTTAATTGTTGCCCCCCTCCTTCCCCCCCCCCCCCCCAAAAAAAAAAAAAAAAAAAAAAAAATGTAAGTTTTTTTTTTTCTTTCTTTGTATAAAATGAAATATACTTTCACGCGAAAAATAAAAAATTATAAACTATTAAATTTGCTCATGCATATGAATATATATATATATATATATATATGAACATGGAGTAAAAAAATAAAAATAATAATAATAATATACCTCAATTTAAAATTTTTTTCCTTTCGTTTAAATAGTATGTTTTTGGCACAGATGAATCGCACTTGGCATGAAAACTAATTAAGCATTAAATTAGAGCTTTCCTTATTGATAATCATGGGTAATTTTTAAAATTTTGATGCTGAAATAGATCGAACATTTTTCGCCAAGGACTCCACTTTCACAAAATCCACTTTAAGCCAAGTAGCGCATCAAAAATATAAATAAATTATAAAATATTGAGAAACAAAAATGAAAGAACAGGTAAGAAAAAAGAAAAGAAAAGAAAGAAACAGAAAAAATAATCACATAAAGTATGTATTTTTGTCTAAAGTGGCGATAAAATTTCAAAAGTCGCCAAGGGGAGCTATATTAAGTCTGTATCATGATCAGGTTTATATATTTCATTATTTATTTTTTATATACCAACTACTATTATTACCCCCAAAAAATTGTCTCATGCGATAGACGTAACCGATCATAGCACATTGTAACATTATATTTGGCGCAAAATTGTTGTCATTTTATGGTTGATCGAATAAATCAAATAAATATAGAAAATAACGTGAAAGAAAATTTTATGTACACCATGTATAGTGTACACCATGTGTATGTAACTGGGATTCAAATATAAAATTGCTACTTTAATTTTTTCGATACTATCCGTTTTCAAAGTGTCATCTCATAAGCACTCAAATGGAATCCCAATGGTGAGCTATTGCCAAAGACAATAGGCACAGGCACCTGAGAGTCTGCGAATCAGTGGTAGCTGCCGAAGGCAGCGGGGAACCAAAGCGGGCTCTAGAGCAATTTCATAATTTATTTATTTATTTATTTATTATTATTATTACTTATAAAGCGATATAGAAAAAAGTTTCCTTTAAATATAGTGACCAGTGAAGCGGGCAAAGCCTTCGTTGATTCACTACCTTCGTTGATTGACTACCTTCATTGATTTCATAAATTTAAAAATGATTTCTTTAACAAAATTTGATCTATTGGCACGCAAGCAGCATCTGGCAGAGTTTTGTACATTTCGAGTTTGATAAAAAAAAAAAAAAAAAAAAAAAAAATTCCCGCATTCAGAATTCGGTTCGTTCCCGAACCGGGGCTTTTCTAGTTTAATATAATTATTCTATACAATTTAACGTAGTAGTTTTATTTTGATTTAAATATATAAAAAGTTAAAAATAAAAAATGAAGTTAAAAATAATATATGAAGTTGCATCTCAAAACGGTTACTATGTTAATTTCTCATAACATATTTCTCACGTTTTCCCCCAATTTCGTTTTCATTATGTGTTATTAACTTGATGGGGAGAGAAAAAAAATATTTTCATTTGATCTGTTTTTCCCAAAAGAAGTAATCCTTCCATCCTAATAAGTAAATAAATAAATAGAAGTTTTGTTATGATTTTTTTTAAATAAATCTTAAAAAAAAAAAAAAAAAATCCTAATGTTCAAGAAATTAATTAATTTTAAAATTAAAACATCTATTACAAATAATTAAAAAAATTATGTATTATATGCAAAATTAAATCATAAAATGTCACCACATTTTGTGATTTAAAATCATTACTTTTCTTAATAAACCATGCATAAAAACCTTATTCCTGCAAGCAATTTTCGAAAATTTGTTTTTTCAGTACCTTTCTGATACATTAAAGTATTCATTCAAAAGAAATCAATTTTACTTTTTGCCCCAAAGGTGATTTTTCCTCTTAACAAATTTCTAAATAACAAATGTTTTTAAGGAGGCAGTTCACGTTTAGAATGGAAAAAAAGTAAACTTCTCAAAGTTTTGTAAGTTGATAGCTTAAAGTATTAGGGAAAAAGTTTTTTTTTTTTTTTTTTTTTTCTGTTTTGTTTTTAAAAGGAATAAAGTAATAATTAAAAACATGACGCTTTATTCGGTGTTTCTAGGCTAAATTAAAGTGTTTTATTATTATTACTTTTTATTTTGTTTATTATGAATTAAGAAATATTAGTATTATAAAATTATGAAATTTAAGAAAAAGTACATTTTATTTATAATTTAAACATTTTAGCTTATTTCTTGCAAAACTATGCTTAAAAAAATTTCTTAAAAAAAATCTTTACAAAATAATAATTAAGAATAAAAATTATAATAAACTTATTTTGCTAGAAAAATTGAAAACTTTTTTTTTTTTTTTTTTTCACTTTTTATATAAATGAATTTTAAATTATTAACTGATATGAATAATATAATAGATTCATTCTGAATTATATTAAACAACAGTATTTTAATTTAATCAAAGTATCAAATCAAAGTATCAAAGTATATATTTAATTCAATCAAAGTATTTTAATTTAAATTCTATAATAGTAGTAAATACATGACATTCAGAGAAATTAATTTTTTTTTTTTTTTTTTTTTTTTTTGTAAGACTGTACTTAAATGCTATATAGATTATAACTTATAAAATTTCTAAAGAAAAAAATAAATAAAAATCTATCTTTTCAAAATAATAATAATAACAATAATAATAATTACAAAAATTGTAAATTAACCTTCTTAAAAATATTTAAAAAGTTTTCCACTTTTAAAATAATAAAACAGATTAATTTAGTGACTCAACTCTTTATAACAGAAGATCTCGAATTAAAAAATACTCAATAGTTGAACACAATAGTTGAAGGATTTAAAAAATAAATTAATAAAATGGAATAAAAACTAAACATTTATTGACAAAAAAAATGTGAGATTCATGTTTGTAATATCATACAAAATAACATTAATAAAAATAAATAAATAAATAAATAAAATAGATTTCAGTTTCGATGAAAAATTTAAAAACAAATTGTTAATTTTGTTATACAGAATACCTATACCATATTTCTCACAAATTTTTTGTGTCTACCCTTTATATTTTGGATATTTACACCTGAATCCTTTTTTCTTAATTTAACTTTGACATGAAGGCATAAAATAGTACTGCCATCTGGTGGAAATTTTACATACATTTTTTTTTTTTAAGTTCCATTCCCGTTTCTCAATTTCTTATTGGCTAACCTCCCCCCCCCTCCTATTGAGTTCAATTCTGTTTTTTGATAAACAATCAGTAAACCTGAGCTACGTTCTTTTATATAGGAGAACTTTTTTTTTCATTTCTTTCTGCATTTATGACGGAACGCTCAATGCTACCGAAACAGCAGTCTGCATTTTTCGCTGATTATTTATTCCCTTTGGCGTCTACATGTTGAAGGCTTTTCCTGTGTTTATTAAACATTATGTCTATTATTATGTTTGCATTTATCATAATTTAAGTAGAATTCTGTGTATGAGACGCCCTGTTTATTTTAGTACTACACACACACACACACACAAAAAAAAAAAAAAAAAAAAAAAGAAAGAAAGAATGAAAGAAAGAAAAAAGAAAAAAGAAAAAAAAACTGAAACAGATCGATTTGTTCTGGGAATGAAAAATTTTAGTTCGATTCGTTCAGTTCGAACACGATTCGTTTCAGATTTGTAACGAAACCAACATTTTTTATAGTAACACATTTCCAAAATGCAGCTTTCATTACCAAAAAGGTAGCTCCATTGCAGATGTGAAATGAATTGTGTTGTAAATTAAAACTTTTTGCTCCCAAAACAAACAGATCCGTTTCAAAAATAGTAAATAGTTGCCTTATCCATAACGGAATATTTCAGTGTTTTTTTTTTTTTTTTTTTTTTTTTTTTTTTGGTAATAGTATACGGTAATTAATTTTTTATAATTATAATTTTATTGGTTAATGTTTTTCATTTTATCAATTAGTACACGTATAGTAGAGCCTTGACCTTGTAAGTCAAAGATCTGGGGTTCGACTCCCGGTTCAGGCATTATTTTCACTCAGTCGGAAAAATAAATTTCAATAAATATGATTCTCTTCCCAATCAGTTGATTGTGTGATTTTAATATATTGAGTTTCTTTCTCCCATTGTTTAATGGTGTTTTCCTTTACCTGCGGCTTATTTCTGTTGAACTATCTACATGATAGACCAGATGTTCCTGCCTAAAGGTTGTCTGAGTGAGTAATGTCCACCGGTTGTCAGCCTGGCTAGCTCAATTGGTAGAGCCTTGACCTTGAAAGTCAAAGATCTGGGGTTCGACTCCCGGTCCAGGCATTATTTTCACTCAGTCGGAAAAATAAATTTCAATAAATATGATTTTCTTCCCAATCAGTTGATTGTGTGATTTTAATGTATAGTACACGTATGGTAATATATAAATCCGTCAATATTTTAACATATATAGAAAATCACAAATATTTTGTAGAATTTAGAGAAATTCTAAAAATATTAGGCTTAATGTTTAAGTGGTAACAGGATATGTCCAATGGAATGCTTTGCATTTTTAAAGAAAACTAGATAATATAATTATTAATGTTATAATTCAAAAATTAACTTATTACGAATCTACATATCAATATTGTACTTCATATGAAATGCATTTAATTGGAAAAATAAATAAAATTTTTATAATGCGGGGGAGTTCGCAAAGAAAATTTTAATATTTAACTTGTCATACAAAAGATTAGTTTTAGTTCTGTATGCAAAATTTTATTGATGTGGATCTATTGCACGTATTTCTAAGTCAGCAGTTTTCCATTGGATGAAGACTTCACTAGTGCCCTCAGGAAAGTGATTAAACGAAACTGAAACTCTTAGAGTGTAATAATGGTATAGGTAATTAAAAGTTCAAGGCTGGGAAAAGAATTAAAAAATAATTTTTTACTTAATTTAAATTAAAAAAAAAAAATCTGTTGAATCTAAAAATAATCATAAAATATTACTCTAATTCAGAAAAAAAAAAAAAAAAAAAAAAAAAAAAAACGAATGCACTCAATGAAAATAGTTTTTTTTACTTTTATTTTCTTTCTTTCTTTCTTTTCTTTTTTTTTTTTTTTTTTTTTTTTTTTTTTAAATGGTGCGTTAAAAAAAAAAAAAAAAAAAAAAATTGAAAGGGCTACTGAAGCTGTTGAAAATTTAAGTATGGACAGGCGAACTTTTAATGAAGAAACATGTGTAAATAAAAAAAGACAAATTATTAAGCTTATTGAGTAAGAATCGGGTTATGGCCTCTGAAAGACAACTATAATTATTATTGTATCAAAATTCTTATGAATTATTCACTTTAACCGACTTATTTAGTTATTATTAATAACCACTAATTAATTCCATTTACCGTAATATACATATTAATACATAATGGTAAATTTTTGTTATTTATTGTATACTTTGTTTTCATCTGATATGGAAGTGCCGAAACTTTAAATATAACATTTATCGATTGTTTACTTTTTTTTAGCATTGAGCAATCTTCAAGTTTATTTTAACTTTGTTTTGCGTATTTCATGGCAATAATAATAATAATAATAATAATAATAATAAAACAATATAGAATTTAATTTTGATTGCTATTTGAGTCATTTTGATCTTATAATTTATGCCGTGCTTCATTTTTATCACTTTGCTTCATTTTTATCCCTTTCATGAATCTCAAGAGGAATAAAAAAAAATTTCATGTTATTAGCAGTTCATGCTATCAGTAACTCAGAAACTAATCTTCATTTTGGCGGAAATTGCGGAAACAGTTTGTGTTAAAAGCAATTCATGTTAAGCATGTTCTCAATAACAAGGTTCGGCTGCATTTCATTAGATATGGATAGACTACTCAAACAATCAAGTGCTATAATGGGTTATATTTTGCTTTTAATATTTTCTCATAAATCAACTACAATAAAAGGGAATAAAATGTATAGTATATGTAAGCCCTTATAATTACGTACATTCATATATTAAAAGTTACCTTCATAAATTCCTTTTTAATTGATCATTAACGAATTTTCACGTCATTCATTTGCATGTAATTTAAGCAACATATTTATTAGACTATTTAAAAATTTAAAAGATTAAAAAATAAATACTTACCTATAAATATGTATGTTAAATGTAATATTCATATAATTTACGCAATAATACTAAGATTTTCCCCCATGAAATATTTTTTAAATAATCTCGTATGTATATATATATATATATATATATATATATATATATATATATATATATATACCGGGTGATTCAAAATAGATGTTACAGCGATTACCTCGTAAACTAAGAAAGATAGGAACTTACTTCCAATTACAAAATTGGTGCAAATTAAGAGTAGATTTCAGATATGGCATTTTTTTTGTACAAGGGGCTGTATATATATTAAATACGAAATTTAATTTTTATACGGCCCCTCCTATCATATGACTTATATTTAGAAAAATATTCTCCTCGTTCTAACAAGCAAAATAAAAAAAAAAATCATCTCTCTAAGTCAAAATCTCGCTGAGTTATTGCAATTTGAAAATTCTAGCATTTTTCGCCAAGTCTTAAGGGGTTGTATCAAAAGTGAGAAATTGTAATTACTATAGCTTTTGTAATAAGGCACACACTGACCAGCGTTTGGGGAAAAAAAAAGAAAAATCATTCAGGAAAAGACGGCTATTTTAACCTGTAATGTCTCTCTTTCCTCTAATGAATACACAAGAGAATACTCATTAACACTTTCCAACAAGGTTGAAAAATGTTAATGACTTCGGTTTGTCTGTCCGTCTGTCTGACTGTCTGTCTCTCTGCCCCGCTCTAACTCACGTAAATATTTATGGAATTTCTTGAAACTGATATATGCTATTCAAGTTCACTATCGGATGTTCCCTGTTGAAAATGGAGTTTATACCTCTAACGGTTTGTGTACAGGGACCCCCGAAAATATTTCAAAGCATTGTGTTCTATGAAAGGCATTTCTATAAACCATATTTTCATACCCTTACTGTACACAAATCTAAATGAAATTGAAATATGTTATTCAAGTTCACGATCGGATGTTTCCTGTATAAGATGGAGTAAATACCACCACTGATTCATGTACAGGGACACACAAAAGTATTCCAAAGCATTGCGTTTTATGAGAAATATTTCTATAAACTAAATTTTAATAACTTTACTTTGCACGAAGATTTATGAAATTGAAATATGTTATTTATAAGCACAAAAGAAAATGCTTTGTATAGAATATAGCATGATTAGCATTAGATTTACAGGGTGACACAAAAATATTCAGTTATATAAAGAGCTATTAATAAATATTTGCTAAAAGTGTACTTTCATTTACATTAAGCGTTTTTAACACTTTCTAACATTTTTAACACTTCCCAACAAGGTTGAAATGTGTTAATGACTTCGGTTTGTCTGTCTGTCTGTCTGTCCGTCCGTCCGCGCTCTAACTCCCGTAAATATTTGTGGATAATTTCTTGAAACTGATATATGTTATTCAAATTCACTATCGCATGTTCCCTATTGAAAATGGAGTTTATACCTTTACTGGTTTGTGTACAGAGACACCATAAAATATTTCAAAGCATTGTGTTCTATGAGAGGTATTTTTATAAATCATATTTTCATACCTTTACTGTGCACATATCTTAATGAAATTGAAATATGTTATTCCAGTTCACTATGGAATGTTTCCTGTATAAAATGGATTAAATACCACCACTAATTTATACACAGGTACACAGGGGCACCCGAAAGTATTTCAAAGCATTGTGTTCTATGAGAGGCATTTCTATAAACCATATTTTCATACCCTTACTGTACACAAATCTTAATGAAATTGAAATATGTTATTCAAGTTCACGATCGGATATTTCCTATATAAAATGGAGTAAATACCACCACTGATTTGTGTACAGGGACACTCAAAATATTCCAAAGCATTGCATTCTAGGAGAGATATTTCTATAAATCAAATTTTAATAACTTTACTTTCCACGAAGTTTTAGGAAATTGAAATATGTTATTTATATGCACAAAAGAATGCTTTATATAGAATATAGCATGATTAGCATTAGATTTACAGGGTTACACAAAAATATTCTGGTATATTAAGAGCTATTAATAAAAATTTGCTAGAATTCTACTTTCGTTTACATTAAGCGTTTTTAACACTTTCTAACATTTTTTAAGTGTGAATATGATATCAGTTTGTTTATCTGTCCGTCTGTCCGTCTGCCCGCGCTCTAACTCCCGTAAATATTTATGGAATTTTTTGAAACTGATATATGTTATTCAAGTTCACTATCGGATGTCCCCTGTTGAAAATGGAGTGTATACCCCTACTGGTTTGTGTACAGGAACACCCGAAAGTATTTCAAAGAATTGTGTTCTATGAGAGGTATTTCTATAAACCATATTTTCATACCTTTACATACTGTACAATATCTTCATGAAATTGAAATATGTTATTCAATTTCCCTATTAGATGTTTTCTGTATAAAATATATTACATACCACCACTAGTTTATCTATAGGGACACTCAAAAGTACTCCAAAGCATTGCGTTCTTTGTAAGATTTTTCTATAAATCAAATTTTAATAACTTTACTTTCCACGAAGTTTTAGGAAATTGAAATATGTTATTTATATGCAGAAAAGAATGCTTTGCATTGAATATAAAATGGTTATCATTAGATTTACAGGGTGACACAAAAATATTCAGTTATATTAAGAGCTATCAATAAAAAATTGCTAAA
The DNA here is from genome assembly GCA_963930645.1 of Salticus scenicus. Classification (NCBI taxonomy): domain Eukaryota; kingdom Metazoa; phylum Arthropoda; class Arachnida; order Araneae; family Salticidae; genus Salticus; species Salticus scenicus. The sequence continues at coordinate 108,427,840 of OZ005650.1, read as the reverse complement.
ATTGTAGTTTCGTTTACATTAAGCATTTTTGACACTTTCTATCATTTTTTTAGTGTGAATATAATTTCAATTTCTGTATCTGTCTGACTGTTCTTCTGTTCTTCTGTCTGTATCTCTGTCTGTTTTTCTGCGCTCTAATTCCCGTAAATATTTATGGAATTTCTTTAAACCGATGTATTTTCTTCAAGTTCACTATCGGATGTTCTCAATTAAAAATGGAGTGAATACCTCCTCTGGTTTGTGTACAGGGACACCCAAAAGTATTCCAAAGCATTGTTTTCTACGAGAGGAGTTTCTATAAACAATATTTTAATACCTTTAATATATAGAAACTTTAATGAAATTTTAATGTGTTATTCAATTCCCTATCGGATGTTTCCTATGTAAAATAGAGTAAATTTCTAAATGGTTTGCGTACAGGGGCACTTCAAAGTATTCCAAAGCATTGTGTTTTATGAGAGTTATTTTTATAAACCAAATTTTAATAATTTTATTTTCCACAAAGCTTAATGCAATTGAAATGTATTATGCACAAAAGAGTGCTTTCTATGTTCTAGATTTACAGGGCCACAAAAAAATAATCAGTTACATTAAGAGCTATTAATAAAAATTTGCTGGAATTGCACTTTTGTTTTCATGAGCGTTTTAACACGTTATAATAATTTTAGTGGGAGCATGATTTCAATTTTTGCATCTGTCTGTCCGATTGTTTACCTTTCTATCTGTTTGTCTCCGGCTCCTATCATCCGTGAATATTTTGAGAATTTTAAATAATGATACACGCAAGTTCCCTATGGAATGTTCCCTATTTAAAATGTCATTAATAGGTCCCGTACAACTAGTTTGTTTACAAGGACAACAATAACAACAATAAAAAAAAATAATGTATTACGTTTTAGGACAAAATTTTTTAAAATTTATATTTAAATAATTTCTACTATAAAAATCATAAAAACATTGACGTGTATTATTAATATTCTAAAATATTGTTTTGTATAGAAGATGATATGACTAACTTTCAGATTTACATGGCTACACTAATTTAAAATCAATTAGTCTATCTCTATGTTTTTCTGTCCTTCTGTCTGTTGTGTGATAACGTAGGCAAAGAATATTAAAAGTTGTTCGATACAACAATTGCGTACAGTTGGAAAGTGTTACTAATCAATGCGTACTGCATGATTTTTCTTTCTTGTTTTTAATTTAACAAATAAAATTTATGAATAATTTATGTACTAAAAGGGAATTTTCAAATTCAATTTTTTTTCTTTTCCTTTATACATTCTCGTATACATGGTGTAGAGAAAGAATTGTTTTTGAGTCCTTTTTGTTATATTTGTACGTTTTCATATTCTCTGAATTCAAAAATCTTGTTTTTAGCGGTTGCTCTCTCTCTCTCTCTCTCTCTCTCTCTCTCTCTGTGTGTGTGTGTGTGTGTTATTAGAATATCTCAAGAACAAATAGTAGCAGAAAATCCAAATTCGATATTCTAAATCCGTATCATATTGCGGTGCTACACTAAAGTATTCGTTGCGATCAGACAATTGTTTGTTTACAGGGTCATCCAAGAGAATTCAAAAACATTACGTCTGTGAGCGAAATTTCTCATATGTACAGTGTGACATCTATAGACTGCCCTAAACAAAATGAAAAGAACATATTTTTATACGCATAAAAGCACGTTTTATGTAGATTGTGGTATAACAATCATTCATCATTCATTTACAGTGTTACCCAGAGTATTTTAGTATATTGGAGCTATACTTGGAAATTGCTGGAAGTGTATTTAAATCTGTGTTACTTGTTTTACATATAACACTAAGTTTACGTACACAAAGTCATGTGTATATAGTTTATAGATAGTACACAGGGCTACCCAAAATTAAGGTAAACATTTTTTATTAAATGTAATTGGCGTAAGTGCTTTGCTGCATTTTTTTTCTTTCGAAGAACACTGCTGACACAGAACGGAAAATTAATTTATCATACCAATACTGTAAACAAAGTAGTTTTTGGAGAGCGATTTTTTTTCTGTATAATATCACGTTTTGAGGACTCCTGAGTACGAAAGAAAAATTTTTAGTGGTTGATCTGTATATATATATGAATTATCAGCATAATTTAACAACAAATAATCTGGTGTGCCACTCACACGACTTTTTCTTACCCTGAAATTTAATACCATAAATACTGGTTGGAAATTAAGAGGTAACATAAAGAGTACTTTTATGTAAAACTATGTTAAAATAATTCAAATTAGGCTTCGGAAGAGATTTATATGATAATTAGTTCTTTGTGAGGGGGGCTACCACCCCCCTCATCCCTCCGCTTCGTTAATGCACCTACATTTATATAGAATTTAAATCTGTTATTAAAATTAAAAGTTCACTTAAAATTATTCAGACAACCTTTCACATGCAACATTCCTTGAAACTTATCGGCCTTAATCAAACTTTTCCAGCAACAAATTTATATTAATTTGAAAAAACAACTTTTAAATCTCCTGAATTTATTCGTTTCCTGAAATTATTCGACACAGGCAATATCAAACTTTAAAAAATTTGACTTTGGTAATAAGGAAGCCTCAAAACGTGTAAATATACAAAAAACAAGCGATGCATATTTAGCTTAAAAACATACATTATTTATCATATGTCTATGAGGAATTCATTTCCATTCTTGAGCAGCTTTCCTGGACATGGTAAAATATTATAGTAAAGCACTTTCACTAACAATAAAAAAGAATATTATCGCTTAAATATTTGTAACCCTGCATATCTTTTGAAGAACATGTACAAACCACAACGTGCACTTAAATATAAACCTATAGTAATAATATATGGCACAACCTAAAATGCACTTCCATCAATTTTCAACTATTGTCGTATTAAAATCTAGTTATTTTGTGTAGCCCTGTAAATGAACAGTGAATGATTTTCCTGCCATATTCTACATGAGGCATGTTTTTATGCATATAAAAAATATATATTAATTTCATTTAATTTAGTGCAGTCTATAGGTGTTAAACACTACTTACCTGTATTTTCCCCCAGAGTTGTAATGTATTTGAATATTCTTGAGTGTCCCTGTACACAAACCATTTGCTTCATCTCAACGAAAAGCTTAGTGTAGCATCCCTATATGATACATATTTAGAATACCAAGTTTGGAATATCTGCTCCTCAAAACGTGTAAATATAACAAAAACTTACTTTCGAAAATTTGACCCGAAAACAATACTTTCTCTACATTATGGGTATGACAAAGTAATAACCACAGGAAATGCGAATTTGGTACTTTGGATTCCATATCTAGTTGCTACTTGTAAAGTTGATCAAGTTTCAAGGAAATTGATAACAGACTTAATTTTTGTATTGATAAATACAGGCACTATAATTAAACGGGAGTTGAGAAGGGCGGTAACCCCCCTGACATAGAATTATACATCTATACCCTATCAAATTCTATACAAAACATTATTTTAGAATATTAACAATAAATATGAATATCTTTATGATTTTTACAGTATAAAGTTATTTAAATGTAATTTATAAGAATGTCTGTCCCAAAACGCAAAACATTGGCATTTTTTGTGCGTTCCATAAACCAATTGCAGAGGATTAATTAATGCCATTTTAAAAAGGAAAAGTCATATAGTAAACCTAAATAACATGTATCATTTCTTAAAATTTCTGAAAATGTTTACAGACGCTGGGGGCAGGCAGACGGACAGTCAGACAAAAAAATATGCAAATTGAAATCATATTCACAGTTAAAAATTGTTAGAAAATGTTTATTGTAAACGAAAATGCAATTCCAGGAAATGTCCAATAATAACCCTTAACGTAACTGAATGTTTTTGTGTACACTGTAAATCTATTGCTAATCGTACTGTACACTATAGAGAGCATTCTTTTGTGCATATGAATAACATATTTCAATTTCATTAAGATTTATGCAAAGTAATTAAGATTTGGTTTATAGAAATATCTTCACATAGAACGCAATGCTGTGGAATACTTTCGGGTGTCCGTGTGCACAAGCTTGCAGAGGTATTCACTCCATTTTCAATAAGGAACATCCGATAGTGAACTCAAATAACATATATCAGTTTCTGGAATTTCTATGAATATTCACGGGCGTTAGAGCGCGGACACACGGAAAGACGGATGGACAGAGAGACAAATTGAGGTCATTAACACTTTTTAAACCTTGCTGGAATTGTTAAAGAGCCGAAGTCATTAAATTTTTCAACCATGATGGAAAGTGGTAAAAATAAAGCGCGAAAATTTCACACGGTTTGCTAGTATTTTAATTTTTTTCCTCTCTTAACGTGTTTTAATTTACAGGTGACCCCCTAAGAAATTGAACTATTAAATTTTTTAACAGTGCGAAACAAGAAAGAAAAATCATGCAGTAAGCTTTGATTAGTAACACTTTCCAACTGTACGTAATTGTTGTATCGAATAACTTTTAATATTCTTTGTCTACGTTATCACACAACAGACAGAAATACTGAAAAATATACAGATAGACTAATTGATTTTAAAATTACTTTTAGGCGTTTTGGAAAGTGTTAAAAAGGCTTAACGCAAAAGAAAATGCAGCCATTAGGTTATAACTACAACTTTTGATCCCTCTGAATATTTTAGTGTAGCCCTGTAAATCAGAAAGTTGTTCATATCATATTCTATACAAAACATTATTTTAGAATATTAAAATACGTTTCATTATATTTATGATTTTTACAATAGAAAGATTTTTAAATATAACTTTTAAAAAATTCTGTCCTAAAACGTAATGCATTGGCATATTTTTTTTTTTTTTTTTTTTGTCCCAGTAAACAAACTAGTCACACAGGACCTATTAATGTCATTTTAAATGGTGAACATTCTATAAGGAAAATATTTATAAAAATAACACTCATAGAACACAGTGCTTTCGAATGCTTTTGGGTGTCCCTGTACACAAACCAGAAAAGATATTCACTCCATTTTCAATATGGAACATCCGATAGTGGACTTCAATAAAATATATCAGTTTCGAGAAATTCCATAAATATTTACTGGAGTTAGAGCGCGGACAGACAGACAGACAGATGGACAGATACGCAAACTGAAATCATATTCACACTTAAAAATGCTAGAAAGTGTTAAAAACGCTTAATGTAAACGAAAGTAATATTCTAGCAATTTTTTATTAATTGCTCTTAATATAAATGGATATTTTTGTGTCACCCTGTAAATCTAATGCTAATCATGCTATATTCAATGCAAAGCATTTTTTTGTGCATATAAATAACATATTTCAATTTCCTAAAACTTCGTGGAAAGTAAAGTTAATAAAATTTTATTTATAGAAATATTTCTCATAGAACGCAATGCTTTGGAATACTTTTAAGTGTCCCTGTACATAAATCGGCGGTGGTATTTCCTCCATTTTATACAGGAAACATCCAATAGTGAACTTGAATAACATATTTCAATTTAATTGAGATATGTCTATAGTAAAGGTATGAAAATATGGTTTATAGAAATACCTCTCATAGAACGCAATGCTTTGAAATACTTTCGGGTGTCCCTGTACACAAACCAGTAGAGGTATAAACTCCATTTTCAATAGGGAACATGCGATAGTGAATTTGAATAACATATATCAGTTTCAAGAAATTCCACAAATATTTACAGGAGTTAGAGCTCGGACAGACAAACAGACAGGCAGATACACAAAACTGAAATCATATTCACACTTAAAAAATGTTAGAAAGTGTTAAAAAAGCTTTACGTAAATGAAAGTACATATCTAGCAATTTTTATTAATAGCTCTTAATGTAACTGGATATTTTTGTGCCACCCTGTAAATCTAATGCTAATCATGCTATATTCTGTGCAAAGCATTCGTTTGTGCATATAAATAACATATTTCAATTTCCAAAGACTTCGTGGAAAATAAAGTTATTAAAATTTGATTTATAGAAATATCTCACAAAGAACGCAATGCTTTGGAATACTTTTGAGTGTCCCTGTACATAAACCGATGGTGGTATTTCCTCCATTTTATACAGGAAACATCCAACAGTGAACTTGAATAACGTATTTCAATTTCATTCAGATATGTCTACAGTAAAGGTATGAAAATATGGTTTATAGAAATACCTCTCATAGAACACAATGCTTTGAAATACTTTCGGGTGTCCCTGTACACAAACCAGTAGAGGTATAAACTCCAATTTCTATAGGGAACGTCCTATTAGTGAACTTGAATAACATATATCAGTTTCAAGAAATTCCAAAAATATTTACGGGAGTTAGAGCGCGGACAGACAGACGGACGGACAGAGAGACAGACAGACGGACTTACATAGACAGACAGACCGACAGATAGACAGACAAACCGAAGTCATAAACACTATTCAACCTTGTTGGAAAGTGTTAATATTGTAAATTTGCATTAAGTTCTTAAAACTGTTGATTTCACGTGTTTGAATGATTTTAGTTGCTATTTTAAAATAAAGGATCTTTTTTTAATTTTTCTCATCTCATAGATAACCCCCTAAAATGAGCCCATTGGCGTCGAAAAATAGATGCCAAAATTGAAAAAAAAAGTGGTGTAAGTCATCATTTTTAAATTGCAATAACTCAGCGAGATTTTGACTTAGAGAGATGATTTTTTTTTTATTTTGCTTGTTAGAGCAAGGAGAATATTTTTCTAAATATAAGTCACATGATAGGAGGGGCCGTATAAAAATTAAATTTCGTATTTAATATGTATACAGCCCCTTATACAAAAAAATCCTATATCTGAAATCTACTCTTAATTTGCACTAATTTTGTAATTGGAAGTATTTTTCTATCTTTCTTAGTTTACGAGATAATCGCTGTAACATCTATTTTGAATCACCCGGTATATATATATATATATATATATATAAAGGAGGTTGGGTGGGCAGATGTTTGATTAAGAAGGTTGAGTGGTGTTGCTTGGGTGGATGGTTGGGTGGGAATGTGAAATTATTAAAAAAAGAAAATCAGAAGGCCTGCTGCATTTACCTAGTATTAATATGAATTCTTTCCTTTTCCTTTAAATGTTCCATTTCTTAATTTAAGTTGTCACCTATTCTTAAAATTAGTAATAATATCTTACACATATAATAAATAACCATATTGCTATATAGTTTCATTATTCTTTGTCAGCTATGCCACTGGACCTTGGGTTTTGCTTGTTTTTGCTGTATGAACATATAGACCCCTGGGTTAAAATGCTTTTCATGGTCCGGGTGACTCCGGGTGTGTCGTTCTCTGAGTACTGTTTGTTTGTTATGTTTTGTTTATTAGGGTTGTTTTCTGTTGGATTCTTTGATGATTTGTAATTAATGGTTTATTCCATTCTAAATTTCGCTTCAATCGATTTCATGTGCGATGGGGGACCCGCAGGTGGTTTGCTGTTGTGGCCACTAGTGAACGAAATCGTACATTAGTGCTCAAGGGTGAAAAATGTCTTTCCTGATTAATTTTTTTCACCTTTCTGGGCTTCTCTTGCTTGAAAGTTGTTCATTCTTCTTGGTCTATGTGGTTTCGGTGATATTGCGTCTGTTGCTTGGCTTTTACTGCGTATCATAATTCATTATATATATATTGAACTTTTTGAAACATAACCCGGTAATTTGCAAACCGTCAAAGAATCTTATGGTTTATTTATACTTTAAGCAAGGTTTTGCCCTATCTGATGATTATTTTGTCCGAAGAAGTTTTTAATTTGCATAATTTTTTTTTATAAAATTTTTGAAGGTTTCTTTTTAATTAAAAATATTAAATTAACATAAAACTATTTTTATTTTATTTATTTATTTTATTTTTATTTATTTATTTATTTATTTATTTTTGTAAGAAAATATTGATCTAAATTTTAAAAGTATTTTTTTTTTTTAGTTATGTTTAAATATTATATGCATTTATAGAGAAGTTACTGTACATAGTAATTTAAATATTTGAATTTTTAAATCTCACAAAAATTAAAGATTTTGAAATCATAATCACGGAAACGGAAGGTAATTTTCCTACAAAAAGTACTCTATTATCGAAAGTCCTCGAAAAGTTTATTTCAGTCTTAATTATATGCTGCACTTCAAGGATTCATCAGACAACGTCTAGACTTCGATGGAAAAGCTCATATTTGTTTCTAGGTTGATAGAAGATTTCGCTAGTTTTCCAAGATAAATTTTTAGGAATGTTAGCCGAGACATATTTGGATGATTCTGAGAAATGTACGAGTCTGAATAAAAAAATGTAATCAAATACCATAAAATATTTCTAGCATTCCGTTTATTATTTAATTTTACTTAATTTATATGGATGTATTATAAATACTAATTTGTAATTAAGAACAGAAGTAAAATCTAATTAGTCAGATATTAAAATAAATTGTTGTTCATGAAAGAAAATGCAGATATTAGTAATTAAAAAAATTTCTATCTATATATGTATGCGTCACTTCATATTTGTGTATTTTTGTATCGTATTTGCATGTTTTTGTGTGATTTTGTATTGAATGTGTTTAAATGTAAATCTCTGTTAAAACATTTGAATTTATGTATCTGAATGAATGTAAATAAATAAGAATATATTTATATGAGTATTATTATACGCATGTATAATCTTTGTTTAAATGACTCAGCAAATATGTGTGTCCGTTAGAATTATAAGTGCATTGTATGGTTCATATTAAGTAAGAACTGAATTTTAATTATGATAATGTTAATATTCTATGTAGGAAGAATAATTTTTCCATTTTTATTTAAACTATGAATTATCTACATCCCATAAAAAGGAATTTTTTATTACAGACATAAAATAAATTGTACTCACGTGTAAATAAAATAGTGTTGTAAAATTAATCTTTTTTAAAGTTAAAATTCTGTCGATTGTTCTTGGCCACATATAAGTATAAAGAACAATATTAGCGAGATCACTAAAATCTCTTTGTAAGCTTATAGATAAAAAAATTGTTGATATCCATGTTTTCTTATTTTGTTACTTTTTGCTTTGTTTTGAGGAAAATACTCTTAAAAATCTTTGAAAAAGCTTATTTTAATTTTTATCCTGATGATTCAATATATATATAAGAGTATATATATTGTTTGTTTGTTTACGTTGGCTTTTAAACTTTCTCTTTTACTATTCCTCATAATTCATGAAATTTATTTTACGATAATTTCAATCTCAATAATTCTCCCTTTAATATTTTTCCGACAGATAAAAACACAAGTTCCCTGCGGAATAATTTCTAAATACAAGAAAATCTTCTTAAAAGATTTATGGCTTGCTCCTTATTAAAGGAAAAAAAATCAAAGCTAACATCAATTAAAATTATCGAAATATGTTAATTGGCAAGAATGGATTATTTTTTGAAGCATCCATTTCTGATCTGATTAGATTCGACACCTTATGATTTTTTTGTGCATGAGTAGGTACAAGCAATAATTTTCAAGACGTCACTGAATTACGGGTGAGGTTTAGTTGGTTGAATGAAGTTTTTAAGGACAGTTGTATAATCTGGGTATTTAAGATCTAGTCCTGGAGGGATTGCACTCCTGATGCGGTTTTCCAAGAGAACCTAGCCCGTATTCATGCGAATTCAGAAGGAAACGACGGACAACATTCGATCAAATAGGCCTAGGAGCATCACCTAAGTTTTATCTGGGCATTTTCCCTTTATCAGATTAGAGAACAGATCCTCTTGGTCACTGGTAGGGCTCCGTGTGAGAGCGCTGTGTATGCTCCGCCAGCGACTTATCAAGCTGTATTGTCGGAAATGAATTTCTACAGTGAATCTTTTAAAATAACAAGAAGCACAGAGTCAACTCAAACATATTTTATTTTATTATTTATTTATTATTATTTTGCTGAATTAATTTAAATTGAAAATTGATTTTTTTTTTCTAATATTGTAATTATAATTAATTTTGTTTTTCATATCTCTTTTAAGAAGAACGATACACTTTCTTTTTTGAAATTGTTTATTTTAAAGATACCTTTCAAGGAACAGCTTACGACACTTTATTCTTATTAGAAGATTCTAAATTATGAATAAGGAAAGATATAATCCAGTAAATACACCGAAATAAATTTGATTGCCTTTGTATATTCTCGAGAATCAATCCCCAATGCACAGCAAGTTAACAAGATATCTTTTCTAAAAGAACTTAAAAAAATAATTTGGATTTATTACCGAATATACTTTTTAAAGCCGAAATGTTTTTAACTAGCTGAATTACAAATCACGAACTACAATATCTCACTTGAACATTCCAGAGCAGTTAATCTTTTATTTACTCTGCCATAAACAGGATGTTTCGGTACCACGTTTCAAGACTGAAACTTTTTACTTTGGAGAGGTAGAGCGCATCCTGATGATTCGGAATCATATAGCAATGCGGAATCAGAAATGCTTTCCTGACGTGGTGGAACACACAATACATGAGATATTAAAAAGGCTCTACGTAAGTGATAATCCGTTTTAATAATGAATGTGCATCATTTTCATAACCAATGAATACCGCATTGAAGTCGGAGGATGAAATTTCGAACACTATCTTTGCTCGCGTTCATTTTGTTTATGTACATTCATCAAAAACAAGTAACCACTCCTTAAACAAATAATCGTCTTTTTTACTTCTTTTACCGTGTAAGGAAAGTACTTCTGGCTCTGATTTTTGCTATATGATTCTCAATAGTCCTGATGCCCTTTACTCTACATCTTCTAGAAGTTCTGAAACATGGTACTAAAACAACCTATATATATATACGAATGCAAAAGGTGGACCAAAAACCCTTGTGACATTTTAAAATTTAATATATAAGTCAAATAACTAACGTTTGTAAGTGCAGTTTGTACAAAAGTGCTTCTTCCGATGAAAAGTTTTGTTTAGGCAAATAATTTCTTTTTCAAATTTTACTCATAGATTGCACTGTACCTTAAAAACAGCAAGGAAAAAAAACCCATCAAAAACGCAAAGCAAACAATTAAAGAGCATTTATTTTGTTAATTTCATTACAACATTTCCATTTAGTCCAAGCGGCGGCTGCAAAAAATTGACTTGATAAGGTACGAAGCTGATTTTTTTCCTATAGATAGAATTCATTGTTACAATGAAAATCTGACAGGGTTGCCTGGTCAAAGCCGTCAAGTTTAAGAGAAACAACCTCACTTCCGGTCACAATTTAAACGATTTTTGAACCCCAAAAGGTATGAAGATGGAACCGGTGCTAAAATGTAGAGATTAATATGCTCTTTAAAATGGCATAGGGTTGCCTGGTCAAAACCGTCAAGTTTCAGAGGTTGCCTCGATAATAGGGGTCAAATTTAAACGATTTTCGAACCCAACAAGTGTGAAGATGAAACCGGTGCTAAAATGTAGAGATTAATATGCTCTTTTAAAGGGTTGCCTGGTCAAAGCCGTCAAGAAACAGCGGTTGCCACGAAAAAGGGGGGCGTATTTTACGATTTATTTACCCAAGTAAAAAATGATTTACCCAAGTGTAAAGATGAAACCGGTGCTAAAATGTGGAGAATAATATGGTCTTTAAAATTGCATAGGGTTGCTTGGTCAAAACCGCCAAGAAAAGTGGTTGCCACGAAAAGTGTGTGCGTGTGTGTGTGTGTGGGGGGGGGGGGGGGTGGCGATTTTTCGCGGTTTTCTTACCCTAGCATATTTAAAAATGAAACCGTTTATAAAATATAGAGAATAATATTCTCTTTAGAGTATCATAGGGTTACCAGGTGAAAATCCCGAAAAATAATGGTTACCTCGAAAAAAAAAAAAAAAAAAAAAAAAGCTTATTTTGAAGGATTTTTTATAGAATGTGAAGAAAAAATATAAAAAGTATTTTAAAAAGAAAAAATAAATAAACTGTAATGAAACTGTTCTAAAATTTCCCATAAAAACAACGAATTAATAGTAAAAATTAAAAATGTAGCATGCGGATACAGATAAGAAAATACGACCGCAAAAGTTAACAGAAATGAAGATAATAATGCCCAAGAAACTCATAATAAAAAATTCTGTTAGTATACAAAATAAATAATTAAATAAAATGAAAAAAAAAAAAACTCTTATTTCAGATTTGCAGCAAGATTTACAAATTTCAATTTCATAAATTAATTCATTGTTATTAAGAAACGCGAAAAATTTATCAATTTTTTAAAAATGTTTTTCGCTTTATTTGTACCCATAACTAATTTGCAGAAGGTATTATTGATTATTTTAATTGGATATAAAAAAAAAATTGAGAAAATTGACAAATTTTTAATATAACAAAATCGGCACAACCCAATATTTTCGTATAAAATTCTACAAAGCAGCCGCATACATTTCTTCAGGGAATTATCTTCTCAATACTTTGACACAATTTGAATATTTTAAGTATTGAAAAATGGGGAAAAAACGAGCTCGTGAGCTGAAATTAGTTTTATACAGATTAGAAAAAGAATGGTCACGCGTAATAATTCAATTTTCTTTATGCTTTAAAATCTCTTATATCATTAAACAAATAAATTCGCTTCCTTTTCTAAGCTGACCGCTATACCTTGACAGGTTTGAAGCACAATCGTAAGCAAATTGAAAAGTGTTGTATGTTCTACATTTAGCTAGCAATTTCATCTTTTAAATATTAATCATTTCGTGTTTAACCTTTTTAAAATAGTCTTCATGTGTGTTTCACTTAGTGTTAAACACCTTTAATATTTGTTAGCTTTTTGGAGACTGACCGCTATTTCTTTACGAATTTTACCAGGCAAACATATGCCATTTTAAAATAACTCCTACGCTGTACATTCTGGAACCAGCTACACCTTTCAAATATTTATATAATTTCATCCTTATTCATTTTCTTTGTTAATGCTATTCGTATTTTCTTACACTTCGTTAAGAAATCTTCAAAACACGCCTATTTTTTTGTGGTTGACTGCTTTACTTGACAGATTTGACCTATTTTCGAGGCAACCTCCGAGTCTTGACGGTTTTGACCAGGCAACCTTATGCCATTTTAAAGAGCATATTAATATCTATATTTTAGCACCGGTTTCATCTTTACAGTTGGGTAACTCACTTTTTACTTGGGTAAATAAATCGTAAAATACTTCCCCTATTTACGTGGCAACCTCTGTTCCTTGACGGCTTTGACCATTCAACCCTATGCCATTTTAAAGAGCATATTAATACCTACATTTTAGCAGCGATTTCATTTTTACACTTGTGGGGTTTGAAAATCGTTTAAATTTGACCCCTATTATCCAGGCAACCTCTGAAACGATGGTTTTGACCAGGCAACCCTATGCCATTTTAAAGAGCATATTAATATCTACATTTTAGCACCGGTTTCATCTTTACACTTGGGTAAATCACTTGTTACTTGGATAAATAAATCGTAAAATACGTCCCCTATTTTCGTGGCAACCTCTGTTTCTTGACGGCTTTGACCAGGCAACCCTATGCCATTTTAAAGAGCATATTAATCTCTACATTTTAGCACCGGTTTCATCTTCGCACTTGTTGGGTTCGAAAATCGTTTAAATTTGACCCCTATTATCGAGGCAACCTCTGAAACTTGACGGTTTTGACCAGGCAACCCTATGCCATTTTAAAGAGCATATTAATCTCTACATTTTAGCACCGGTTCCATCTTCATACCGTTTGAGGTTCGAAAATCGTTTAAATTGTGGCCGGAAGTGAGGTTGTTTCTCTTAAACTTGACGGCTTTGACCAGGCAACCCTATCAGATTTTCATTGTAACAATGAATTCTATCTATAGGAAAAAAATCAGCTTCGTACCTTATCAAGTCAATTTTTTGCAGCCGCCGCTTGGACTAATTTGTGTATCACAACTCGAACTACAGTCGGTAACAAAAGTATCCGAACACTGGCAAAAATTCCTATATAAAAAGAAATTGAGTTAATAATGTTTTGTTAAATAAATCCTTGTCGAAGCATGTTCTTAGACTGGTTAAGAACTTGATTCGACAAGGATATCTTTATCAAAACAGTAGTAACTCTACATTTTTATATAGGAATTTTTGCTAGTGTTCGGATACTTTTGTTACCGGCTGTACATCCAAACAGTAATCACATCTAATCTACAGTTGGTAACAAAAGTATCCGAATACTAGCGAAAATTCCTATATAAAAAAGTTAATACCGTTTTGTTAAATAAATCCTTATCGAAACATGTTCTTAGTCAGTCTAAAAACATGCTTCGACAAGGATTTAATTAACAAAACAGTGTTAACTCTACTTTTTTTTACATAGTAGTTTTTGATAGTGTTCGGATACTTTTGTTACCGACTGTACGTGTTCGCTAAAATTGAATGCAAAGGAAACTGGATTATATGCCTTATTTATATCTTCAAAAAATGTCAATCACTGTGCAAACCTACACTTTGCACTTCACGTAGTCCCACAAGAAGAAATCAAGAAGGGTTAAGTCAAGGGGATCAAGAAGGCCATAGCAAAATGATAAGAAATGCTATATAAACAAAACTTCGGAAGAAATGTCGCCATCTGAATTAAAAACTTTGGATTAATTTTTACTTTCTCTTACCCGATTTAGGACGAGAAAGTATTGCTTTAGAGTCAAATTTTCGAATGTGAGTTTTTGTTATATTTACATGTTTTGAGGTCTCCTGAATACGAAAATCATGTTTTTAGCGATGGTCTGTGTGTCTGTCTGTCTGTGTGTCTGTTATTAGCATATCTCAAGAACAAATAGTAGCAGAAATTCCAAACTCGGTATTCTAAATGTGTATCATATAGGGATGCTACACTAAGCTTTTCGTTGAGATGAAGCAAATTGTTCGTGTACAGGGACACTCAATAGTATTCAAATACATTACGTCTATGGGGGAAATTGCAGGCAAGTAGAGTTTAACATCTACAGACTGCACTAAACCAAATGAAACGAATATATATATTTATTTTATATTTTTTATATCTATTATATACACTCCTTCTCATAATTATAAGGACACCCGTTTTTCTATATTAACTAAACACTGAACACTATTATTTAAACATATATTTTTTTTAATTAATTTGAATTTCATTAATAGACTATATTTAAAAAGTTTTATCATTTTTCTGTCTTAAAAAACTTTAAATATGGTAAAATGATGATTTTTCAGGTGTTCACAATTATAAGGACAGCTCGAATTTTAGTAATTTTTTTCAGTTATTCCTTAAATTAATATTTTATGGGGTCTCTTTTTAGGGTTAAACAGTCAGACATTCTCTCTGGTATACATATATATACATTTTTTTTTTTTTTAATATTCACTTTCAATTTCATTTCATATAGCATATATGATATTCTTAATACATTTAAACTATCTAAAATTGCTTTCCACTTACATGCACTTTTCTAATATCATAAGTTAAGGTTTTTTCAAGTTTTAGGCCATGGGAAAGGCAATAATACAGAAGTTTCTTTCTTCAAACTATTTCCTATTGCTCTAAAGGTAGAGCAAAAATGTAAGTCTTGTTGAAAAAAATATTATTACACCCCAAAATCTAACAAAAATCTGATAATTCCACGTTTAAAATTTGCGGATATTCTCTTGATGTTCATAATAGAAAAAATTACTAAATTCATTCTACCTTCAAAAGAAGCAGCTCCCCAGAGCACCATAGATCCACCTCTAAAATGCCCGATTCATATCTGCCTTTTAAAAATCTGCTCTGTCTTTCGCTATCTTCAGATCGTGCCAGTAACTGTTAAAATCATTTGGTTAATCAAGAATAAAATGTTTTTCATCCGAAAATGCAACATTTTACCATTTAATATTGTCTTTATTCAACTTTAACACAGACGTTCTTTCCCCCACTAAATGCTGATTGATTATGACAGGTTTTTTATTCATTTTAACATATTATTAATTATTTTAAACATGCATAAATGTAGACCCTAACCTTTCGTTAAAAATTACGAGCAAATTCGGCAGCAATCATTATGAGTAAAACAGTAAGAGGAATTATGTGTCTTCGATCTCTGTAAAACAACTCTGATTTTGCATCAGATTTCTCACCTATCGAACCAGCAGTGCAATGTTTGATCACATTTCCTTCAGCAATTTTAGACCTTTGAATTTCATTAGAAATTCGGTGGATTGAAATTATCCTTCCACTTAAAAAACACATTTATCATACTTCACTACTTGAATGTTCTTTTTTTCGAGGAATTATCAGTAATGTCCGTCCAAGAAAAATTGAAGCCTTTTATATGAATTAATCTAGCCCAGTAGTTAACAAATTCGCATGTCAACTGTAATTTATTCGCTAGTAAGTTAAATAAAACGAAAAAATATTGATTGTCCCTATAATTATGAACATTTAAAAATGTGGAGAAAAACACATTTTGCATTATTTTTTATTAATTTTGTTTTATATTAAAAAATTATAACAGTTTTGGTTTTTAGAATACTAGATATATTAAGTGCACTTAGTATAATCTTGTTCACAATTATTTTTACATTAGTTATTTCAAAATATAAAGTGTCCTTATAAATATGAGAAGGAGTGTATATATATTTATACACAGTATGGAAAAATGTATTTGAATACTTTCAAATTTAGACGTTTTGTGAACTTTCGAAAGAAATACCTGATGGGTTCTCATGGGATTTCAGGGATGTAAAGAACCTCATATATTTCTGTCAATTCTAAATATGAAGAGGAGACCAATAACGAATTAAGCAAAGTAATGATTGGTATCCCATTTAAAAATATTGCTTGAAATGCATTGTAGCTGTTGTTTATCATTAAGATGTTTCTTTTAATTATATTTATTCATTTGTTTGAGAATAGTACATATTTTCATAGATTACACAGAGGTTTCTTTAACAACATCGGAAATGTTTTAATTTTTTTCTTTTCTTTTCCCCAATAACATGCAAGGTTTTTGAACTAATGCAATATCCTTTTTAGAAAACTGACACCCTACAGTAGAAAAATAGTCTGGTGTTTCACTCACACGACTTTCTGTTACCCTGGAATTTAATAGTATAAATACAGGTTGGAAATTAAATGGTACGGGTATCTCTATGAGGAATTCATTTCAATTCCCAAACAGCTTTCCTGGAAATGGTAAAATATTATTAGTAATGCTCATCCACTACCAACAAAAAAAAATGTTGTCACTTAAATATTTGCAGCCCTGCATATCATTCAAAGATACAGACCACATTGTGCAACTAAATATAATCCTATGGTAATAATACATGGGCCAGCCTGAAATACACTTCCATCAATTTGCAACTATTGTCGCACTTTTAACTAGTTCTTTTTTGTAGCCCTGTAAACGAACAGTGAATGATTTTCCTATCATATTCTTCATGAGACATGTTTTTACGCATGTAAAAAATATATATTCGTTTCATTTGGTTTAGTGCAATCTATAGATGTTAAACTCGACTTACCTGCAAGTTCCCCCATAGACGTAATGTATTTGAATTCTCTTAGGTGTCCCTGTACACGAACCATTTTCTTCATCTCAACGAAAAGCTTAGTGTAGCATTCCTATATCATACACACTTAGACACCAAGTTACACACACCAAGTTTGGACTTTCTGATTCTATTTGTTCTTGAGCTATGCTGATAACACACAGACCATTCGCTAAAAACATGATTTTCGGATTCAGGGGACCTCAAAACGTGTAAATATAACAAAAACTCACGTTCGAAAATTTGACCCTAAAACAATACTTTCTCTACCTTATGGGTAAGAGAAAGTAAAAAATACTAGAATAAGATTATAAATATATTAAATATCTCATGAAATGTGAACAATTTTATTATATAATGTTTAATTCCACATGCTCAAGGGCTAAAAAATTTCTATTACCTAATTTATTAGCAAAGTGTACCAAGTTACTCATGTATAAAACCCAAGAAAATACTTTAAAATTTTAGAAAAATATCCTCCATACAACGAGTTGAAGTTCAGTATCTCTCAATGACATAAAATGATAAATGGTTTTTATTTCCAAACTTTTATGTCTAATCAATGAATGATAAGTTAGCGTACGTTGATCTAAAACAAAAATCTGAATAAAACTGCTTATTACTTTAGTCTTCTCTGAGAGTACTTGATATTTAACGCATCGTATCGGCTACATCTTTCTAAATTTGCAAGATATGTTCTTAGGATTTTTGCAAGAATAACACTATACATTTGTCTAATAAATTATATAATTTTTATTTTTTGTTAACACGTGCTCTTGCACTGTTAAAGTTATTTAGTAAAAATGGTCATATTTCATCAAATACTTAATATTTTTTAATTCTTATACTTTTAGGTTGTTTTTACTGTAGTTTGTCAAGTTTTTAAAAGATGACATTATATTGGTTTGAAAGCTCTGCGTGTTATAAACTATAAAAAAATAAAAATAAATAAAAATAAAAAAACGTACCTTCATGAATATGAGTGCTATCTTCATACAAATGAACATCTATAAGTTAAAAGAAACCTCATATTTTGTAGCTATAACACACTTCATTATTTATTACAAGGTGATTCCAAACATTATTTTTTCTTTAGGTTGTGGGCTGTTTTTTATCTTCGAGACTTCTTTTCTTTTGCTGAAATATATATATATATATAGATATATATATAATGATGATGATCTATTAAGTATAGTAGAAGCCAAGCAACAGACACAAGACCACTGAAACACCAATGACCAATAAGATAAAAAAAAAAATATCAATGGATGAAATACACTAATGTAAAGAAACCAGATTTATCAACCAACAGCCTGCAAAACAAATATTAGGGTGCCCCTTTAATGAAGGGGGAAATTTTGTTTTTCTTTTTTAAAATTCTATACGCATACCCTCTATTTTATTTATTTATTTATTTATTTTTTACCCTAAATACTTTTTAGCTCTCTGGGATAATGTTAACACGTGTCGAATTGACGGGAAAATCCTAACATCTATATTAGGAATTTTCAGTCAATTCGGCACGTGTCAACATTATCACAGAGACCTGATATTTTGGTAAAAAGTATTTAGGGTCGAATAGAAAAAAAATTAGAAAGTATGCGTGTCGGATTTCAAAAAGCAAAAAACAAAAAATAGAAAACAAAATTTCTCCCTCATTTAAGGAACACGATAGATCTTTACTCGTTATGAGCAAAACACTGTCTAAAATACGCATCCAGAGTACAATGCATAATGCATTGCGTATCGAAAATAGATTGATAACAACTTATATTTTTAGTGAGATGATTTGCCATCATGGGGCTGATGTTGTATAGTAATATAATCTATGAAAAGTCTACAATATATCGTCAACATATAAAGAAGTATGAAGCATATTAACAACTTTCTCAAACAAGTTTTTATAACTACTATTATAAAAAGTAATACGAATCTCACTTCTTTATCCACTAAAATAATAATAATAATAATAATAATAATAATAATAATAATAAACTAGCGTACTGGAATGTTAAACTAATCGAATGAGAGCAACATTTTATATTTTATTAATACAGAATTATATTTATTGAACTGTACACTTTTGATAACATAAAGATTTTTCAGAAAGAATTTTAAGTACTTTAGCAAAATGTCTAATAAAAATTCTCATTCAGTTTTTAAACAGCTTGTTAGTCTTAAAGAAGGAAACAACGAATAAATAAAACAAATCCCCTTAATCGATATTTTGACGTGATTTTGACGATATCGATTTATTATTTTCCGTGTATTTTAATTATATACATATCATTGTAGTAATTTTTTTACTAAAGTATTTTTAGATGCTAATTGCAGATAGAGTAAAACATCTTAATAATTACCTGTTCAACTAATAACAGTGTATTTTAGTAAGTTTATCGTCTGCATCAAAATTATGTTAAGAGTCAACGTTTTATCCTCTAAATATTATTTGATCCTGGTAATGATTGAAAATGTTTCCATGACACAAAATGAAAACACAGATTGAATTATTAAAATTTATTTATATATATACATGTATATATATTTTCCTTTTATTGTATTTTTGATAAATTATCTATTCGAGATTTATTGTTTGAGATAATAAATTATAAATTATTTTCACTTGTGAAGAATGGCTTCTGATCCTTTTTTGTTAATATGTAATTATTATTCTAACAAGCTTTTGATGTTATTATCTAATGCATAATTTTCTACAGAATACTTTTCAGCTTTTGTGGTTTAAAAATCGAAAGCAGAGAATCAAAAACTCATTTTTTCCCCCTCAGTTCCTTTAGTACTATTTTTAGAACTATAACTCGAATGGAAAACCTACAACAGAGCTGCTCCGGATTATAATGTTACATTTCTAATTATTATGTTATTAATTTTATGTTGCACTCCTTAATATTTTCGATTCGATTAATGAAGAGCCATACTTAATTACTTCGATCCGAAGCTATGCTGCATGCTTTTTTTTTTTTTTTTTTTTTTCAACTCAATGTGTTTTTTTTTTTTTTTTTTGGTGGGAAACGATGCTTTCTTGCTGCATTCATTCCTATACATTTTTGCCTGATGAAAATAATTGTTGAATGTTCTTTTAATTTATGAACCTTGCTTACAATATATATATATATATATATATATATATATATTAATCGCTGAATATCTTTTTTTTTTCGAGACAATTTACTGCAATTATACTTATTTTTACCTATCCTAAAGCCTATTTGTCAGTAAGTATTTGAAAATATGAAATTAAAATTGTATTCAATTTTAACACAAATTTCCAGTTAAAGTGTTAATAAAGTTTTAGAATTACAGCACTTTTGCATACGGAAGAAGCCACGATTTCAGTAAACGGTGACTTATGAGAATTAAAACGATTGCGTGAGTTCTGATTTGTTGTGCAAATTAAGACAACTCAAAAGATTTAAATAAAAAAATAAAAAAGACTGAAATTAATTTTCAAAGTTTTTTAATAAACGCCAAACAATCTGTTTAATCTAATATATTGATATTACCGATGTCCAGGAATTCATGCCTTTCAGCACAAATATAAATATTTTTACTTTCTTCTATATTCAATAGAAGGACGTATTGCATTTGTAAAGATATTTGAACACTGGTTTTTGATGGATTTGCACGTTTTGAGAGCTGTAGAACACGATTTGACCATTTTTAGAAAATTTCTGTCTGTCTGCCTGTGTGTGACAAAATTTTGTGGCAACTGTATCTCAGGAACTACTGCCCAGAATTTCATACAACTTGGTATGTAGTTACACCTTTACATAAATTAGTGCCTATAAACTTTTGGTAAAAATTGTCTAACAGGTTGTGTTGCCCTCCTGCTTTTTCTAAATTTTTAACTGTGTGGTATAGGACAAAATTTTGTATAAATGTGCATAAAGAGAATTATTTTTTAATAATCATTATGATATTTACAAGAATTATTTATAATAGAGATAGTCAACTGAGAAATTTTTTTTGTGCATGTATTAGCCTCTCGTTACCCCCCCCCCCCCTGGAGGGGAAGTTACCTCTCGTGGGGAATAAATTTTCATGATGGGTATCTTTCAAAAGAGCTCGCCAATAACTGTAAAACGAATGGTTGAACCATCAATATGCGATAATTTAAAATAAAATTATCAATTTTTTCATCTAAAAAAATAAATAAATAAAAAAAAAATGTAATATTGAGAATAAAATTGACTTTTTTTTTTTTTTTTTTTTTTTTTTTTTTTTAAGTGTTATACTACTTCTCTAATATGTAAATCGTCTGCATTATCATGGAAGATAAATTTTTTTAAATAATAATTTTAATAAATTATTTTTACTGAGTGACTTTGTATTAGAAAATATAGAAGAAAGTCATGTGGTGGCCACAACATACTAGTTAATTTAATATTCAGGTTGTTCTTAATACACTTTGAAGGAATTAATTATCTTATTTACTATAACAATTTGTTTTGTCCTGTATATTTATAATAGTACATTTAGATTACATTTTAATTTACTAAAATAGTATTACAATGAAAATAAAAAAAAATTGCAACTTTAAATTTCATTGCAATGATTTAAAATCAGTGAAACAGTTTTTAAAATATTCCAAGTTATAAAAAATAAGTGTTTGTACGAGTAAAAAATATAAAATAATGGCAAATCCTAAATATTTCTTTCATTTATTTTTACTTAAAACTAACTATTCAAAGCATTAAATTGAAATCAGTCCAATGTGTTTCTTTACCAACAGTTAAAATTTTAATAAATTAGTAAGTTACAAATTATTTAAATAATATTTTTACTGAACAAAACAAAATATCAAACTTTTCTTAACACGACGCAAAGATTTCCGCGTCTGCATCGAATAAATTCCTTTTCTTATCCGGTAAGAAAAAAGGAAAATGAAATAGTATCTTGTTTACAGAAAACTTTAGAAAAATGCTTAAAAGACGGATAGTTATCGTATTATATAAAAATAATATTCTCTCTCTATCTCTCTTTTTTTTTTTTTTTTTTTTTTTTATCTTTTGTAGTTTATTTTTTAAGCAGCAAAAGAAATAAAATTTGCATCCTATAGCTTTCTTTTTCTTTTTCTTTTTTTTTTTTTTTTTTTTTTTGGAGGGGGGGTGATATTTAAGTAAATTTGGAACGAATATCCGAATTTAACTTTGTTTTCATTCACAGAAACTTCAAATGGTAGAAATTTACCAAAATAAAATGTATTTCTTCTTTCAAGCTATAATATTTTTATGCTTAGTTTACAAGTTATTATGAACACATATGATCGCTTCATACACAATGGGCGCATTCGAAAGTATTTCCCGGTCACTTCCCGAGTTGGGAAATGACGTCACGCGGGAAGTTCGGGAAATTAGAACTACCATATAGGAGCCATGTTTGTTTATATATTTGTTTCCCGGGAAGATGAGATGTGTACGGAAGTAATTATATCTCGGTCATTTTTCGTAAGGCTCCTGTATGGTAGTTCTAATTTCCCGAACTTCCCGCGTGACGTCATTTCCCATCTCGGGAAGTGACCGGGAAATACTTTCGAATGCGCCCTATGTAGTACAGACTCTTTCATCGGATCGTAAGTATCGCTTCTAATCAACGTTAAAAACAAAACTAACGAACCATTGTATTTAAATTATTATGAAATTGTATTTTTGATAGTAACGTTCCATTTTCGTATTAGACGAGGCACACAAGCGAAGACAATAAACAATTAACTTTCTATAATTAACCCTTAAAGAAAATCATTTTTTAATTCTGAAATAAAATAAAATTTCCTTTTCGTATGGTCCTACCAAACTGCTAGATCTCCAAGAAAAAAAAAAAAACGAAGGTTAATTAAAATTCAACATGCAAAGTTTAACTTTTTGTAAACAAAGCACAGCTGTTAGTTGATTTTTATTTCGTCTCCTCCTCAAAAGTTCTTGAAGATTTTGGGTGGCTCGCTGAGATTAGGCTCTCTGTACAGTCGTCCATCGAGCACTCTCAACCTTTCGGGGTGAAGGAGTTCTTTATTCTAACGAAACCCCCCGAGGAGGGTCATAAGGTTTAAAATTCTTTAGAGGGACAGAGGACCTATATAGATTTTAATCTTGAGATTAATAAGTTTCAAAGCAATTTTATGTTATTGTGCTTCTTCACAGTGGCTAAGAAAAGTTGGGATTGATTATAGAGGGATGAAACACTGTTTGCAGGTAGCATACTGATCAGGGGTCAATGAAATACAAGATGATATTTGATGATGTAATTAGGCATTTAATGTGTGCCTTTTGCATATTGTATAAGTATAGTTGATATTTACAAAGTATAATTGAATGATGCTCGCAAGCTTTGCGCATTTTATAAAATAGAAAATGCAAACACTTATAAAGGACAATAAACAAAAACCACAGACACATGAGATTATTTAACATTTATATTTTATATATCAAAATAGGGAGTTAAGTTTGTTGTAATTAAGTACATTATTTACATTATCCTGGTACTATTCTTCTTCCAAAGAAAAAGAAAATATTTAAAAGATCTAATGTAAATAATTGCTTGCCACAACTGATCACTTTAACTGAAATTGTTAAACTGATCAATCAAATAAGAAAAGGGTTTAATATTAGTAGTGATCGATTGACAGACATCCTCAAATTGTTACACTAAATCATTCTGGGATCCAATATGCCAATTAAAAAGATGTCTATGTGATTTGCGTTTACCACAAAACCCCCAACAGAGTGTAAACACAAGAAAAACAATAATAAATTCTTTTGCTAATGCACTATAATTACTAAAACAAAAATTAATTTACGAAATAAAGTATATATAGTTTAACCAAATAAAGTCCATATAGGGAAAGTGAAATAGCTTTTTTAAAAATAAAACCCTTTTATTATTATTATTATTATTATTATTATTATTTTTACTGTCTCTTTACATTATTTTCGCTGAAAATTTATTAGTGATATTTAATAAAAGAAATTCCTGAGACATTTGTTAATGTTTAAACCGGAAATTTTGTTATTGTCGAAATTTCTTATGCAACAAGAAATGTGGTGAACATATACAGAACAAAATTTTTATGAATGAATCAAGGCTTTGTGCCAAGTGTTTTAACAGAAGGGAAAGTAAGTAACTTCACCACAGATTGTGAAGGCATGTGGCTTAACGCCAACAAGATAGTACTGTCTCCGTTAAAAGCATTCTTCCTCAGCAACAATTTATTTTTCAGTACTTAGCGCATTGTGAGCATATATTTCATGAACAAGGCAATTTATATTTTGTGAGTAGAGATAAAACTTATTTGTGTTGGGGCCAAATCTAATCTGTTGCTTCTTTATATGTTTTTTTTTCTTTCTTCGAAACAACCAGTTGAATTTGTTAAAAAATAAGATATTCATCTAAATAAAATAGATTGAACAAAATGCGCAACCGAAGTTTTTTGAAGAATAATAACAAAATATAAATTTGACGTAATCATACAAAATAATAATAATAATAATATGAATGTTATAATCATATAACAATAAAAAATTATTATTATAAAAATAATAAATGCAAAAGTTCATCTCATTATAGAAAAAAAAATTACAATGAAATTTCAATTACCAACATTTACATTTAAACAATGTATTATTTGCTATTTTGTTCGATAATCCTTTTTTTTTTTTTTTTTTCATCTTTTTGGTAGTTCTATATCTCCGTTTCTCGCTAAATAACTAATCTATGTGTCTTTTCCCATCTTCCAAAGAAAGTTCTACCACCTACGTTGTTTTGAATCGATCAAATTAAAATACTGTGATCCAGCATTGCTTTGATGAAACACAACTCCCTTTCTGTTAGCTAATTCCGGTAGTTCGAGTTCTATTATTTGCTTGAATTTACTTAGTTATATAATACTTATAAACAGTATTTCTCTGAAGTAATTAATGGTATGAATTTTAGATAACACCTCATTGCAAACGAATTCCTCCCAGTTTGGATGCATCGTGTAATCTTTTGGAGATTTAAAATGGCTTTTGTGATGATTGAAGCGACACTTTCACGCCGCCTTCAGCTCTTTTATGCTTAACATTGTTATACATAACCAAACTTGCCAACATACTAAATAATATTAATTTCGTAATATTGTTAGTCCCGCCTTCTTTTTTACACCAGTATCTTTTTAGAGTATTTTTCTTCTTATTTAATCGCAGTTGCATTTGCAGAATATCACTTTAAAAATTTACTGGTGTGAAAAAAAAGCAGGACTGATAACACAACGGAATATTAATTACGATGTTGGCAAGTATGTACATAACCCATTTTTCATTTGTACATAACCTATTTACCTGTAAAACCCTACACTTTAAAAATGAATTGATTTCATTATTTTTCAATAGAGAATCCCAAGCAAATATTCGGTCCATGAAATTTTTCTTCATTAACTTATGCATCGCCAACAAAAGTTTCATTGTGTACAAAACATATCTCCTCTTACTTAAGCAAAGCATTCTTGCTTTTTTTAGAAACAAAAAAGCGTAATATATATATTTTTTAAATGCTTGTTATTTTCTTCTGTTTTCAGTACTTAACAAAATTTAAAAACACATGTTCCTCCCATGTACTCACTGATATTATTGCTAAATAACATCTAAACGTTACAATTCTTGAAGATAACACTTCGGTTTTGCGATACGACGCCATCTAGAGTCAAGCACGTGACGAAGTATTGTAATAACCAAATAAAACTCAAATTACCCAGACAATGTACTAATACAACATTTTTTTTTTTTTTCTTTTCTTTTTTTTTTTTTTTTTTTTTGTTACCGAACATATAATACATATTAATAGCAGTTATATATAAAAGGATATGTGTACGCTTAAATTTACGTTACAAAATTACTAAAACTTTTATAAATAATATGAATTTGTTTTATTTATTTTGCTCAATATATATATCTATATGCTTAAAAATAAAAGAAATAGAGTTTTTCTATTTAAATAATTTCATTTATGATTTAATCTATAAACGAAAAAAAAAAAAATCTTATTTAATTTTAGTTATAAATGTTAATTTTGCTACGTTGGTGATTTACAACTAAATTTTAAACATTTATTTTCCAAATTAAATTTCTCGATAATTACTTGTGTGTATGTGTATATAAATAATGTGCACATCTGATTGAATTACACATTCTGTACACGATAACCTACTTATTTAATTATGCATTATGTATATTCAAATAATAATAATAATAATAATAATAATAATTCGAGTATATACTCTTATTCAGTCGATAAAATTTTTAATTAAAAATAAATTTCAGTCAGCAAATTCAGAAGAAACTTTCTTATTTTTTTTTTTTTCTGTTTTATTCAAAGTACAAAAACTTCGTACGGGAAAACTAATTTAAAACAATAAATAAAAATTGTAAGCAAAGCCAATTAATTTGACCCGTCGGATAGGGATTGTTTATTCTGAGTTCTAGTGAAAACTAAATTTTGTTCAAAGCTATTGAAAAATTCGTTGGAAACAACTGTGATTTTCCACGTACGAAGAACGGGTAGACATGCTAGACACATCTATCATCCAGATAGGTGTTAAATTTTGAAAGATTTTCATATTTTGCCTCAATTAAGGATTATGAGGAGACATATGTTACATATAAAGACATCAGCGTTACATATGAAACAAATAAATGTCGTGTGAGTTATTGAAACATCAGAATTGCGGTTTTGTAAGATATATTTGTAAGCAATTATAAACGTCGTTTATTATTAAAAAGAAAAAACTCTTATTTAGCTTTTCAGTCTACAAGTTACGCATTTATTTATCACACATATTTCGTTTGCAAAGCCAAAGTTGTCCAGACAGACGATTTTTGGTACTCATTATTATTATTATTATTATTATTATTATTTTGTTTTTGTTTAGAAATCGAAACTGCATACTCTATCGTGAATACACGAAAGTTTTTATTACATTTGGCCCTCTAAAGTAAGAGATATAAAACCCACTTCATCAAAAATTAATGTGCATTAACTAAAACAAATGTCCAATTGAATATGATAATTCGTAGAGTTCCTTACATGAAATCTTGAGCTAAAGAGCATAGAATATTTATGCAAGTCACAATTCAAAAGAAAAATATAGTCATCATTCCAACTTTTTTTTTTTTTTTTTTTTTTTTTTTTAAATCTTATGTATATGCAAAAAAGAAAAAAAGTTATAGAAAAAATAAAGGACAGGATTATTTTACCTTAATATAGCGGATAAATATTAGAATAGAAATGGGATTGTGTAACATATAGATGTGTTAATTTAAATTTTTGTTGTTGTTGTTGTTGTTGTGTTATTTCTTTACTGCATGTATTTATTCTGGAAAATAATTTTACTTGTTAGTTATCTTTCATTCTTTAAAATTTGTTGAGAAATTTCTTTTCTTTCCTTTTTTTTTAATCGATTTTCAACAATGTTTAAAATTTTTTATAACTTTTATTCATCTGCATATCTCTCGACACATTTTCATTTTCATAAATATCTAGAGTTCTATAAAATATTTTTTATTGTATTTAAAGACACTTCATAAATATTTTTCAATATCATTGGAAAATGCATAAAACACATAACATCTGAAAATGCACCGCAAGCAATTTTCAGTGATCAATCCGAGTACTTTTTAAATGGCCATGTAAGTAAATATTAATCACATTATCATTTTTAATTAGAAACACCTTTTATTTTGCATCGGAAAAATATGTGTTGATTTCGTATGTTTAGTGCAGATGTTGATACGCGCTTATAAGAAATAAGTCTCTTACACCGTAATGTGTCCGAATCATTTTGTACTTCTTGTACACAAACCAATGATGAAATATGTAAGTATTTTAAAAGTAAAATATTCTACGGTAAATCTGCAACATTTTAATAACATTCGTCAGTTTTCTGGAATTCTAAAAATATTTGTTGAAATGAAAACAGAGACCCACAAACAAAGTCATAAATGCTGTTAAATTTTCATGAAAAGTGTTAAAAAAATCTACCAAACTTAAATCACGAAAGACAAATTACATCAGCAAATGAAATATATTTTATTAATTTTTACACGCAATGAAAAATAACGAAACGAAAATTTTGAAAATTCATAATTATTCTAATAATTTCCACACATCTGTATCTTAAAATCGAATTATCAAAGCCATTTTTATTAATCCTTTACACAATTTTGTTGCAGTCTAGTTGTTTTTAACTACTACAAAACAAGCCGAGGAGAGCAAATTTGGAATGTGACATCTTTTTCTTAAAACGAAACATTTCACCCTTCTAATGATCTCGCAATATTTGCCATTTCGTGACTATACAAATATTTTCTGAAGTACATTATATTCACCACTTTTGTAGAAACATTTCGCGGTAGAAAAGAAATGAAAGCTTCACAATAATTATGAAGCATTTTGTAGTCAACAAAACAGTTTATAAATGTGCAATTAAATAGTTTCTAGTTTCATTTAAAATATTTCTAAATCTTACTATACTCTTAAGGTATAATTTCCCTCGCCTTTATATTAACAAAAGCAAACGTACAATCTCTTAGCGGATATATTTCTATCGATGGAAATACATTTTCAAAATGTTACTACTAAATCTCTCTTGCGGATTAATTTACTTAATGGCGTTAAAGACGATATAATCTGCAAACTGACCTTTAGACGACTGCCCTAATTGATAAGAAAATTTCTTGCTCTATAAATTCGCAGTATTTTCGGAAAATGCATGTTTTCGTCGCAAGAGCTCATTTGAGAAGGCGGTGACTGCTGCGATATCTCCATATGCGTTTCTATAAAATCAGCACATGTAACGTCAGCTGAAAAGCCATTTCGTAAAAATGAATTTTACAAAGAGCTTGTGACATTTTCTCCTTATCTCCGGAGTTCATGATTGCAGACTGCTTAGGCAGAAAAGTTTCAAGAGCGGCAGGAATATCTCTGAGATAGGCATTTCATTATGTCTTTAAAAAGATATCACTGGAAAGGAGTGAGAATCTATTTAACTATTAAAAAAAGAAACTAATATTCTACAGCAGCATCTTGCATGCAGTAATCGATGTTGCTATGGGACATTTTAGAAGGAAAAGGGAAATTAAAAAGAAAAGTAATGCTTTATATATAGGTTACATCATGCAGTATATTTTACGAATGACCGATCAATGTTAAATGACTCACATGGTTATATATTATTTTACTGTATTATTTTATGTATTTTCTCTCTCTCTCTCCATACATATATATATGTGTAATTTTTATGACTTCCTGTGACATGTTTGGAAAGTTTTACATACATATATATATATATATATATATATATATATATATATATATATATATACAGAGAGAGAAAGAGACCAGGTGTCCGTCCCATAAGTCTGTAGACATCTTAAAAATTCATAAAAATTGAAAGAATTGATAGAACCAAAAAAATAAAGTTATTGTCGTGAAGGGAATTATTTATTTATTTTATTTATTTATTTTATTATTATTATTATTATTGGTAAAGAAAAAAAATAGTTAAAATTTTCGTCAATAGAGGGCACTGCACGCTTTTGTAAAAATAAATAAGCAAATCATAGTCTTATAAATTGCACAATTTTACGATTAGCTCAGCTTATTTTTTATTTTTCCGCCTATTTGCGCATACATGAAGCTTTGGTTACGATGCTGAATTGGTGGATGAAGCATTATTAGTCATTAGTGACATTGTTTTCCTTCAGGTAAGAACCGCCGACTGAAGTTGCAGTTAGCGGTGTTGTAACTCGTTTGCAAACTGTAATTCGTGGTGATGTCAGACACATAGAATAGAATTGATATGCCTGTAAATATTTGCATGCAAATAAATATAGTTTTTCATGGAAATGTGTGATTTGCTCAAGCGCAGCGTCTTATATCGACAAAATTTCAACTATTATTATTATTATTTGCTTGTTTTTGTTGTTGTTGTTGTTGTTTAGTTAAAAAAAAAAACTTCACGAGAATAAGTTTTTTGCACTTTATAGTTAACATTTTGAAAGGTAACTATAAAACTATTAAGCATTAACGTTTATTTTCAATAAAATTAAAGTTTTAATTTTTTTTTTCTGAACAAAATAAATGAACAATAAAAATTCTGAACAATAAAAATCTGAACAAAATAAATTTCTTAACATATATATATATATGTTAAGCACACATTTTTAATCATTTTTAATAACTATTTCATTATAATTTAATTATACATCACTGAAAAATATATTCTCTATTATCATTCGCTGCGAAATTTCAGAAGGAGAAATATATTAGAAAGAACAAAACATTTCATTTTATATGGAATTACTACTTTTAAGCCCTCCCTGTTTTTATTATACACATAACATTAGCAGTTTTAAAATTTATTGAAAAATAAAATTTATTTATTTGTTTATTTATTTGCAAAACCGCTCACAATGCATTCTTATTTGTAATATTCTAAAATTGAATTTATCTTCACTTTATCTATCTTTGGCAGATAAATTTGTAATTAGCAAATAATTAAAATAAATTAAATTTGAGAAAGCGTAGCTTTTATTATTATTATTATTATTATTATTATTATTATTATTATGTTTTATTTATATTCTAGAAATAAATAAATAATTAAAATGAAATCATAAATTGAGAACTGGAGAGGGTTGTGGTGCAAAAATCAAGTCAATTGTCTATCTGTGGGACCTAGGACTAGTTAGAATGTGCTCCTTATGGGTGTTTGTATGGAGTCTAAGTTCCTATTCGAAGAAACTGCAAATGTCTAGGTCGAAGAGTGCGACCCGGATTCGACTTCACCACCTTTCGTTAAAAACTACCGATATTAATTAACTTACTTTAACTATCAATTTTGGTGTTAAAAAATAATAATAATAAATAAAGTTTATCAGCCTGGAAAACGTCTTGTCTACAACGTCTTGTCTACACATAATATTTGTGCAAGACATAACTGGATTAAAAATAAAAAAAGTGGCTGATTTTTCAATGAAAAAAAGGAAATTAACACAGATATTTTTTGAGCAGGGGTACTATCTGAAATACATGCGTAATGCTTGGGGAAAAAATATGTAATAACACAGATCTACAAAAATAATGCTGGCAAAATTTGATTTGATAATTTTCGCTGACACGTATACTTTTTAATGTGCTGAAACTGAAAATGAAACCAGTTTTTCACGTATAGATTTTTGTCAATGTAGGGTGTCTACCGACACAATTTCTTCAATTGATTATAATTAATCATAGAAACATATGAAATATTGATGGAAGAGTCACGGAAGAATCTATGCTGGTAGACACCCTGTATTAAGAAAAATTCATGTCTGGTAAAGAAAAACTGGCTTCGTTTTCGGTATCAGCACAACAACAACAACAATATATATATATATATATATGATAATAATAATAATAGTAAAGATTAGCCAAAATTATGAAATAAAAATTTCTGATGTAGACTCGTGTTATCAATCGCTTCACAATTGCCACCAACGTCTTCTACTGGTCTCGTTTCTATTTGCTGTTTTAATTAATAAAATAGTCATACTTACACTCTTAAAAAAAGAAAGAAAGAAAGAAAAAACAGAGGAAGGGGAGTGAAATAAATTTTACTATCATAGATCTGGAAACCTCGTTACTAAAATTTATCTGTAAATTTTGCGGCAAGCTATACTTTCTTTTAATTTTTGTAAACGGTATATTTGCTTTTTTTTTTTACTTTATTTTTTGTATATTTTAAGGCAAAACATATATTATACAGTGAATGGGTTGT
The DNA here is from genome assembly GCA_963930645.1 of Salticus scenicus. Classification (NCBI taxonomy): domain Eukaryota; kingdom Metazoa; phylum Arthropoda; class Arachnida; order Araneae; family Salticidae; genus Salticus; species Salticus scenicus. Next base: position 108,395,547 of record OZ005650.1, on the reverse strand, counting down.
ATTCTATATTTACAGTCATTTGCTGTTGCATTTTACAATGAATATACTGCAACATTCATGACAAATACGCATTTACTTACTCACGCACACACACACGCTATTGGTCTAGGCATATTCATGATTCTTTTTTTTTTTTTTTTTTTTTTTTCTTGCAGCATAGAAAATGCAGAATATTCTTAAAATTTATAAATTTATTTCTTTCATTTTTTAGATTCTTGAGTTGACTATGAAGCTTCAATCCCTTAAAAATCGCATTTTAGTAACTTTTGGTATGTTCATAAGAAGAGTAATAAAATAAGTACAATTATTTTGAATTAAAAATTTACCAAGTATTTAAAATTGTCTTATATTACGAATTGAATTATGTTTCTTTTAATTTAGTTTAGTTTTGATTCGATGGTCATTTTTTGTACATTAAGGTCTATTAGACCAGAACCTACGGTTTAATGTTTATTCCCAACAACAACGAACATCCATGCCTTAACAGGGATTCGAACTCAGCACTTGGGAAATAAAGGGCAGAGCGCTAACCCTTCTGCCATTAGAAAGCCCTTTCGCGGCCAGGCTTGGATTTTAAAATGGCCCAATAAAGTTCTAGAGACTTCAGTATTTTTTTTATTAAATCCGCTTATTCTAAAAACTATTTTGATATACTTTATATAATTCGAGAATTCTGTTTCAATTCGTGCAGTAAATTTCTTTGCATTAACAGCAGTTTATTCTATGCAGTTTAAAACAAAAGCAAAATCTATCTGCTCTTGATTTGTTTCTATTATTAAAATTTACTTATAATAGCATAATAAACGTTACTAATTAGTGTAAATTCATGAAAGTGTTCATTCAACGTACTTTAGAAATAGCAGGAATAAAGCTAATAATTAACGCGTTGTGCATATTTGCTTATTAAATACCATTTCCCTTTCAAATATAGTATGAATACTGAAGGATGTATGCATATATATTTAATAATTCTCACGATTTTACTTAAAAATCAAATAAACTTTTCAAGTCATTATAAATATACTTTAAATATTTTATGTTAAAAGGTTTTCATCGTTCCGATGGCACCAAATTGAGCACAAATTGGTATAAAATACTTTTAATAAGGCTTTTAAAAACACTTACTTTTTCCGAATAATCGAATTATTTTTACGTTAAAAAAATTGATAACTTTCTCCAAATACTTTAATTGCAATTATATTCCGGTCAATGAATGACTCTAACTTAATTTTAATTGACTTGCGCGATTACCTTAATTTAAGTTGCTTTAATATCAATTAGTTTAATTTCAATTAGAAAAACCTTCTGAAATTGCTTTACCGATTTTTAAATTAAAATAATATTTTCACACTGCATGAAAAGGTTTCATCGATCTTAAAACATTTAATATATTGTGTGAAAAAAACATTTGTACCTAGACTTATATTGCTGTAAAATTAAACTAGTATGTTGTGGTCACTACAAGACTTCTTTCTATATAATCTTATACATATTCACGCAGTACAAATTATTTATTAAAATTATTTTCCATGATGAATGTAGGCGATTTTTATCTCACAGAAATATAACACTAAATAAAATTTATATATATATATATATTTGTTTTGTTTTGTTTGTTAAAAATGAAGAATCGATAACTTTTGTCACAGATGTATGGTTCAACCATTCGTATGGGTACTGGCGAGTTTTTTCGTAAGATACCCATATTGAAAATTTACAACCGCTGAAGGGTACACCCCTACGGGGTGGGTGCAATGCTTCTACATGAACACATTTTTTTGTCACTAATTTTCCCACTAATTTACTAATACCATTATGAATAATTCATATTACTTTTACAATCATGCGTTAAAAATAACTCCCATTATCAGCATTTATACGAAATTTTGTTCTATACTGCCATGTTAAAAAAAAAAAAAAAAAAAAAAAAAAAGGGATCACAGAGCCACCTGTTGGGCGATTGATTCCCAAATGCAATTAGCACCAGTTTAGATCATGTTCCAACTAAATAGCAAGTTTAGTTAATTTTCGTTGATTTACTCGTGAGATACAGCGTCCAGAAAAGTTGTGATACACACACACAAACATACAGACATTTTCTAAAAACAGTCAAATCGTAGTCAGGACATCTCAAAAGGAATAAATCCTTCAAAAACTCGAGTTCGAAAATTTTCATGAATCCAGCACTTTCTTCTTATATGGAAGAAAGTAAAAATGTGAACAACACATTCCTTAAAGGGAAGTTTAGATATAATGAAGAAAATAATTAGTCATTTTTTTAAAAAATTCTGTAAAATCTATACAAATAAAAATATAAAAATGAAAATATACTTTTATAATTTGTTAGTTTTCAGATTGACAACCAGAAAGAAAAATTTTCATTTAATAATAATAATAGTAGTAGAGCAACCCCCCCCCCCCTCCCCATCAGGAGTTCCTTTTAAACAATACTTTTTTTTTTTTTTTTTTTTTTAAAGGTTTTTTTCCGTATTATCTTAAGTGCTATCAGCGTATATATAAATCAATAGTACAGAGTGTCCTAAAAGTTCCAGTACTCCAACTTAAAGAACTCATTGTTTCCATGATTTTTTTTAAATATTAAATTTTATCGTCTGCTTATTATTGCACCAATTCCTTAATTTTTATAGTTTGTTTCTTTTCTCGCTCAAGTTGTGTGAGAATAAAGTTTTATGTTATTTTGTTCTTTATAGTGAAATGAGTTTATCCCGCATTCAGAGAATTACGCTGTTTGAAGCTTATTTTGAATGTATATCGTATGAAAGATGCAAAGATGTTTGAAGATATAAATATCCAGATGGTGCAATACAGAGTAAAAATATGCTATATCAGCTCGTTCGACAATTTCGTAATACAGGTTCTATGCAGGTGTGTACAGGTTTCTCTACAAGAAGTCACTCCCAGTGTGTTAAAACGCGTTTCTAAACACATGCGCAAACGAGTTCAGCTTTGCCTCCTAGAAAAGGGTGGACATTTTGAACATTTATTATAAATGTAAGTTCTGTATTTTTTCCTCCGTTATTTTAAATGTGCCTTTTATCATTAGCATAAAAATAATCGTTTTAAGATTTGTTGTTTTGTAAATAAAAAATACATCAGCATCAGTACTGGAATTTTTAGGACACACTGTATTTAATAACACATTGATTGCTGAGCATAAAATTTAAAAGATTTAAATACTAATAATAATATGTTAATAGTATGCATGTTAATAGTATGAATAATATGTTAATAGTATGCGCAGATTAACTAAATTGCTAGACTATAGAAGTCTTGGACCCTTTGGAAATTACCTGGAAAAAATATATATATATATATATATATAAATGGCTAAGAGATTTTTTTCCTGTAAGTCCGTGGCTGGACGCAAGTTGATTGGCTGAGAGAGATTTTCTTCTGTTTGTGTGTGTGTTGTTGCCACCAGCTTTTCCTACTTTAGTTAATTTAAAAAATTGCCACCAGCTTTTCATACTTTAGTTAATTTTAAAAAATCTAATTGTCCTATCGATAAGTTAATTAAACAAACCGACGGATTCAGAAAACATGCCCCTTTCATTTGGTACCTTATTTGTAATGAAATTTTGATTAGATTTTTTAAAATTAATTAAAATGTGAAAATAATAACCCGGTAAAAGCTTTAAATGTGAATATTTAAAATTTTAATTGTTGCAAAAAAGAAAAGAAAAAAATACTTTTTTTTTTTTTTTCAAAACATAAAATGAAATATGCTTTCACGCGAAAAATAAAAAATTATAAAATATTTCACTCATGCACATGAAAAAATGAAAATTGAAAATGGAGTAAAAAAACAATTTAGATAAAGTTGCACGAGAGTTCCAAAAATTAATGGAAATATAAATGAACGTTAAATAAATAAAATAGTCGTCTGCTCAATCGCGTGATATTGAAAAACAAAGAATCGAATTCAGTAAATATGGAAAGGAAAGGAAAGGAAAACGAAAAGAAAAGAAAGAAACAAGAAAAATAATAACATAAACAAACGGAAAACCAAAGCGGGCTTTAAAGCAATTTCATGATTTCTTTAAATTTTATTTTTGTTTGTAAAGCGATATAGAAAAGAGTTTCCTTTAAATATAGTGACCAGCGAAGCGAGAAAAGCCTTCGTTGATTCACTAAACTTGTCAAGAAGATCAGCGGCCGTCGTAAAAGAAAGCATATTTTTAAGGTAAACATTATTAAAACTGAATTTCGATTAAAAAGGTCCAGGCTCGGAATTAACTCAGAGACATATTTTGGTTCTCATGCCAGTTTATTAAAAGTATTCCACTTCACGTGACCACAGTCAATTAAAAGTACACAAGTTTTTTTTTATGAAAACATTCTGGAGTGGGGAAACAGCACCAAAGATCAGGCCGGGCCCTAGGCCCGAATCGCTCTTGAGTTGTTACATGTTTGAAGATCAGAAAGAAAAGTGACCGCTCCTAAACTGAAGTAAAACAAATGACAATGCCTTTGGCGTTGAATTATACGCCAAGTTCAAAGTTCTAAGATAGAGAATGGTTGCCTTTCCTTAGGGATATTCACATGTATATTTTTAAAAAGCCACGAGTACTTTATTGACCGTTGTTAGGGAATGTTGGCATGATTTCGCCAAGATTTAGACCCTGGGAAAAATAACTAGCTAAGCAAATATGCTATTTAACCGTTGATGTAAAATTGGTGACAAGAGGTTGCAGGAGTTACATTTCGATGTAAGATTAAAAGAGACCGAATTAATTATTTTCTGGTTTCCCAAAACAAAAGGATAGAAATAAGACAAAACATTATCATCTACAGAGCGAAAAGAATTTTCAGTACGTTAAGCTTGTTAAGTGAATACTGGGAATAGATCAAAGATTTTTGTTTCAGTTACATAGATAAAGACATGAAAGGGAAGATATAAAAATTAGAAAACGCATATTGTAAATTTCTTATTTATAGGTTAAAAACAGTTATTCCATTATACTTTAAATAGTTGATTTAGATTAAAGAATTTAATTTATAATTTTATTTATTTAGAGAAATTTACCTATCCTTTAATGAGAAAAATATAACTTTTATAATATGTGATAATCTATATCACATATTTTCTCCCCCTTGCCACAAAAATTACAACCATGCTCTTTCTAAATTAACAAATATATAGGAATGTAATTAACACGAATAAACAATGAAATATAGTAAAATAACACACTAATATAATAAAAACATAACACACTAATATAATGAAATAAGCATTTATGTAATTATACAAGTAACTGATTAATATGGATCTATGGTCACGTATAAACACAAATACAATTAAATAATAAGCAAGCAATGATTATAAAAAGCTATACTTAAAATGACATATCAATAACAGTTAATTTTATTTATTTCATAAAGTCCATTGCTTATCAGGTCAAGCATATATATTTTGTGAGATCTCCTTTTTATTTATTTATGTATCTGTAAGTGCACTTTTCAATATAAGTATGACGGTGTTTCCCGTTACCGCAATATACTTGGTCCATAGCTGTACGGGCCGCATCGAAGTTGCTAGAAGTACACAAAAAAACTGTAGATAGTAATTTTCCTTTTCGGAAGAAGTAATCAGGCAGAATAAGATTAACTTGCTTTTTATTGAAAAAATCACAAAAAGAATTCCTCTTCGAGCATGAAGTACATCTTTTTTTTGAAGCATAGAAGAATATATCAATCTCCCACGGAAATTGAGACGGGGGGAGAGGAGGACACAACAGAAAAACGGCTTACTCTATCAACGTCAAAATCGCAAAAGGTACACTAAATCTCGCAGCTTCCTAGAAGTTAAATTGCAACCCCAAAGATTGGCATCGTTGAAATGCAGCCAAAAGAATGCCAAACTGTTTCTTTGTTCTTCTAACATATTCATACTAAATTTTTAAATATAAAAAGTTCGTTACAAATATTAAATCGATTTGACATTGAGAAGCTATGCCAAATGACCTTCAACTCTCAATGAACAAAGACGGCGACGCTTAGACTATAAAAGCAACACTATAAATCTATTTTTAGAATTATAATGACCCTCTTGAAATAATAATAGGTTTTTAACATAAACATACAAGGGTAATAAACATGAAGTCAAATGATTATTTTATTTTATTAATAGCTGTATATGCTAGAAATATGTTGATAACGGCTTTCTAAATTACCCTCTTGTGAGATCTCCTTTTTATTTATTTATGTATCTGTAAGTGCACTTTTCAATATAAGTCATGACAAAATTTTTATTAAAAGACGTCTTGATGAGTCATAAGGTTGCTAAACATGAATAAAACCATAGCTTTATTTCTGCTAGGTATGTTTTTGCTCATCACCATTTATTTATTTATTTATTATTAAACTGCAGTATTAAATTTCATGAAATATAAAACATTGCCTTATGTAAATATAAAAGTAGCAACCCATATACTTTTCATATTTATAGCTTAAGCAACAATTACTAAAACTTTATTTAGAATATTTGCAAGCATCAGTATTAGACACATCCATGGCAAATGTGGAGGATAGCAATTCAATGTGCAGGCAGAATAGAAAAATTACATAAACATACAGTGAATTTAATTGCATTTAATTGATTGTTATTAAAATTATGTATTCATGTGTATATTTTGGGAAGTATACAATTCCTTTTTTTTTAAGCAACCTTTATTTATTTTTTTTGTAAAGACAGAAAAAGAATGTGTATGTTTGTGTATAATACCATAAAATTGAAATAAGTATACAAGTAAACTTCTGTGTGCATAAAATGTAATGCTGTTTTTTTTTTTTTTTTTTTTTTTTTTTTATGTAAAATGTAATAATTTATTTATTTATATATATATATATATATATATATATATATATATATTGTTTTAATGTGTGTGTTTGTTTATGAAAAATGTACTATTAGTATATCATAAAATTCAAACAAAAATTGTGTAAAAAGAGTAAAACATGTTATATAAATAAGAAATGTGGTGTAATTGTATTTTGCAGACACAAGATTTATCATTCTTTATTTTTTTTTTAATTCAGATCATATTTGCATTTTTTTTTTTTTTTTTGAATGCTTTAATAATTATTATATGTATATTAAATCACATTATGTATTCTGGAAATTAGTGTGAAAAGTAAATTCATGCCCCAAATGCCATACACGCTACCACCCCACAAAAGAAAATTTGACCAGATATTCAAATGCAAGGATAACAACATGCATGACAAAATTACCACACATGCATTGAGGCGCGCAACACAACACAAATGTAGGGCATAAATCTACATTAAAATGAAAAAACATGATGAATCGCATTTTTTTTTTTTTTTTTTTTATGTGAATATTAAATTATCTTAAGATGTAAAATTATCTTTTACATGTTTGACAACATATGAATGTGAATGTATGTGAATGTATTGTTGGAATTAAAATATCATTTAGATATATAATTCAGACGAATATAGTAATGTGTATGTAAGAGAAAATATGTAGATATAGAATATTTGTAGCATTATTGAAAACAATGTTGCTAAGTGCACAAAATATCATAAAATATCTTTATTTATCCAATTAAAAATGTTTATAATATTTATTGTATTCAATTTCAATGTTATCAATGTTTATTATAATCAGCTTCAAAGTCAAAATTATTTTATGTGTGATGTATGTATATGAAAGTGCGTCTGTATGTTTAAGAAAAATAAGATTATCTCATATGCAAAAGTCAGAAGTAAATATTTTTCACAGTTACTGAGCAAGGCAAATCAATCATGTAAATTTATGATTGATCAAAAAATTTACCTTAACATAATTGTTAGGGTTTTTTTTTTTTTAATGTACAATGTGTGAGAAAATATTTGTAAAATTGTGTGTAGAGTGGAGAAGCCCTGCCGAAAGTAACTTATAAATATTACATTGCTTCGAGAAATCTTAAGTTTTTTTTTTTTTTTTTTTTTTTTTTTTTTTAATCAATATATATAAGAAATATATGTGTAAAATGTATAAAAATATTATAATGAGTTGTAGAGGACAATGTGAAAAGTATCATGTTTGTTATAGTAGAAATGCAAGTGTAAAAACTCTCAGCAAATCATTAAAGTAGCAAAAATACATTGACAAATACCAGAAAATATGATAAAATAACATGAAATATGTCATATAGGTAAAAAATGCAATTATGTTGATATGTAATGTTTGATATGTATTTTTTTTTTTTTTTTTTTTTTTTTTTTTTAATATCATAATCATTATTATTCAAATAATCGTGTTTGTAAGAATAATGTCTGTAAAAACATGTGTGAAATGTAATGTCAATATCTAAAAATAATTAAGTAGATTTGAAATGTATGAGAATAGATTACTACATTTCAGTGAGAATATTGGTGTGTGAAGTATGCAGCAATGTGTCATAAATTTAAAGAAATGCAAAACAAAATAATGATTAAAATATAACAATGAGTAATGTGTAAATAACTAAATATTTAAAAATACTTATGGTTGCAGAAAAACAATACAAACTGAAGTAATTCTCAAATGAGTGAAGTCTATATATATATGTGTGTGCGCGTGTGTGTAATTGGATTTTGAAAAAATCTCTCATTTTTAAGAGATAGAGACAAATAAACACTGTATAGAAAGACTAATTGTTGATACTGCACAAAGATTGCTATCAAACTAGAATGTGATCAAATATTACACATCTAAAATAATTGTGTAACTATGGCTATAATGTATATATATTTCAGAGAAAACTGAAAAAATCATTATTAAATATACCTGTATACTCAAACAAACATAGTTTTAATTATTTAAAAATTTTTAAATGTCATTATAAAAGTATATAAAGTTTAGAAATTAGCAAAAATTTCAATCGAATAGGTCAATGAAACTAAATTGTTTTAATTGCATAAAGTAAAATTTCAAAATAACATATTAACAAAAAATAGCATTGGTCATTAGTACACATATAAAAAGCATTTTCTTTCACAAATAAATGAAAACTTTATTTTAATTCTATTTCATTTATCTATTTTTATCAATTTTATTTGTATATCAATAATTTTTTGTATATGAAAGGAAAGTAAGCCATATGAATCCTATAGAAAAATATACTTGAAATTTGTTTATTTTAAATAATTAATCATTTATTATTATTATTGCTATTACCTGGAAGGCTTTAAAACATGTGATAAGTATCTTGCCCCAATCATGATGTTATACATGTTCTGCTAAATTTCAAGTCAGATAAGAAAAATGTGTAAACTCAGTTACATACTATGCCAGATTAATAGGTCGTCAATCTACTATCATAACATAGATTACTGAGAAAAATGTGTGAATGTGTATGTGTAGGAGAAAAAGAAAACTATTGGAAAATTTGTTATTTAACTGCGCCCCGAAAACAGTTAAAAAACATGAAGGTCTGACTGAAATTAAAAGCGTATACGTAAAAAACATGCATGTTGTACTGCAAAACACTCATCAAAGCAAGAACAGATAGGTGTAAATTATTTAATAAAAACTTCTATAAGAAAATTATAGATATACGTATTAGATAATTTAATCTGTGTGTCCCTTGTAAAAATGAAACCAAGATGTGTATATAGAAAATAAATAAATGTGTATGTAATTTAAAATGTATCAATTTTGAAGGAAGGATTATGTGTCCCATAAAATAATGCAAGAAGGAGTGACTATGACATCTATGACGGCAATAGAACAATTTAAATATCTTTGACAACAGTGACAAATAACTATGACAATTCAAACATTCCCAAAAGACACATGCACCTTCAGATTATTTAAAATGTATTAAGTAAATTTTAAAGTGTATTTGTAACGTAACAATGGAAAAATATGTTGTAGGCATTGTTTTTGAGTATCTACGACTACCTATAACAATAATGTTATCATGTGGCTAAACACGATATGTAAAATTATGAATTATCTTATGAATGAGTACACCAAATTATATGCCCTTTTTTTTTTTTTTTTTTTTTTTTACAAAATTACCAAATTACCGAAGAATACATGTTGAGTTTAACAATCTGTAAAAATCATGTGCATGTATAACAGTGTATAGTTGTGTATATAAAGCACCAGTGAAACATCCAGATAACAAGAGCAAAGAAAAATATGCATATAAAAATTGTGTACGTGTGATACATAAATGAAAGTTTGTAAATAAAAAAAATTTTGTTTAACCTCTTGATAGGAAACACACATCATCAATGTGATGTTTGAACGTTGGCAACAATGAAAATCGAAAAAAGTATGTGATATAGATTATCACATATTATAAAAGTTATATTTTTCTCATTAAAAGATAGGTAAATTTCTCTAAATAAATAAAATTATAAATTAAATTCTTTAATCTAAATCAACTATTTAAAGTATAATGGAATAACTGTTTTTAACCTATAAATAAGAAATTTACAATATGCGTTTTCTAATTTTTATATCTTCCCTTTCATGTCTTTATCTATGTAACTGAAATAATATGTGATAATCTATATCACAAACCTTCATTGAGTTCATGAATTAAAAAATGGTTTCGTTAACAAACTTTGATCTATTGGCACGCAGGCAGCATCAGGCCGAGTTTTGTACATTGATTTTGAAATTTTTCCCGCATTCGTTTTGAAATTTTTGAAGATTTTGAAATTTTTCCCGGTTCGTTCCTGAACTGGGGCTTTGCTAGTATATACATAACTAATTTTGAAATTTGGTTTTGTTTGCTCATTTATATACACAGTCGGAAGCAAAATCATTAAAGCATACATCCACACTTTTCATACATATATATATATTAGTTTTTATCATGAACTTGCTATTTATAAACAGTATCAATCTAAGATGATGACTCGATAAATATTTACTTAACAAACCAGTGTTAGGTGCCCACCATTTAAGTAGGAATTATTGCTAGCGCTTCAATAATTTTGCTGCCGACTGTATGAGAATGTGAAAATCCAAATATTTCTCAGTTAATTACACAAATATAAAAATGTAACATTTCTTATGAAGTTTCAATGATTAAAAGAGCATTTTTCTCTCGCTGCTTTTAAAAAATATTTTTTACTTTCCGAACATACATAATGTATAGAAAGTATTGTAGTGATGAAAAAATTCGACTTGAGCTCTCCTGAGTTCATTTTAGCTATTTTCGCGGTGACGTATGTATGTGTGTATGCATGTGTGTGTGTGTATACATGGGAGTGAACACGATAACGTCTAAACATTATAATCGATGGAGCTTAATATTTGGTATGTATGTTATACAGATCACCGTAACACGAGTTGTGTAGATTTTGGTGAATCTAGCAATTATAGTTTATATACAGGACACAAAGAAAAATACTTTATCATTATAGCCTATGGGCTCAAATTATTTAAAGTGCAATAGCGTCTAAATACCTTATTCGATTAAGCTGAAAATTTATATATATATATATATATATATATATATCAGGGTCACACGAACTGTATGAATTTTTATGAATCTAGCATATATATATATATATATATATATATATATATATATATATATATATATACTACAAAAACAAAAACAAAAAAAAAATATTTTTTTTAATCATTTTGGCCCATGGGCTAAATTATTTAAAGTGCAATAGCGTTAAATTCCATATTCGATTCGATTCATCTGAAAGTTGATAAATATGTTATAAGTCACCGTCGCACTCGCTGTAGGGGTTTTGATGAGTGTGGGACTTAATAGTTACTTTGCAGGGACATAAAGAAATATTCTTTACCATTATGGTCAATGGTCTGAAATTATTCAAAGTGCGCTAGAATTTGAGTTCTACTTTCGATTAAGATAGAAATTGGTAGGCATGTTATAGGTTATTATTGCATACAGATATACATAAATCTAGGATTTGCAGTTTGTTTCCTTAACCGTTATTAAATAGAATTTTTATGCATTGCAGTTTATGGGTTCTAAAGTTTTAAAGAGCACTTACGTCGAAAGCATGATAGTTGTGGAGTGGTTTATTTCCGTTTGTTTCGGAGGAAAACCACAGAAACCCCATAACGGCTAAGTCGAAAAGCAGTTCAACCACAGCATCTCCTATCTACCAGTTTTGAAAGAACATTTTAAACTTTTCAGCCACCGGTGGGGCAATCAAAAATTTAGAGGCTTGTTCTTTTTTTTTTTTTTTTTTTTTTTTTTTTTTCTAAATACTGTAAGTTTAATATTATGTCAGTCACACAATATAGTGATTCTATGGGAACTAAAAAATATCCTTTAATATGAAAAGAAAAGGAAAACAAAAGAGGGGTTTTATTCATATTTATTTTCATTTAACGTATTTTATTGCCATTAACTAAGCTGACATCAGTATCGAAACTAAATATGGATTAAAACCTTATCATTTTTTTTTTTTCTAGGGGAACTGAAATTCAGTTAGTTATATTATAGGTAACGTCTTGCAGTTTAACTATAATTGGTTATATTTTTTATATATAAATAGTTCAATACATTTGGCTAATAAATTATGAAAAAAAAAAAAAAAAAAACTGTTAACATATACACATGGACATTTAAAGCTATTCAGTAAAAGAGCTCATGTTTTTTATACCCTTAAAGTTTCAGGATGGATCTTCAAGTATTTTTCTAGATCTTTGAAAAGACTTTAAAAATCGAAAATGACCGGTCATTTATTTCAAGATACAGTTCTACTCATTGACAAATAACAATGTGAATAAAATTGTTTTAAGCTTTAACAATGAGTTGTGATGTTTTTTTAAATTAGTTATTATTGGCTAGCATATGTTTCAATAAGCAATAAAATTTGAATAATTTAATAAAATTTTAAGATTAGTATGCAAAAAAAAGAAAAAAAATCATTTTATGTTTAAATGCATTTTTTTTTTTTCTTAAAAATAAAAATACATAAATATTAAACAAAATCACACGCTAAATAAAAGTATTATCAAACTCAGCATCTTAAATAAACTTATGTTTTTAAACATATCTGATTTTATTGTTATTAAAAACTCTGTAATGGATAAATATTTTAAAAACATGTATTCTAAACTTTTTCTTTTCTTTTTTTAACGGAATTTAATAACAGACTTTTTTTTTCTTTTTTAAGAGACATAAAATAAGCTAAGGGATTAGCCTCGTAGAATAGATCTCCCACCGTTTTCAAGAATGATTTGCTCTGTAAATAATAGATTTTTCACCGCCTTTTTACAACATACGAATCTTAATTAAAATTCCCATTTCACCCCCCCCCCCCCCCACATACCACATTGCGTAATGATTTTATGACTTTTTGAGCAGACAAAAAAGTTATTTCTGCATAAATGTTGGCATTATTTTCTTGTTAGCCTAGAATTTTTAATCCCGATCGCAATTAATTTTTTTCTTTGTTTATTTTCGCTTTTGAAATCGCGATAATTAATGAAATCGAAATAAAACAGCGATTATGCACAGTCAGAATAGGATATGCAGTACGTTTTAAATTCTTGAGTTAATAAATTCGATAAGTTAATAAATTTGTTGCGTTAAAGCTTTAATTTACAGTTTAAAAAAAATAGAATATAATATTTCAACTTATACTTTCTTTAGAATATTTATCAATATGCATTTTGAAAGTAAATCCATAATTACCAAACCATTTGTATAAAAAAATCTTAAGATTTTTAATTTATTGAAGATTTAATCATCGCTACTAATGTATAATAGAAGTATATAATAATCTTAAATTTTTTAAATTATATCGATAAGAAATAAGTATAGAGAAAAGTAAAAATTCATTTTTCTTTCTGTGAGATTAATAAAAATTTGCTGCTTCTCAAAGAAAACAAGAACAAAAAACATTTGCCTATTTCTTAAATATATATAAGTATGTACATATATAAAGAAGTAATAATATAAAAAATGTATTATATTATATAAAAACTTCTTCTATTTTTTTTATTTTATATTTAAATGTCAAATAATGACCCATCTTAAGAAAGCATCAAAAGAAGATTTTAAATAAGGCTTTGCTACACTAACAGGCTAAAAAACGTATATTGTCACCATCTCAGTAAAACTTCAACTTTCTATACATTGTTTGGAAAAAAAAAAAAAAAAAAAAAAAAAAAAAACTTTACACTTAAACGGCAAAAAAAAAAAATTACATGTCAGTTGTCGTTTCCGCCATAAAAATGTGTCGCACCCCCAGTGATGACACGCGGTGTTAGTCGACTACAGAGGACCTTTCCCTATCCTATCAACACTCAGTTCACCTCGGGGACTTTTAGAGTAAGGCTGTATGCTCTTTTCTCCCGCCAGCTTAGTATTTCGTTCATTTGTTAAAACTTTGAGAACCTACATTAGTATTCCCATTACACACAATGGGTCGGATTAAGCTTAAAATGGAAGAGAAATCTCATGCCTTGACTCTGCTTGAGAAGGGAATTTCTATGATTGATGTAGTCAGAGATCTGGCAGACCATTCTAGATGTAGTCAGTTGTAGCCATGTGGCAAATGTAGCTAGAGATCCATGCTTGAAAGGCTACAGTTGGTAATAAAATATAAAGATGAGATGACAAAATACTGACTTTTAATGTGATATTTACAATAAATGACTAGAATGTTAAGATTTTATCAAAAACGTTTACATTTTAATGACCTTATAAAGACTTTCTACATCTGGCTACATCTAGAATGACCTGCCAGATCTCTGGCTACATCAATCACAGAGACTCCCTTCTCTCGCAGAGTAAAGGTATGATATTTCTCTTCCATTTTAAGCTTAATCCGACCCATTGTGTGGAGTGGGAATACCGATGTAGGTTCTCAAACTTTTAACAAATTAGCGAAATACTGGCTTGTAGAAGCAAAGAGCATACGGCCTTACTCTAAAAGTCCACGAGGCAAACTGAGTATTCATAGGATAGGGAAAGGTCTATGTAATCGACTAACACCACGTGTCATCACTGGGATTCGACACATTTTTATGGCAAAAACGTCAATTGGCATGCAAAGTAATTTTTTTTTTTTTTTTTTTTACGCTTTAGTGTAAAGTTTTTTTTTTCCGCTAAAGTGTAAAGTATTTATTTATTTTATTTATTTATTTTATTATTTATTTATTTATTTATTTTGCCGGCACTGTACATATTTTTAATGTATAATTTAATGTGAATTTTTATTTAAAACATGAAATGAAAGATTAAGTAGTTCACATAGACAATAAACATCTCCCACTACATCCATTACCCATTGCATCATTAAACCTTCAAATGTGCTATTTTACATGCATTATGACGCCTTAACACTTTGTCGACCCTAACGCTCTAAAGCGCTCTAAACAATCTTGCTAAATTTAGGGACTCTTATTCAACTATAACCAATCATTCTGTGGAATGATATTTGATATACATGATGGTCGAATAACTTTCGAAGTTATTAGGCAATAGTGAAAGTTAAAATTTAGCGGTGGATATTGAATAAAAAAAGTCCCTAAACTTGGCAACACTGAACAAATGAGTGAAATTAAATAGGACCAGCAAAGCGTTAATATACAACTGTTTACCCAAAATTCTTATTATGTATTTATTGTCATTCACTACGGTATGTTTGTGAATCTTAAGCTAATAAAAAATGCGCTTCCATTTTACGGTAAGTATAAGCTTTTTCATTTGTCTCTCCGTGGCTCAGATGGTTAGAGCGATATGTTAGTAACGCGGTTGTCGAGCGTTCGATACCTCGAAGGTCCGGAGTGTTAAATTTTGCAGATAATTAGTAGAAAAGATGTTAATTGATAAAAGAAAATTTCTCGTTGACTACACAGTATCCTGAGAATTTTTGAAAAGATTTTTAAGAAGCCTTTTTTTATGTTCGAATGCTGAAATTTAAGGAAAAAATTTAGTATTCAAACATAAAAATGTTTTATAAAAATTAACTCATCGATAAATTCACAAAGTAGTACACAAACATATTTAAAATATTTTTTAAAACTCAAAATTAAAAAATTGTTTGCAGGGAGCAACATTGTATGCATATTTTTATAATTCTAAAACAATTAATTATGCAGTTATTTAAAAAAAAAAAAAAAAAAAAAAAACGTTTTTATGCATGTTTACGTTTGTAATGACCGATAGATGGCACAATCAAAGCAATAACTAATGGGCAATCATAGCAATGCATCGGTCAATGGATCAAATGCCTCAGAAACGCTTAAGCAGGCGTGTATCGAATCTTCGACTGTCTTACTGCCTAGACTTTCGTGGTTTATAAAAGAATACAAATTCTTTTCCGCTGAAATTTATCATTTCACTTTAACGGCCCTCTTCACTTACCGTCGCCGGAAGCCCGAGCCAATGTTATTCCATGGGGAAATTTTCTTTACAAATAACTTATTAACTAATACATATTTTTAAATTCTGTTTTCACATTCAGAAAATTCTCAACTGTTGAATTGACGGAACTTTTTTAAAAATGTATTTTATATATATATATATATATTATTTTGAAATTGCGAAATGAAAAAATTTCAAATATTGAAAATTCGTATTTTGCAGCTTCAAAATAAAATCTAAAAAATTAAATAATAATTTTTAAAACAAGATCCGTTAATTTAACATCTGGGAATTTTCAACATTAGCTTCGGCTTCCAGCGGCGGTGAGTGAAGCGGGTCCTTAATACAAAAAAAAAAAAAAATTGCAAAATCATAACTTCGAAAAGATTTATGTGATATGATACATTAAGAATTTGGGTTTTAAAAGTTTTTTAAATGAATTATTTATTATAGAGGAAGTTAAAAAAAAAAAAAATCTTTCTGACTTTACTTTTAAAGAAAAACTGTACAATAGGTTGCTTTTTTTTTTTTTTTTTTTTTTTTTTTTCTGTCCAAAAATAAGTAAAGATGTAAAAATATATTTTGTATTTAACTATGAGAGAAGAAACAAAAGCACGCCATAGCTTTATTTTTACCTGTGTGTTATCTGAAACTCAGGGTAAATGAAAGAAAATCAAAATTTGGCAAAATCTTTTTGAAAAAAAAAAAAAAAAAAAAAAAAGTTTAAATGAATTGTGTTAGGTTCAAGGGGAATTCTAACATTTGAAATATAAAATATTAAATTTGGGTAAATATAACGTAATAAAAAAAAAAAAAAAAAAAAAAAAAAAAAGACAATACTAAATTTACCAAAAGCAAATAAAAAAGGGCATTTTTTTATTTTTATTTATTTATTTATTTATTTTGTCTCCATTGAATTCTGTAGAAGTTAAAACCCAAAGTTCAGTTCGCCTTTACGTCCTAATTTAGAACTAGTAAGAACTCCTCTCTTCATTTGGGCCACGAAGGTAAGTAAGGATGGAATTCCATTACTTACAAGGTGCCTAGGGCGAATATTACCCGGTTAGTTATTCTTGCCCCACAAAAAAGTTACACTCGTCCAACGTGCAAAATTTTTGGGGTAAGTATGACATGTATGGCAAACCGAACGCTTAAAAAATAGAATATTTTTGAAGTTACGTTCAAAATCTATGTACAAAATTTAGTTTGCTTACCAGAAATTGTAGGGTTTATTTCATAAATAAAGCAATGGCAAAATTCCAAAATTTGACGTCGGCAGTCTTTCAAAGAATGGCAATGTAAGCAATTTTTGAAACTTTTAAAAGTTCCTCTGTTTCATATTTGGTTTCGTTTGCTAAGACTAAATAGAACAAGGAAAGGTTTAAAAAGGAAAAAAAAAAAGACAGATATGATGACTATTAGATCCAAATTCAGCTTCTAAGTTGTGTTATAGCTCCAGATTACACTTACCCCACTTCACCGTACACATTGATTAAAAACAAAATATAGAAATTTTTGTAGAATATTCTTTTAAGATTAAATTACAATAATTAGTATAGACATTTTTTCATGAACATTTCATGCAAATGAATGTCTAGTAGAATTTATGCATGTATTATTTAGGTCAGTGTTCTATGATATTTGAGAAACGTTTTGAACTGTTGAAATAAACATAGTGATACTAAAGAGTATGGAAACATTCTTGGAAACGCCATAAAAAAAAAAAAAAAAAAAATCAGACAATGTCTTACTGCTACAAAAGCATATGGTAGACTAAAACAAAAATGAAAATTAAAAGAACGGAGAGGACATACAAAAACAACAGAAGAAGAGGAAATGGAGGAAGAAAAAAAGAAAGCCCAACCAATTAGAAAGTGTAAAATTTACTAGACAGAAAAATATAATAAGATTAAAAGAACAGAAAAAATATACATTAAATGAAAACTTAATAAAAAAAAGTAATAATAATAATTAAATATATTAAGATTTACACAAAAATTTAGGTAAATTTACTAGCAAAACAGTTTTTTTAAAGCAGAAATGAGTAAAGTAGATTTTATTATTATTATTATTATTATTATTATTATTATTATTATTATCACATATTTTATCCCAGTTAAGGAAAATTGCGAAATATTTAAGAAAATCTAATTCAGAAAAAGAATTGATATTGAAAATAAATTATGCATTTTTAAAATTAAATTTATAGCCAATGTTTTAGAAACTTAAACTCTTAACCCTTAAACGCTTATTTTTATTAAATATCATTTGAAATCAACCAGGAAATGGGTGTAGTTAATAAGAAAAATGCAATAAATAAATAAGTAATTCACATAACAATTTTTTCAAAAAAAGAAAAAAGTATTGATGTATTTCTACATCATAAGAAAAAAAAAAAAAAAAAAAACTACATTTTTTCTGCATAAATTTATCAGTATATGCAAAAATATAAATATTATCCGTTACTCTTACCTTGTTTAAATCCGAAAACAATTTTTCCTCTGTATGTTTTTATTTCTTGTTATATAAATAATAATAAGAAGAAGAAGAAGAAAAACATTATCAAGCAGGTTCAGAACAGGACAGGTTAACCACGTATAAACTTAGTTAGAACTAAAAGATAGTAAAAAATGCCGTGACTTCAACTTGTAGATACGAGTTTGTTTAAGCAACAAGAAAATTGCATAAAATATTTACGGATTATATTTTAGAACAGGTAGGAGGCAAATTTAAAGACTTCAAGCAGTTATTTTACTGTAAAAAGTATTGGACTTGAACATATTTTTAAAATGGATTTTATACAGCTATGAAGAGAACAATATACTCTGATAGAGACTCCACAGAAAATGTTTGATTGTGTACGATATTTCTTAGAAAAAATAAGACATTGAAAGTATTGGATTTTTAACCTTATAAACATATTTTCATTTAAACTTTTCAAGATAATAACATTTCAAAGCTTCTATGGATTTTAAATCAAAAGACCTTGAATATTCACTATTGAAAGATGTTTTTGAACTTGTATATATATATATATTAAAATCGAATTCAGTTATTAAAAAAAAAAATAAATAAAAAATAAATAAATAAAATAAACATTGATGAAGACTCCATGATATAGAGAGTAAAAATTTTAGCATAAAATGTGACTAATGGAAATGCTTTAACATATGTGTACGATAATAATTTAATAAGTATTTGTGCTTGATAAAAAGTTTTTACATTATAATATTGTTGAGGTATTTTATGTGGTTACATGAAAATTACCACATTGTTAAGTAAATGAATAATAATTAAAAGCCGATAAGAAATTACTCAAACTTTACAGATTCAGCTGTTCCACATTAATTCAGTAGAATAGAAAACATACCAAAAGGAAAACTATTGGTTCACATTTGGGTCGACCAGACCTAAAAGATCGACATATAATTACAGCCAAACGGTTAGTTAAAAGATGTACTCGGAGAAAGACTGTAGACGTATTAGAAAATCTTCAAGTGCGTCAAATTACATATGTCAGACACATTTCTCAATGAAACTCTCATTGGAGATCTGCGAGACATAAACCACTGCTTATCGGAATTATTATTAAAAAAGGAAACCGATGACTACGAAAATAAAGATCTATTTAAAAGTATGCCGATTAGTAATTTTCTCGCAAAAGCCCAGAATTGCCCAATTTTCTTTGAGTATAGACGCACTAAGTTGTAGCAAAAGTCTCACTTTTATCTCTTTCTTGGAAGTAACTTTCAATAGTAGTTGAAAAATGCATACATGTGGGAGAAAATTTTGCGAAAATACTTGTAGTAACTAAAAAATACATGGTCTGATTAATTAAAAAAACTATTTTTGTCAGAACACCGTTTGGCTGCTTATTAATTAAAAATTAGACAGAGCTGTCAAAAAAGCTATTCATCGTTCTGAAAAACGAAAAAAAAAAAAAAAAAAAACTAAGAGTGATTATTTACTGAAGGTATTTAAAGTTGCTTCTGAGGAAGAAAAGTGTGGAAAAAGATATGACAAGAGTTTTTTAAGCAGGATGTATTTTAACAAAATAGCGTAGGCTGAAAGCAGAAATGTTTTCTCTTTCATAATGTGTTGCTGATGTGTTTTGGATGTTTAAAGCGATAAACAAAAAGCTACGCGTTTCGAAAAGTTACGTGAAACATTGTGTCTGACATTTAATATATTTTTCTAGTTCAATTTTAAATAAATAATAATAATACATCACAGGTGTCGTAGAAATTGCATTATCTTTTTACAGGGCAATTTTGAGAGGATCAATATCGTGTGGCGTGTATTTCACTCAATATCTACAAAAGAAAAAAGAAAGAAAGAAATATTATTATAAAAATATATTTTCAATATTTTAAAAATGTGTTATTTTCACAATGTGAGTGAAATTTTCTACCTCTAATTAAATTTGGATTTGAAAGTTTCTGTTTTCACGTTCAATTTTAAGTCTAAAAGAAATAACTGAGATTTTTCAAGAAAGTTTTGACAGAAAAAGATACTGGTAGTACGAGATCTAAATAGAAATTATTGAAATTCCTTTTTGAAACAATAGTTCTTTTCTTTCTTCCTTTTTTTTTTTTTTTTTTTTAAGCGATCCTTTAATTTTCCTTCTTTATTTAAATTTTGGTTTAGTTCATTTACAAACTTTTCATTTTAAAGTTATTTAACTCATATACTAGTATTTTCGTTACATCTATATTATTTTGTAGTATGTTCCAAAACGTAAATTCGTTGCATGAAATCAAAAAGAAATTATCTTCTATTTCTAATGAAGCTGTTAAATAATATCATGTACTAGCAACGAAATCTCCAAGTCACTTGATATAAAGTTAAAAATTAAAAAAAAAAAATTACGGACAATCATTTTTATAATACTTATAGATTATAATACTATAATAATTTTATAATAATATCATAATATTATATATAATAAAATACATATTATATAAAGTTTTCGGAAAGCATGAACATTTCTTTTTGTTATCAATTTGATATTTTTAATCTGATCTTCACTGACGAGTGTTGGTATTTCTGGTTCATTACAGCATGAGTATTGTGGATGATTTCATATTTCTTTTAAACATTCCTGCTTTTTTCTATTTCAGTTTTTATGGATAATTTTGGCATTTGATCATATGTTTCTCTAGCATTCTACATCTTGTATTATTATTATTATATATATTATATAACATAATTATTATTATTATACTATAGTATTAAAACATATTATATTTTATAATACGTATATATAATATTTTATTATACTTTATATAACTTATAGTCGACGACAAGTTTCATTACAGCACACGATTACTGCAACCGTTAAAGCACTTTTTACGAAATTAAAATACCAGGCTACTCAACTTCAGGCAAGAACATAAACGTAATAAGTGAAACAGATGTGAACATTGTCGCAAATGACTTTTTACCTCAAACTCTTAATGTAGACATAAAATAGTCGTTCTTAAAAATAAGAATTTTTAGAAGGAATCATATTCCTTTTATGATCTGGTAATTCACAAATATATTATTTTGTTAAATTAATAAAAAAAAAAAATATTCTTTTAAACGCATGTTAAAAGAGAGCTTCTTAATATTCACTCGAAAGAGAGATCATTTTTATGTGAAAAAAGCGAATACGTTTTGCAGCTTTCTTATTAAGTGAATTGTTTTGAGTCTTCTCATATGTTCTGTCAGAAAGTTATTCATGGAACATTGCATTTCGGTTGTAGTTAAAACGGAATACCAAATATAGACATGTTCTTAACGATTAAAAAAAAATAATAATAATAGATATTATTTTGGCTTTAATTGTGACGGTGTGTATAATGTGAACAAATGTTAATATCCAGAAATTAGTACACACGCTCGCCATCTGTCGGCCAGTAAAGAAATTGTGGGGATTAAAACCAATTGACTACACTAGGGCTCTAGGCCTGAGGGAGAGTGCCTTCCGTGGGGGGTCTTTCTAAGGGGTCCTATCCCGTATTTACACAAGTTTCGAAGAAAACCACGGAAACCTCTGAACGGCTAGGCCGACTAGCGCGACCTGGGATAGAACCCGGCACCTCACGTCTACCAGCTTTGAGTGCAGAACCGCTCGGCCGCTCGTGGGCTCCTGTCACTAAAGGCTTAATTTGTTTGTGTTTCTGCATCCTGGTGTTGTTCTCTTCCCCTTGCACTCTTATACATATACTCTTCTATTTGCACTCATAAGTGTGCGTTTGCTAATTCATAAAATAATACGTAATTCTATTCTGAAAGCATGAATGTTAAATTGATGAATAAAAGGACGAGTCAATGATAATAATTTTACATATTGTGTTTTGAATCAAAGTTCCTGGGTTGTTGCGCAGCCAATCTCCACCACAACGATATACTTGTTAAATAATGAATACTTTACGAGAAAAAAAGAAATTCTCTCGAAAAGTATATTATCAGATACATTTATTAATCGATCCTGCACATTCACGAATTTCATTCTTATAAGCTATAACCCATACAGAAAAGCATTCCAAAATGTCTACGCACTAAGGTTCATTACTCTGATAAATAGAAAATAAAAGTTATTGTTAAGGGACAATAATTGATTTGTTGATGTACTGAAAGCAATATTTTCAGGTTCTACTACATTCATGCTCAAAAGTTTAGCAAGTTTAGAAATATATATATTTTTGTAATTTATTAATTTCCCACTTGGTGAAATGTTCCTAAATTTTGAAAATGTGAAGACAGGATTGTCCTGGTAAAATTCAGTGTAGATGTGATTATGACAACAACTAGGTGGTGGGCAACAAAAAAATTAGTAAATAATAATAATAATAATATTTACATTCATCTGAATCATTAAAACACTGAAATGGTTTGTAATTGTACCAATTGTAAATGTAGAAACTTGTGCAATTTTCTGATGAACTTTTCATAAGGATAGGTTATCAAATAAAAAAGTTATTGGCATATTTTTTAAAACTGCAAAATGATTTGTTTTTTTTTTTTTTTTTTTTTTTTTAAATATGCAGAGTTTTCCATAATTTTATCATCAAATAATATATGCTGAAATTTAAAGATAATGTATTCAATATCTCATGAAATATGAGAATTTATATGAAAAGTGTTTAACTTTGTATGTGGAAGCCATGTACAAAATAATAATAATAATGATAATAATAATTACATATCTAAGTTTATAGATCAACTTATATCAAAATCCTTCTCAAATAGAGGGAAACCTTAGAAAGATAGATGCAAAAGTGTAAACCGATTTTTAGTTATTGTCTAAAGTTTATTTTTTAGGGATTATTAAGAAATTCCTGTTTTTATAAGTTAAAAATTAATTATTCTAAATAACGTAATTGCTAATTACTCATTTAATAATTACTTATATAAGAAATCTTGCAATTTTTTGTGACATAATGCGAAAAATGAAATTTATTATAATGTTCATGCCATATTTGTTTTTATTTTAAAATATGCATAGATATTCTTAATAGATTAATAGGTCTTTATGGAATTAGTTTAATTATACATTGATTAATATAGAAAATGGCAATATGTTCCCTTAAAATAACTTAAAAACAAAATAAGGTATTAAAAAATCAATTGCAGTCGATAACTAAGAAATGGCTTACACTTTTGCGTATATCTTTATGAATTTTCATTTGGCAAGGATTATGCATTTGGCAATGAAATTATACAAAAAAAAAATGTGTTAATACTTTCCAACAAAGTTGAAAAGAGTATATGACTTCGGTTTGTCTGTCCATAAGTCCTTTTATACAACAGAAAACATCACATACTTATGCGCATCTTACGCACATGACATGTTTCTGCACATCTAAATGTGCATATGCATGTTTCCTCTTGAACTGAGTATGAATAGTATTGATGATTGTTTTACAGGGCCGCACAAAATATTCCGATACATTGTCAGATAAAAATGAAAATAGCTCCAAATCAGTTTTCAGTTATATTAGGAGTTTATTTTCATTTTATTTCCCTTTATTATTTTTTATTTTTTACATTTCCCAACAAAACTGAAAATTATTTATGTTTAGGTTAGTCTGTAAGTCTATTCGTCTGTCCTTTTGTCTTTTCGAGCCCTAATTTCCGTAAATATTCCTAGAATAACATAAAGCTGATATATATTATTCAAGTTCACTATGGAATGTTCCCGATTGAAAATGGGGATAGCTAACCTGTGCATAAAACCACTACTGGTTTATGTATAGGAAGCACAAAAGAATTCCAATCCACTGCGTTCTGTGAGAGTTATATGCTTTATACAGTTATATTCTATAGAAAATATACAAATATGCTTTATATGTTCCTACAGTGGTGGTCAAAATTATAAGGAGAAAGGAAAAAATCGCCAAATTTTTGGTTACAGTTGACTGTAAAATTATGTAAATTTTATTGCTGGAAACGAATGTTAAGTGAAGCAGTGTTTAGTAGTTTTCATTGAAATACATGAGAAATTCATATTCATAAAATTATTTTGGATTTAGAAGGCCATGTAACATGGACAAAATTATATGGACAACTGTATTTGTGTGCTCTAAAAAGTAAAATTTGCATATTTTTTGCTCTGTACATAGCACTCTCAGATGTTACAAATGCTTAGTAAGCGAATGAGAGCGTGGCAGTCATTTTGGCAGACATGCCACTAAGTACTAAACTTTCTGAGTTTGAGAAAGAGAAAATAGTTGCTTTTAACACGCTTTTATTAGCTTCACCTGTATGTATGTATGTATGTATGTTTGTAACCGCTCTGGGAGCAAACAAAAAATATATATTGTAAAAAAATACTTTCCCTACGTGAACACCGTGGCGTTGAGGTAAAGTTCCGTGCTACGAACCTAAAGGTCTAGCGTTTGATCCCCGTAAGGGGAGATTTTTTAAAAATGGTTTTGGTTTTAATTCTAAGTTATTTTAATTGGAGATTTAAATGTATGTAAATATTATGGTGTGTCACTCACACGATTTTCTCTTACCCTGAATTTTAATACTAAGATATATATTTTGTGCTTTTTAGTTCACATTTCTATAAAAGCGTGTTCTTTAATTTCTTAAAACTATAATATTATATTAGCTTCACCTGTATGTATGTATGTTTGTTTGTATGTTTGTAACCATTTTGGGAGCAAACAAAAAATCTATATTGTAAAAAAAAAAAAACACTTTTCGTACGTGAACGCCGTGGCTGCGAGGTAAGAGCTGCGCTACGAACCTAAAGGTCTAGTGTTCGAGCCCAGTCAGGGGAGATTTTTTAAAAATGGTTTTTGCTTAATTCTAAATTATTTTAATGAAAGATTTAAATGTATGTAAATATTATAGTGTGTCACTCGCACGCTTTTCTCTTGCCCTGCATTTTAATACTAAGACAGATATTTTGTGCTTTTTAGTTCACATTTCTATGAAAGCGTGTTCTTTAATTTTTTAAAACTATAATATTATTAGAAATTCAGGACTTAATACACGTCAAATTTTTACAAAGCGTAATAGATCAAGAACGGTCATTCATAATTTTCTTTAAACTCCTGATAAATATGAACGGCAATGACATACAGGTAGGCCAACTTCTGCTTTTGTGCATGAAAAATAATGATAAGGAGCTCAAAAAAAAAAAAAAAAAAAATCGACGGAAATTAATCAGGAATCAACCTTATGATGCAGTGCTCGAAGTGTTCGTCATGTTTTGCCAAGAGCAAAAAAGATTCGTTACGGAAAACCTATGTTATGACCCCCTCATACAAAAGTTCATAAAAGACTGAGGGGAGAGTTAAGCGTGCATTAACATAGAAAAAGTATGGGATTATATTATCTTTTCCGAAAAAAAAAAAGTTTAATTGGGATGTACCAGATGAATTTTGCTACGTCTGGTATTATTTCAGTAAAAAAAAAAAAAAAAAAAAAAAAAAAAATCAAAGCGTGCATTTGGAGGATGGGGAGAGGGGGCTGCGTAATGATCTGGGAAGGTTTCACAACTGACGGAACTACACAAATATAAGTTTTGTGCAGCGTAGAATGAATTTTGAGTATTATGTTGATATATTGGGAGAAAATCTTTTATCAGAAGTACCATTAATTAGGGGTAGTTAATTTCGTGAAACTAATTGAATGGATGGCCAGAATCCCCGATCTAAATCCAGTGGAAAATTTGTGAGGTTTCCTGGCACTGAAAGTATGCAAAAATGGTATTCAATATCAAAACAAGCAAGAACATATGTCCTTCATCGAAAAAACCTGGATAAAAATTTCCAAGAATGTTTTGAAGGAACTGCCAAACCCCATGACGTCTAGACTGATAAAAATGATTGAGAAGAATGGCGGAAATTATTAATTATTTGTATTACCCTTGTATTACCCTTGTATTACCCTTATAATTTTGAACAGTTTTAAAAATGACATTTTTCGATAATTACGGCAAAACATTCATATTTTGCATTTACGAAGGTTTTGCATTCTACAATGAATTCTAGCATAAAAAAGCATTTTATGTATGTGTTTCACCTTATTTACTTCAGAAGTAAACTTTTTCTGTGCACTTTTCAGCTGTCCTTATAATTCTGACCACCATTGTAGAAAGCATATTTTACTACTTTTGTACAGCATGAAACATATTGAAATTTACATTTATTATTCCTATGTACAAACACATGCTTTCTATAGAATATAGTATGCCTATCAATGAGGTGTACAAGGCCTAACAAAAATATTCAGATACATTAAAGGCTATAATTGGAATATCTTAATTCTGTTTAGTTGTGTTTATCGCATTTAACACTTTAATATGTGTTATCCAAGTTAACTATGGCATGTTCTTTACTGAAAATAGTAAAAATAGTGCAACTGATTTGTGTACAGAGCCTCACTGAAATTTTCAATGTACTATGTAACTTTCTTTAAAGTATATTTTGTTATCTTTATACAGCACAGAACTTAATGCAATTAAAATGCCACATTAAGTTATACTAAACAATTTTTCTTGTAAAATAAGGTATGATTGGGGTAGATGATTGGTTTACAGGGCCAATAAAGTTTTTTTAGTGTATATATGGAATACAAAAGGAATTCGTCAACGTAATTTTTTAGTGATATACATTATAAGGCGCGTTTGTAAAATTAGACACGGGGATACAGAAAAGTAATCATTTTATAGTTCTTTACAAATAAAACTATAAACATACCTTTGTATAATTCCTTACTGCATAGTTAAAAATTAACATATTATTGTAGCCTGGCTGTTTTTAGGCATTATTCAGAGCAACATAACAACAATCCACTTTATGCTTTTTCTTTAAAATAAACAAAACAATTTAAAAAGTTTCTTTGTCCTTAATTAAAAACAAAATGTATTTTAAGGCGTCATCATGAAGGTAAAATAGGTTGAAGATTAAACGGTGCACGGGTTAATATGGATAAATTTTAGTTGGAAAATAATTGTAATCTGTACGAGCTGTAGGATTTTTCTTTCTTGTATTATCATTTGCACGTGCGCAGTTAAAACGCTTTTCATAAAAATGCTCATATTTCATGAGATGTTTAATACTTTTATAAGTTAATTGCAGTATGCTATTTTTGCGATGTTTGGTCAATTTATCTGAAATTAGCAATAAATTTTATCAAAAACGCTGCATATTATAGGTAAAAGACATACTGAATATGTAATTCTAGAAAAATTTGTTGATATGTGCCATTTCAGAGCAAAATATTATCTTCAATACAGAATTACCTTACTTTTGTTTTAATCGAGTACCCATGTCCTAATCCTACAATGAAATCAGTTTATCTCCAAATGATAAATGTGATATTTTTTCTAGATTTTTCTAGTAAATGTTATTCATTCTGTTCTATTAGTTATTGATTTTATTATTATTTGTTATTGTTCTCAAATTAATATTTTATCATCATCCATGTAGGTTAGGGTTACATTTTATTAAAAAAAAATGTATTTTAGCATCGAAGTGCCAAGACATATTATTTAACAAATAGCATAGATATAAGTTTAGGAATTTGTCTTTTGTTTCACTTCATTCGTATGGTTGGCTTCGTGTCAAGAAAATACATTACAATTACGCAACACTAATTTTTGAAAATTTTCCAAATATATGAAACTCAAACCGGAAGTATTTCATTTTCACCTTCAAACATACTTAGAATATTTCTCCATCCACCCCCCATATTTCAAGAAAACCCCTGCGTCGATAATCAAATTCCTGTGGTTTTGTATTCTTATAAGTTCATTTTCTGTGTTGCAGGGGCCTGAGTGTCATGGATCCTGGCGCGGGCAGCAAGCGGCCCTGCCTTCGCTTGGCCAACGGCCGCGTTAACAGTGGCGACGTGTCCTCCGAGCCTCCTCCACCGACGGTAGCCCCGGTGCCGGTCATGTGCCGGCACGACTCCATAAAGATATCCATCGACAACACAAACACGTGCACAGACTCGGTGGTTACCGCCCTTGGGGATCCAGTCAACGATTATATCACTCCAGAAATTAACTTCAAGAAGGTAAGTTTGAAATTTCACTCTGAATATTTTAATCATTAATTGCTTGATATAAAATGCAACAAAATTCCAGTGTTAAAATTATAATTAATAAGAACTTTGTATTAAAATAACATAAATTATAAAAAATTGCCACAACTGTTGCGCTGCTACTTTATAACATTTGTACTGCACCCATGTCTTTTTTTTTTTTTTTTTTTTTTTTTTTTGTCTGATGAAAGGTTTTTTTTTTTTTAAGTTATTCTACCCGAAACAATTGGAGCGAGTTTTTTGCAGTTTATCGTCTTTGCTTACAAAGTTTTTCTTCAGCACTTAACATTTCTTTTGTAAAAATATTTCTTCCTCTTTCCATTATAAAGGGTATCAATATTTCTCATTAATGATAATCATGCAATTTAATTGTCATGTAATTTAATTAATAAATGAATAAATAAATAATTCAAATTTATTATTCTCCTTATGGTATGCCTCCGAACCACCGAATCACAGACCGTCGCCAGTTGCCCATTGCGTAGTTCTAGTTCTAGTGCGATGCAGAACTCACTCAAACTCAAACTCGGAAATATTAGTGCTGTAATATGCAAAATATTTTGAAAAAAGTACCCGATTACCGTTCGGGAGAAACTGAGAAACTATTACGTGATTAAAACTAAATGTGCATTCAAATAATCAAATTTAGGACTAAGTTAGAAATAACTTTTCCCGCTCTGTTTTCTCTAGTTAGAGAGAAGGGAGCGTGGGCAAGCAAGTTATGCATTCGACTTTTCTCTTTAAATTTTAAGATACTATCAGAAAGGACAGCTGTCTAAAATCATAAACATACATCTATTATGTGAGACAGCTAAAAGGATTATTGTTCCTTAATTTAAGATTATTATATAATTTGATAAATGTTTTGGCTGACTTGTTCTGTCTCACATGTTTTCTTGCGATGTATTGAAATTTGACTTAGATACCCGAGTTATATAAGAAATGAGAAACGTATATGCAATGTAAATAAAGATTTTTATTAATTTTATTTATTTATTTATTTATTTTTTACTAAAAATCTTGTTACTTATTACGATTGATAGTAATTTAGTAATATGGATATACTTTTGTTAACAGTGATTTATAGATCAGGATCATTACAATCACACTTTAATTATAACATTATAATGCAATATATTCATACGATTAATATATATACATATATAAATTAATACAAGAATTTTTCAATGAACAACTAAAAAAAATCTGTTGAACAATATCCAAAATATGAAGAACAACTGGAATATTGCCTAAAAATCTTATTTTATAATCTTTATTTTAAATCTTACGTGCAGCCAAATTATCATTTTATTGAGTGTACATTTGATATCGCGTATATATATATATATATATATATATATATATACAAAGTGTTTTAAAAAGGATTGAACGTGGTTTAATTATTTACCTGATAGAGATAACTGAGCAATGTATATTGAAGAAGTGTTAAAAAAATAAAGAACGAAATAAGACCCTGTTTATAAAAATTTCTTACAGTTAATTTTTAAAAATTTACGCCTTTTAAATTTTTATACGACGCCTTAGACAAAATTAATCTATTATAAACTTTTTTTTAATGCGTATGCCATATTGAAAAAATAAAAATAAAATATATGATAATATTTAGATTAAAACTATTTTTTCAACTTTAATATCGATTTGCAATCCAATAACGTATTCTAAATTTTCTTTTTATTGTAAGACTTCCCTTTTCTACATTGAAAAAAATAGCAAAAACGAATTCAGGATACCTCTAAACATATAGATACACGAAAATTTCAAAGTCGAATTTTTGGCATTATTACAATACTTTCCTTATATATGTATGTTCGGAAAGTAAAAAACCAAACAATAAATAATTTTATGCAAACATGTAATTCATTTTTAAATTTGCCTTTCTTTGAAACAATATTCCAATAACTTTATTAACAGAATTTTTTTTTCAATTAACTGTGATTCAGTCGTTATATATATATATATTAAAACGATTGTCAAACGCGATCAACAATTGCTTTACTCACACTAGGCTTGCCACTTCTGTGAAAATCCTTAACGCTGCCTGTTTAACGATCCTTAACGCTGCCTGTCAGGCTTCGCA